>CM066994.1:70227870-70742870 GCA_033977485.1 Hydrangea macrophylla
CATCGGCCAAAATAGAGGTCCTTTCTTTAATAAAGAAAGGTGGCCCTCTTCAGAGAATCTTTGTATATATATATTTTTTTGATACTTAATTATGAACACTTTTTTATGGTAATTTGAATGGGTTACATTAACTATCATCAATGCCAATATTGGCATGTGTGAGGCGAGGAAAGAAATAGGTAATCAAAAATGATACATACACAAAATGACACACAAGCCCATCTAAACAAAAAACTTAAAATTCCTGTTGGACCCACACTAAACTAACACACAAATCCCCAACCCTCCCATTTCCCCCAATTCCCCTCCCCCCGAAACAATAATGTTATGTGCACCGAAAATTGCACATAGAATGTGCACCAAAAATGCGCGCATGGGGCCCGCTGAAAATCAATGGCCTTGATCATTTTGGTGCACATTTTATGTGCTATTTTCGGCACACATAGCGAAATACCCACCAGAAACCCCAGCCCCCAGCGAAGCCCCTTCCGTCGACCACTTGTCAGGTCTGTCGGCGTCGAAGGTCCAAGCCGGCGTCGTCCCCCTTGTAAGTCTTCTCTCTCTCTCTCTCTCTCTCTCTCTCTCTCTCTCTCTCCCCCCCCCCCCCCCCTTTCTTCTTCTGCTTCTTCTCCCTCTCTCTCTCTCTTGGCCGGCGTCAGCTCCGGCTCCCCTTGCTTCTTGAAGGTGAAGAAAGATGTGTTGCTCCTAGGATTCATAGATGGAGGAGCAGAGCCGAGAACATCAATCGTCTTAGGCGGACTTCTGTTATCACGACTCATCCCACTACGAGCGGAAATAGGACACGTGGCATGCCACCGAGACTCGTTCAATTCATTCTATAACTCTAGCAGCAGAAAATAAACTAAAATAAACTCTTTAAAACAAAGCTCATTTTGGAAGAAAAAAAATTAAACTATGAGTCCGTAAAATCCGTAACAATTGGAAAAGTTAACTTTATTTCAAATTAACCATAAAAGTTTTATTAGGGACCCCAAAGGCACCCTAGAAGCAAAATAGAACATTTCAATGTTTTCCGAAAAAGGTACTTCCTTTGTAAAAGCACTATTCACAAGCAGTCCACTTGCCTATTTTTTTCCTCTTTTTTTTTTTAATCGTCTCAAACACGACAAAACTCAACATACAAATTTCCAATCATTCAGAAACTTTACAAAAGGTATATAAACATGTTAGACAGCATGTCTAAGCTTTGAAAACATTAACGGAATAAGTTAAGGGCTCGTTGGGATCAAATCATAAAAGTACTAATAACCTACAGTCAAAATCCGAAAATGACAAATTAAGTATTCCAAAACTAGAATCCACAAGCTCAGATTCGTTACAACCATAACCAAAGTGGTTTGAGACATATTATAACATTACTAAACCATTCCTAACCTTCCAAGTTGAAATTAATAGTTCTAACTTCTCAAAATTTCACTTTACAACATTTGGAATGGAAAAACAAAAACATATACAAAAGTGATCCCCGGCATTCCCGTTAGCCTCACTCTTCTCTCTTAATTATTTTTCCCTTTCTTCCTTTCACCTGCAATGGAGTAAAACTCCACTGCTCAGCTATATGCTGAGTGCACAATTTTAAACATATGCTTATATGACAATTCATGTTTTAAAACATCAAAACACATCAAATTAGTCTCTAGGAAGAGTGATACGTTTCCATCCGGTAAATGAGCATGATGACGTGGAAGGTCTTCCTCTTACCACGCATCCCGTGCCTAGGTTGGGCCTTCCTCCATACCAAGCACCGTGCCCTGGCTAGGCCTTCCTCCATACCAAGCACAACAACTATCGATACCACAATCCTCAAACATCGAGGAGCTAACCCCTAGATGGAATTACACCAAACTCCCCTTCGACCCACATAAACACATAGCATGCTCACATAAACATGTATACGTGCTTTTTTCGCATTTTCATGTGCATAATTAACGGACCTAATTAATACATAAATTTTGCACAGATCCAAAATATCAAGTCGGATAACTAAAACATGTAATTTCCTTATAAGTCATAAGTCTAGAATTCATACCTTAAGTTATCACTCTATAACTTTAGGGGAAGTACTAGGGGACCAAATAAACGTCGAATCTCCGTTTATAAGTGTTAGGAAACTGCGTTCCCAGAATCCATTGACAGCGCGTATAAGTTGGTACTGCAAAAAAAATTTACGTGAAAACTACAATAACCCTACAAGGGCGGAACTAGGGTTACCTTAAACTGCTAAAACGGATTGTTGTAGTAGACGAATCGAGAACACGGGCTCGATAACAGCTCACGATCTTCTACCGTATTCCTTTGCTGCCAGAATATCGAACTGAGTGTGGGCTCCTTCGAAATCCTTTATGTTTCTGCTCTCTCTTTTTACGCTCTCTTTTCTATTCCGAGTTATAATACTCTTGATGGAAAAACGCAAACTGAGGAGAGAGCCAAAGCAGCATATATATAGGCTACAATAGGGACCATAAGAAGTCAATAAGGAATAGGCTTCCTTATGGAATTAGGAAACCCTAATTCGAATTGAATCAGATTCTTATTTCCATAAATTATAATTCATACCACTAAAGAATTATAATTGCACTCCTACCCTTATCTCAAAAATATATTTCGAGCTCCATGTTATTAAATGCTTATTATCTCCCCATGTTAAGATTATAGATATCCATTAATTAAATATAATTACTGACAATCACATTTAATTAATCTCTTAAAATTCCTTGAGATCATCTGCTTAACTTATCTGATATGTAGGATACAAAATCCACCTGCAGGGTTTGACATAATCAAAACTTATAAGCTTTCTCAAGAGGATATCATCAATCCCAAAATTGAGACATGAATTCTATCATTAATTAACATCCACCACACAATTAATATTGTCACCCAATCCAATGAGATATTGACCCATTTAAGGATCTCACCCTTTTAGGGATCAAAGTGTAAATATCAAATGTACGTGTCCATAAAATAACTTAGGATTTAGAGCATAAGCACTCATAATAGTCATGAGGTATTAATTACCTTATAAGTCAGTATAATGATAATTATCTCAAGTCAGTCCCGTTTAATACACAAAATGTACCAGCATGGTGAGTTGAAACTATGCCATTTCCCGCAATCAAGACAAACCTACTACAACACCATGCTGCAATCCTACCGATGGTGTGTCCAATCCATCTAAGACTGTAAACCAAAATCTTACATTCTACAAGATCCGATGGTCTGATCTTCCCTGTGCAAGCCGAACTCTACACACCATACCACCTACTATGTAGAGTGAAACACACACATGCATAATATTAAATAAACAATATAATACAAATACTGCCCACACAGATTCTCATAAAAAATGGATTAACTGATTTTATTAAATGAATAATAAATCAACTACATAAAGCATGGCTTTTAGTATATCCCTAACAATAAACGATTCCTATAAGTATTCATACGTTTTCCCTAAATTCTTAAAATTATCTTTTCGGAAATAATTTTCCAAATGTGGCCTAATAGATATCAAAACGTAGCTAATACCTCGAGGAGTCCGAATATAAATTTTGGAGAAAAGTTGACAATCGAAAGTTCGTCGATTTGTGTCTTGAAGCTTGAAGCAATAAATCCCCCTTTTGGCCTCCTCTTGATTTAGGTTAGAAATTTTAACTAATGAAAATATCTCATGGTTTTCTATATATAGGCACGGCTTTTCAGAAATCGTGTTTAACTCCCCGCGAGTTCTCTAATCCTCCGATTATCTCTCGAAATGTCTTAAACGTCTAAATTATTGATTCACGAGTGAAAATATATAACTCATAACAGTTTTCGCCTAAGTTCCGTTTGGGTCCGTAATTACGTTCCAGAAATTATTTCCTCGGGATTTCTAGATAACCTACCTTTTATGTAATGTATCACTAATGTCCATATTATGTTACTCAAAACGATCTCTAACAAGGTTGAAACTACCAGAAATTGCTCTACACAGGTATAAACACTATTCATGAATACTAGATAATATCAAATAACATTTAATCACATAAATGTCATTTAATTCATGCCAATGCCTCACGGATTATCAAATCCTCGTGTCCTCAATTGACACCCACCATTGACCCACGTCAACCACTTCCATAATTATTAATGAACATTAATGATTCACACGAAATTCAATTATGCATTTAAAAGAATGTATATTCCGGGACGAGTGTGACATCAGTTGGAGAATATTCTGCTGGATTTTTTGATTTAGGTTCTTCCAAGCTTGGGTTTAGCTCTTCACTCTGGTCCATAACACAACTTGTTCCCAGTCCAGGGTTTTTTTTTATAGCAACTGTAACTTGGGGTCAACAATAAATGTTATTCAGTTGTTTCGTTTTGTTTTTTGTTTTTTTTTTTGTTGACTTTTGTTTTGGGTTGATTGCAAATGTATGTTAATTTAAAAGCATAATATTTTAGCCAAGCGGTTTGTAGCTCAATTGACATAGCCTCTCTCTTCCCAGTGGTGAGGGAGATGGTTTGAATCATCATAGGAAATTCTAGTTGCTTGCCCTTAGCTATTCTTCAGTCGGAATGAGTGGCCCTTGTTTGGCTTTGGTGTGGGCTAATTGTGGAGCTTTGGGGTGGATTGGGGCTAGGGTGTGCGTGTATGTGGGGTGTGTGTATCCAGTCCGGGTCCAGGTAAATATAAAAAAAAAAGACAAAAAAGCATAATATTTTATATTTTGTATCAGCAGCAATGCATACATGGTATGTGTGTGCGTATGGATTCTTGGGAGTGAAATTTTCAATAAAAGCACTATTTTGGATTCTGGACTTATTTAGACAACTGAGGATTTACTTGTTTCAAGTGGATTTAGTGAATGAAAGAAAGTAAAATACAAGATAGCATTTATCAAAAATGATAAATGACTCCGGCGAGAGAGAGGCTCCGGCTCCGGATTCGGGAGGTGCCGACGAGGGGGCTTCGCTGGTTGTGGGGGTTCTGGTCGCTGGGAGCAAGAGATTTGGGGGAAATTGGGGGATGGGAGGGAAATTGGGAATTGTGTTAGCTTAGTGTGAGTCCCACTGAAATTTTAAGTTTTTGTTTAGATGGGCTTGTGGGTCATTTAGTGAAAATAACTAAATTTTTCCCTCTTTTCATTTTGTTTTTCTATTCTAGGTTAGATGGAAATTTATTACAGTCAAAAGCAATACAAACTTTGGTCCAACACAACCATATATAACAATTACTCAAAAGGGTTTAGCACTCTGCATCTGTATTTATATTATACTTTAGAAACAGTAACACAATTTTATAAGCACAGTGTTGGAATATGAATAAAATCTGTAATATGAACTCTAATGCGAATTTCTAGAGCCTAAATAATTATGACATGATGAAGTGTAACAAAAATTCAATCTTATATTAATCTAATACTTCATATTTAGCTTTGCAAATAAACAAAGCTTATAAAAATGATGGAGCTAGTCTGTGACGAGCGACAATCATCGTTGTAAAAGCAGTTGAGTCTCCTTAGGTGAGGGTTCAAACGGTGACAACGACTCCAATATACAATCTAGTATTCTGTGAGATCCTTAAAATAATACTGTATGTAAGATCTATCACGGTTTCATGTTTTATGATTATTGTTGTGATCGTGAATTTCTAACATTGCTATCCTACCGCAAAGAGGGTGTATAACATTGTAGGCAACTTTTGTATTCCATTAAATATCCCTGGTGACTCATTAAACATTGGACTTTTTGGTAAATTGTTTGTGTTATTATTTGAATAAGCCGCCAAAATTGGGTGCACGTGGGAATTAAAAAGAGTAATGCTAATGGTTCCCAAATTCAAATTACAAATTCTTATTTCAAATGATATTGTAATAAATAAAACTTGGTACACAACTTGTGCACAATCTTTTGTGCACAACCCAAAAGAATGTGCCTATCTCTCCTATTATGTTAGTGGACTCTACAGTGCCACGTGAGAGAAATAGATATATTTTTGGGTTGTGCACAAAAAATTGTGTGAATGTTGTGTCCATAGAATTTTCCGTTTGTAATTAGACCCACTGGATTTTAATTGGAGAATATTAAATAGTGGGCCCATTGAATTTTGACTGATGACATGAAAATTTGAGACTTTCGCCTCGTTTGGTAGGTCGGATAAAACTGTCGGATAGGATATGATAAGGAAAGATCGGATAGGATAGTAATCCTGTCGGATAAGCTGTTATGATGTTCTGTGTTTGGAACGTGCTAGATAAAACTGTTGGACAAGTTGTTATATCCTAATGATGTGTTTGGACATGCCTGGGACATAAGCTCCGGATAATAACTAAATTGTTTCTTTTTAACAATTGAAAAAAACAATTAGATCTAATTGTTTTTTTTTTTTAATAAAAAAAGCCAATCATAAAGATAAAAAGAAAAAAAATTGATCTAAAGAAAGAAAAAAAAAGCAGCAAATCTCGGAATAAAAAAAAAAAGGTCTGAGATTTTCTTAAAAAAACAAATCTAAAAAAAAAACTAGAGATTTGAAAGGGAAAAAAAAATGAGCAGATCTGAAACTTTTTAAAAAAGTAGATCTGAAAAAAAAAAACCAAATCTTGAAAAAAAAAAACAAAAAACTTGAAAACAAAATATGAAAAAAATAAATAAATAAAATTTGTCCCAAAAGTTATCCCAAACTCCCTTATCCCACCTAATACCACCCTCCCCATGATATTGAGTTATCCCATACTCAATGAGATAAAAAATATCATTGGAATAAAATACTCCTATAAATTGCAGCACGAAATAGGATAAAAGTTATACTATACTGATTCCTGAGCTCTTATCCCGCCTGCCAAACATGGCCTTAGATTTGGAAATGAGCATTACTCAATTTTGTGGCTGTGCCATTTTTGAAAGGCTGGCGATAAAGGCACCTTCACTTTTTAATTATGGCACCTAAATTTAAGTTAAAAAATCAGTTTTTTTACCTTTTACTTTAATCAGTAAGGGCACCTCACTTATTTTACTATATATTATAGGCTTAACTATATTTTACACCCTTTTAGTTTGCCCTTTATGTCAATTTGGTCCCTGTATGTCATTCTAGTTCATGTAGTTTCATAAGTGTGTTATTTTAGTCCCTCAAACACTTTTTGTGACAAATTTTTTACTTTCAGTGACAAAATTATTCATCACTAAAGGATTTATTTGACACACTTATGAACCTATAGAGACTAAAGTGACAGCTTCTAAATTACAGGGATCAAACTACAGGGACAGGCACAACACACATAATTAGGTATTATATATTTTCATAAATATTATAAAATTAAAAGACATTCAAAGAATAATAATAATAAATTTGGTACTTGCAATAGAGTTACTAGCAATTATAGAGTTTTATAACAGCTGAACTTACTAGTAATCATTCTTTCAGTGCAAGGCACTTTTAGTTTTCTAAATTACAGGGATCAAACTACAGGGACAGACACAACACACATAATTATGTATTATATATTTTCATAAATATTATAAAATTAAAAGATATTCAAAGAATAATAATAATAAATTTGGTACTTGCAATAGTGTTACTCGCAATTATAGAGTTTTATAACAGCTGAACTTACTGTAATCATCTTTCAGTGCAAGGCACTTTTAGTTTCTATGGCTTCGTCAATTGATATATGGATATCATAAGACTATTAGATTATACAGGAAAAATAATGTGGCAGCTAAATTGTGACAAGTAAAAATCTGGAATAAATACGACCCATGCCACACACACACGCAAACGTAATTTCACTTTTAGCGCTACTAAAAGTAAAAAATTTGTCACAAAATTTTTGTCACAAAAAGTGTTTTGAGGGACTAAAATGACACAGTTATAAAATTACAGGAACTAGAATGACATACAGGGACCAAATTGACATAAAAGGTAAACTAGGAGGGTGTAAAATATAGTTAAGCCTATGATATATAATAAATTAAGTGATTAAAATAAAAAGTAAAAATTTAATTTTTTAACTTAAATTTAAGTACCCTAATTAAAAAATAAAGGTGACTTTATCGCCGTACTTTTTGAAATGGAGGCGAGTGTTATTCACTACACCAATTCCGTATTTCACTGGCAACAGTGTCAGCAAATTGAAAAGAGACGCAGAGTGTGTGTGCATTCAACATCAGAAAGCAATGGAGCCAAAGGGGCTCATCAACAGCGGAAACAACATCGAAAAGAAGATGAAAAGGAAAGAGGTAAACAGAGCTAACATTTTTTTTTTTTTTTTTGCATATCTAAAACTTATACTTATCATTATGTTGTATCAATGTATACATGAGATAATGAGAAGAGGGGAAAAAAAATGGAAGAGAAAGGGGATGAGAAGATCTGTTAATAATTTTGCAGATACTGGAAAAGAAGAAAGCAATTGATGAGATTATCAAAGCAGCGTCTTCTTACGACAAAGACCATCTCGCTTCTTTTCTTCCATTTCGCCGCTATAACAGGAATGGTATACTCCATGTCTATACATACATACCTGCGTCGCATTAATCTCGTTTTAGAGCTTCTAGTACCCTAATTGATATTTTATTTATGGGTATTCAATATTCATTGTGGCATCTTGACTGGTTGGCATGTATAATTCACTGGCTTTACACTGAGCAAATTTTATATAGTATTGTACATACAATACACACAAAAAGCAGAGCGAAGGAAAACATGGTAGGAAGTAGGGGTGTTAGCGGTCGGTTTTGGTCGGTTTTTTCGGTTTTTTTCGGATTTCAAAACCGACCAATAGGTTCGGTTTTGGTCGGTTTTTCGGTCGGTTTTAGCTTGTACATACATTTTATAAACCAACCAATCGGTTTTTTGGACAATCGGTTTCGGTTTTTGTTATCACCTCTGGAAGGAAGAAATATGTAGTCCAACACAACTGCTTGACTAAACTTGAGTGTTTTTGTTTCTTTTGTTATCTGCTTATTATTTTTTTCGTTCAGTTCTCCTACATGAAAATGATAACAAAATCTAGAGTGGTGTCGGTTTTGTCATTGTTGAGATTATAATCCCACATCGGGAATTTAAAGCCTTGCTACTCAATATATAAGACCACGGGGCTATTCCACCCATTACCAATTGGTTTTGAGTTGGATGTTCAATTTAACAGTCGACAACCGAAATGATGGCAGAACTGAATTTTCTTTTTGTAAATATTTTCCATGACGTATATCCATGCTTCTATGCTTCCCTCCTCTCCATTTCAACACTCTTGACTCTCTTAGCTTTGAATACCGTTGCCATCCATTGTTAGTTTAGAGCAAAGTCAAACCCATAGGGTATCGCTTTTGAGCATGCAGATATGAACAAGAGGAAAGCCACTACACGAGGATTTGGATTTGTTGCAGATCTATGTTACTGCACTTTCTGTTGCCCCCCCAATTATTGTCCCCAAAAACACGTGCATTAAGATATGTGTCTAACAGTGGACCCAAATTGTATGATCGGATCCTACACATGTGATGTAAGAAAGTTGAGAAGATGATTGTCATGTGAAGAGAAGGATAGAATCCCCTTATTGAATCCTAACCATGTACGTTATTATAAATACAAGTAAAATAGCACTGAATCCCTTGGAGATGTATGTAGCTGAGTCATCCTAACACACCGGTGTCCTTGAACCTTGTTTCTGTTAGAATTAGAAATTATGCGTGCCTGTATTCTTCCCAATGAGGATATACTTGAGTTTACAAAGAAAATCAATAAGAAAATTCAATGATAAACATGTGTGCCAAAATCGAGTACAATCACATGTGTGCTAAAATTAAGCGGGAAAACCAATGATAAACATGCGTGCTAAAAACAAGTAGAATGAATTGGTTTAACACTCCCCCACAAACTCAGATGTCCAGTAGAGACAATGTTGAACCGTAGCAATTGAGAGCGGATCTTGTGAAGGCCCTTGGTGAAAATGTCTGCAAGCTGATCCTGTGCAAGCTGATCTTGTGAAGGAACAAATGGACGTGATGAGATCCGCAAAGAATGCGTTCCCGAATAAAATGGTAGTCTAACTCAGTATGTTTTGTCCGAGCATGAAACAAAGGGTTAGAGGCCATGTAAATAGTACTGGGATTATCACAAAATGAAGTGATTGGAACGGAGGTAGGGAAGTGCAACTAAGATGTGACAACCGAGTAGTGTCAGGCTTTCAGCACAGACAGGAGCAATGGAATCGGTATTCAACTTGAGCACTAGAGCAAGAGACTGTTGGTTGTTTCTTGATAGTCCAGGAGATGAGATTGGAACCTAAGAAAACTCAGAACCCAGTAGTAGAGCGACAAGAGTCAAGGCATTCGGCCAAATCAACATTAGAATAGGCCTTGAGCATGAGAGGACGGTGAAAGAGAAGACCCATTTCCAAGGAACCCTTGAGGTAACAAAGTATCCGTTTGGCAGCAACTAGATGTATAGAGCGTGGGGCACTCATGAACTGGGCAACATGATGAACAACATAGGAAATATCAGGCTGAGTAAATGTAAGAAACTGCAGTAATCCTACTAGCTGACAATATTCAATGACATCAGATAAGGGGTTACCACTAAGAGTGGAGAGTTGTATCTTGGCACATACTTGAGTACTACAAGGTTCGCTTTCGGTCATAGAATATCGGCGAAGGTCAATAGTGTACTTTGTCGGGGAGAGGCACAAGCCATCTGTAGAGGAGGTTGCCTCAATCCTAAAAAGTAGGAGAGGGAGCCAAGGTAAGAGAGTTCAAACCCAATTCCAAGAGTAGTGATGAAAGCCAAAAGAAGGGAAGAGAGATTACCAGTTAGGGAGGATCATAATAGCAGAAGAACGCTGAAAGATGAACATGGACTGATCAACAAAGCTGTGAACAAAACCATGTTGCAATATAAAGGTGCTCAATTGCTGACACTCGGCCCAGGGAGGATCTTTAACTTCATAAATTACGTTTTGGAGATGACAAATATGATCAGGATGATTTGGGTCTGAAAAGCTTGGAGGTTGACTCATGAACATAGTCTCATTCAAAACTCCATGAAGGAAGGCATTCTTCACATCCAGTTACCGTAAGGACCAACCATAGGAAATTGCAAGACTTATAATTGTATGAATAGTGGTTGGCTTGATCATTGGACTAAAGGTTTCATCAAAGTCAATGCCCGACTGTTGATGAATGCCTTTAGCAACAAGGCGAGCCTTGTGTCGTTCTATAGAGCCATTGATTTGCGTTTGAGTTTAAAAACTCATTTGTAGCCAACTCCATACTGTTTAGGATCAGGTGGTACGAACATCTAGGTGTCATTTTTGAGTTAGGCATTGAACTCAGTAGCCATGGATCCGGGATCTGAACAACATGTGAATAAAATGTTGGTTCTTCAGAAGACAAGGATATTTGAGCAGTGAGGGCACGAGGTTGAGGATATCTCACAGGACCATCATTCCGAACTAGGGGACAACAATTTCCATCCTGATGACGGGTGCATTAGGTGAATTAGGTGGAAAGGAGGGGTGCCAGAGTCCGATGATGAATTATCTGGAGTGGCATATGCTAGAGGCAATGCTGGTGCAGTAGTGGGAGGAGGCACATAGAGTCTGGACGGTTGGTGTTCATAGTGATAGGGTAATGGGTGGTGGAGAGAATGAGTGGCCATCGGAAGCTCGTAGACAGTGCTTCTAGGAGAAGAAGCTGGCGGGGGCATGAGAAATGTCGGGGTGGCAAACTGTAGAGGTGGCTCAGAGGCAGGAGTGAGTAGAGGAACAAAGGCCCAAGGAGAGTGCAACTGCTACTCTGTTTGAAATGAGTTGCAAAGGGAAGGATCTGCTCGTCCAAACGGACATGTTTAGAAAGGTAGACCTGGCCAGTGCTGCCATCAAGGCATTTGTATCCTTTGTGCTGCAGGCTGTACCCTAAAAACACTCATTCAACTGTTTTTGGCAAAAGTTTGTTAGTTATGTAAGGTCCGAAATGAGGATAATAGGAACACCCAAAGACACGTAACTCAGAGTAAGAGGGAAGTGTCCTATAGAGAGGAGAAAATGAGAAGATCATTGAAGGACAGGCCCAGGGGAAGGAAGACGGTTGATGAGATGAACAACTGTGGAGACAAAATCAACCCATGATAGAGTGGGACATGGATAGTAAGAAGAGGAGTATGAGCCATGCCGGCTATATGATGGTGCTATGTTCATAAGACGATTCTGCTTGTGACTATGAGGATAGGAGAGATGATGATGAATCCCAAGGGAGGAACACCATGGCACGAAAGGACCATTATCGTACTCTCCGCCTCCATCACATTGGAATTGGCGAAGAACCACTAAAAACAGACTTTTGGTATACATTAAACAATGCTTGAAGTGTTCAAGAACCTCCGACTTTCGTTTCATAGAAAAGCCAATTAAAATGCGAATAATCATCAGTGGAGAGTACATAATCCTTGTAACCAAAAACAGAGATAGTTGGAGATTGCCATACATCATAATGAACAAGAGTGCAAGGGGAAAGAATGCTAATTTCGTTAGATTTTGAAAAAGGGTAGTTTGTGGAGTTACAAAGGCACAACCTCGACAAAGGGAATTTTTAAATTTAAAATAAGAAGACAACAAATTTTTGAACCTTAAAATGGACACAACTTTGGTTGAAGGATGGTCAAGTTGATTATGCCATAGAGAGGAAGACTGATGAGATGCAAAAAGAGCTTGTAGACTGAAAGCAGAGCGGGCAACTTGTAGAGACCATCCTTACATTGGCCTGATACAGAAGAAAATCATTGGCCAATTCATAGATACAAAAATGATTAGAGTCAAAAGCACAAATAAAATGATTATCTTGACATAATTGAGCAATGGATAACAAATTTTTGCGCATTGATGGAATAGCAGAAATATTGTTTAGATGAAAAGAGGAGGAACCAATGGGAAGTGCCATGTTTACCCGTGTAAGCAATGGGAAGCTGATAACCGTTGCCAAGAAGAATCGAATCGTGGGCTTTGTAAGGAGTACATGACTGGGGAAGAGCAGGATTTCACCATTGACGGAGTCAGAGTGATAAGCTCGTGGAGCCGGGGAGGGTGCAATTTGAAGTCCTGCAAAGGCAGAGTAGAAGGAATGCGGGACAAGTGGTGATGCAAAAGTGGATAGTCGGGGACAAGCACGAGCAATATATCCAAGGTTGAAGCAGAGCTGACAATGACAGGTGGTAGTAGGCGCTGAGCCAAGAATGCCAGAATTGTTAGTGTGGGGAGGTGGGTGGTGTTATTTTTTATTTTTGTACAGGTAATGTGGGCATTTTAAAATTTAAATAACAAAAGTATCCTTATTGGTTTGGTGAATTGACAGTTGACTGTCATAAGGGGGAAAGTGTTATCAAATTACAAAGATTGAGGGAGGTTAGTGTAATTTTCAAAAACGAGGAGGTCTGTGTATTTTTTACTTGCCTCAAGGGAGGTCAATGCAATTTACCTAGTACTTAATATTAAAGGTTATAGTAGTATGTAAGGTATAATATCCTTTACATGTTTAAGATGTGTCCGCATACCCGTATCCAACTTTTGGGTACATTTCGAGTCGAGTCTGAATATTCTTAAAAAAATCAAAGTCTAGAGAGGTCCACACCAAGGCATACACTCGTATTTGATATGCTTACCCAAATCCGTGTAACCTAGCTGCGGATTAGATCTTTGTCTGGTTTTCTTTTTGCAGCAACCTCATGTTGATCGCTTTTGGTTATTTGCGTATAGTAGTTTTTACTATTTACAACACTATGATCATTAGCTACATTATTTTTTTGGACGTGTAAATTGTATGACTTCGGTGGTTATGTGGTTTCATAGTATGACAGACTGATAGCAGTTTGATATTTGAAGGCGCTGTTGAGACATTTCATTTATCATTGCCTACCAAGTTATTCATCTGCTACAACAATGTCTTACGTGGACCCTCTTTGTGGATCTTCTTTGTGTTCGTTTGACGGTGGTACGTTTAGGCCTCCTAATTGTGAGCTAAACTAAGTCTACCTCAAGCAAATGTTTGAGGTTCACCTTTTCACAGTCGAGATATGCTTTACATCGCTTAGTAGAGCTTGATTTACCTTCTTAGTCCATACCCTATGGATTATCTTACTATGTTTTAGTTCACCTCATCCTTTGTGATGAACCTAAACTTTGGGGGAAGGGCCTAGGAGGGTCTTCTTGGCGTGGTGAATTGAGCATGGTGGCGTTTTGGCCTTATTGCGCTCCTCTCCAATTGGATTCTTTGGGTTATCTTGACTTGGTGACAAATGTTGAGAGTCAGTCGTGATCATCACCCCTTATGTAAGCCACGTGTTGGGTCACATGCGCTCTTGGGTTGATCACACGAATACACTCCTATGCATATGGATATTATCCATCTCAATGATTATGACAATTTATACATTCTCTTACATCGCGCGCCAAATTGTTCCCTCTTTTGTTGACAAGCTCCATTTTATGGATTTTTCTACGCTTTTCGAAACACACTAATCCCATCCTATGTAGCACGGATACGGATACGTGACACGGAGACGGCGATACGGCAAATTCCAAAAATGTAGGATACGGAGACGGCTAGGATACGTCGAATAAAAAATCTTTCTAAAAAATATAATTTATTTTGAAGTAAACGAAGAAGAAGAGGATTAAATAATATCAACATTACATTACATATTTTGATACTCACCCATAGAAACTAGGCAAATAGCAACTTACAACATATGCTCATAAAATGATTACAAAACATAACAATTTAACAGGATACAGACAGTAGGATACAACGATTAAATCATTATATCTTTGAATTAAATATACAATTTGCAGTCCCATGTCCACACATGTTTCCATAATTCTCAAATAAAGCAATTGCTTATCCCCAATTTTACAATATTAAGATTATTGCCTCAAAGTTTTAAAATGCATTTCTAATGAGAGGCCACCATGCTGCATTCACTTGTGTGTCCGGCCATTTCGGCTGAGTGACCGACACGTGATCAAGGTGTGCCCAATGTTACAATATTTAAGACACTTTTATAGCGTGTCTGACACGTGGTGACGCGTGTCCGACGAGTGTCGGTGTCTGACACGGACACGATACAGAGATAGCATCCAAAGTGAAGTGTCCATGCTACATAGGTCCCATCTCTGTCTCTATCTCTAAATTTTTTAAATTGTCCTAGGTTTAGATATTTTCTCAAGAACCTTTCTGCCATCTGACATGAATAATTAGTGAGCAAAGAACTTTGGTCTTTCTCGACCTCAACATCAAGAAGTAGTTCCATAGTTAAAGTGAATTCATACTCGTCTATATCTTGAATGTTAGCTCTTTATATGGTGAACTGTAGGTTTTTGTTTTTCAGTGTATAGCTTATACTTCTATCATGAACTTAAATGATTTAATTTGATGAGCAGTCATACGTACATTTCCAAGTTTAGTCCATGGATATGTTCGTCATTATTATTTTTACTCTTACTCTTTTCTTTATATTGCCCCTGTAAAATTTGTTGTTAGGGCTATCTGTGTACCTGGAATCCGGACGTGGCAATAAGCTCTCCTCTCCTTTAAAGCAATACATCAGAGACTTACTTAAGGTATCAAAAGTTGATAGTTCCATTATTCTTGTCTTTACGCTGTCATGATGTGAAGACGATTGTGAGCCCTTTTTTTGTAGGCCAATATGGAGAGGCCTTTTGGATCTGAATGGCCTTTGGAGGAGAAGGTGAAGAGCCGGGAAATGGTTGCTCCGGAATCACTTTATATATTTGTATATGAGGCTCCAAATGCAAATGCAAATCTGATGTCCACAATGGTTGAGAGTGAAACGTTTTTTATTGATAGCACAGATGATAGGGGTCCCATTGTTGGGTTTGTACAATATCGCTTTACCCTAGAGGAAGATATACCTGTTCTTTATGTGTATGAATTACAGCTTGAGACTAATGTTCAAGGAAAAGGACTAGGGAAATTCTTAATGCAACTAATTGAGCTCATTGCTCACAAGGTGACGATTTCTTTAACAAATCATCATTTTTGTGCAAAAAAAATTTATAGAGATGTACTGTGAAGAGTTTTGTGCAAGGGTGTGGTTGATTTATGTTGAGACAGTTGATGAATTTCTTAACATTAACTTATAATCTACTCTGATAAGTTTTCCGAAAAAAAAACATGGAAAGCTTAAATATCTTGTACATCAATAGATCAGTCATTGTATGTAAATTTCACTTCTAGTTTTGCATATCTTTGTATGTTGTGAACAATTCCAGCTCAAAGAAGTTCTTTTATGGAGTTTTGACCGATTTTAAATATTTTCATCTTTTGCAGAACCGCATGGGTGCTGTGGTGCTTACTGTTCAAAAAGCAAACCTGTTAGCTATGAATTTCTATACAAGTAAGCTAAGGTAAATCTTTGACTTTATTATAAAATTATTTATGTCTATCATTTATCATTCATTAAAGGTAGGATTTATAAAGATGTCACTTGTACATGAAAAAAGACTTGACACTCGTTCCTTATTTGTTAATTTTTGCCCAATTGTATCACCATTGTCTCTTTAAGAAGGAATGTATCTTAGTGGTCATCCACTAGCACTCCACAAAAACAACCTACCTGTCGGCTTATAATACTCCAGATTGCTTCTTTATATATGACCTTTCGTATCATTCTATTGTTCCTATGGCTGTGTCGAAACTTGTTGGAGATAATTTTGCTTTTCTCATTAATTTTCCTTCCTTTATTGGTCATTGTATCTTGGGTCATGTTGACCGTATTTATTTCCTTTTATTTTCTTTTATTGTGGTTGATTTCCTTCCCTTTTATTCTTTCTTTGTAAGACTATATATACATGGGAGAGTAAAGGAATAAAATTATCATTTTCCCAAATCCTTTTTGGTATCAGAGCCAAATTCGATTTTGGCATTGTTTCTCTGCTTCCACCTTCGGCGGGTGGCGACCCTCCCTGCGCCAACTCCACTACTCCCTACGGGCCTTCGGCCAGCTCCTTGGGGCCTATCCAGCCCTAGGTCTGCCCTTTCATGCCCTGCCCAACCCAAGGTCAGCCCTTTCGGGCCTTATCCAGCCCTAGGCCAGCCCCATTCGGGCCTTGTCCAACCTCCGGTTGGCCCTTTGAGGAGGAGTGGTGGAGTATATTATGGTGCCTCGAACCCTTCAAGATTTGGGTCTACTGTTGTAACCACTGTTACTTGTTTGAACAAGAAGTTGGCTTTTTTAGTGATTTATCGTGGATGATCATTCCCACAGTCTCACCCTCTATTGGTGAATGGTATTTCCTACTTTTGCCAACTTTCATGAATAGTCTTGTTGTAACCTTATTATTCCAAACTTTCTGTGGTTTATTCCCACCTTCAGTTTGCAGGGGAGTGTTGGAGATAATTTTGGTTTTCTCTTTTATTTTCCTTCATTTTTTGGTCATTCTATCTTGGGTCATGTTGACCGTATTTAATTCCGTTTATTTTCTTTTATAGTGGTTAATTTCCTTCCATTTTATTCTCTCTTTGTAAAACTATATGTACATGAGAGTGTGAAGGAATAAAATTATCATTTTCCCAAATCCTTTTGTGTTAAGTTACCAACTACTCCAAAAGCTTAAGCTAGGGGTGAAAGTTGATGACCAAAATCTGAACGTTCGGTCGGTTTTCCAAAAAAACCCCCAAGCTACAAACCGAACCGAACTGACCAAAATCGACAATAACCGACCGAAATCGACCATTCGGTCGGTTTTGAAAATGCCTAAAACCGACCAAAACCGAACCGAACCGAACCGACCGACTTTCACCCCTAGCTTAAGCTGTTAGAGAATGGGCCGAACAATGTATTTCAAGCTTCAACACCCTCCCTCACGTGCAACCCTGACTTGCACGTGGAGAGCAAACAAACCAAACTCCATCATAGTGGAGACAAATGACAAAGTGCAAAATACGGTTATTTAAGGCACAAGGTGCACTGAGGCGCAAAGGTCTCCTGGAGCCTAGGTGCAAGGCACAATCCGAGACGCGCGCCCGAGCGAAGCGAGGCGCACTTTTACATGATTTTATTTTACATGATTTTACATGTAAATAGCTTATCTAAAATATGATTTTAGATGATTATAATATGATTTTAGTAATTTTACATTTTTATATACTGTACAAGTTAAAGAGATATTAAATCTTCAATAATGAATACAATTGAGGTATCAAATTTAATTGATAGCAATGTGCATGTCTAACTTCTAAAGTCTGTTTTAATTTGTTTTTGTGTGGGAAATGATTAAGATATTATAGTACCATACAAAAAAAAAAAAAAAAAAAAAAAGAAAGGCAGAAAAAAAAGAAAAAAGAAAGAAAGAGCAAAACAAAAAAAAATAAAGAACAGAACAAATAGTAATAATAAAGAAGATGAATTCATGAATCATCTATAAAGGAAAAAGAAAAAAAAAGAGAGACTACTTGTCTCAGAAGAAAACTAGAATTGGTATAATTGTTTTCTTATCATTCATTGTAATAAACCACTGTTTATATACAAACTAAAGATCCAAAGAAAAGGAAATAGCAAGAAAGGAAATAGAAGAAAAAGGAAAGAAATAAAAGATTACAATAAAATAAAAACATTCCTAATCTTGAGAGATAATATTAAATACGGGATAAGATCATATAAAATATTATCTCGAACACGCCCCCTCAAGCTGGGGTGAAGATGTCAACGAGACCAAGCTTGCTAAGAGACGTCTTCAAAAGAGAAGGGCCAATGGACTTGGTAAACATGTCAGCAGCTTGATCAGAAGAAGGAACAAAACTTGCAACAATAATTCCTGATCGAACTTTTCCCTGATAAAGTGAACATCCACTCGATATGCTTATTAGTACGTTCGCGGAGAATTGAGTCAGAGGAGAGCATAATGGCAGACTTGTTGTCACAGAATATGTAGAAGGCTTTATCATAGGATATCCCAACTCTGTTAACAATGATCGAAGCCGAAGAAGTTCACAAGTGCCTTGGGCATAGCCCTATATTCAGCCTCAGCTGAGGACCGAGAAGCAACCTGCTGTTTCTTACTCTTCCATGATAAGAGATGATCACCATAGAAGGTACAGAAACCAGAAGTAGAGTGCCGATCACTCTTTGACCCAGCATAGTCAACGTCGGTAAAGCAAGAATTCCCATCCGTAATCCAGAAGCATAAAAAAGCCCAAGACCCGAACATGTCTTAAGATATCGGAGGATGTGATTAACAGCATCAAGGTGAGAAGATCGTGGAGAATGCATGAATTGACTCACAACACTGACAGCAAAGGAAATGCCGGCTCGTGTGTGAGTCAGGTAAATGAGGGGACCAACAAGGCGCTGATAAATTGATGCATCAGGAAGAGGGTCTCCAGAGTCAGCAGATAACATCAAGTTTGGATCCAGGGGAGTGGAAGCTGGCCGACAACCTAACATGCCAGTATCCTGAAGAAGGTCAAGAGTATACTTCCTTTGGGACAAGGAAATACCTTTACCAGAACGAGCAACTTCAATGCCAAGAAAATACCAAAGAGGACCCAAGTCTTTGACATCAAAGAATTTCCTAAGAGCCTGTTTGACCTTTGTAATACCCGAAGCATCATCCCCAGTGATAATAATAACGTCAACATAAACTGAAAGAATCACACAGCGGCCATCTGGGCGGCGGTGAATAAAACATGTATCATCAGAGTGGCACCGAACAAAGTCCACGGATAAGACAACCTCACTAAATCAACTGAACCTCGCACGTGGAGATTGCTTTAGGCCATGTAAAGATTTCTGGAGTCGACATACTTTCCCCGAATACTCCCCCTCAGCCCGAAAACCCGGTGGAGGGTCCATGTAAATAGTTTCCTCCAAGTCCCCATTCAAAAACGCGTTCTTGACATCCATTTGATGAAGGGGCCAAGAATGCGAGGCAGCCAGGGACACAAGGAGACGGACAATTGTTAACTTTGCCACCGGAGCAAATGTAGCAGAATAATCTTTGCCGGGTATTTGTGTAAAGCCTTTTGCAACAAAACGGGCTTTATATCTCTCAATAGTACCATCGGCTTGGTACTTGATAGTGAAGACCCATTTACACCCAACTGTCTTTATACCGGGGGGTAAAGACACAAGATCCCTAGTCTGATTTCGCATAAGAGCATCCATCTCAACACGCATGACAGATACCCATTGGGGATTCTGAAGTGCCTCAGATACTGACCGAGGAATAGGAACGGAAACAACCTGACTTAGGAAAGACCGATAGGAGTGGGAGAGACCCTGATATGAAACATACTGAGCAATAGGATGAGTAGTACTATTAGAAAAACCATATCTGTCAGGTGGTCGACGATCTCGGGAAGGGTATCTGGGTGAAACAGAATGTAAAGGGCTAAAAGAGGGATTACCTGATTCCGGAAAAGATATAGGCACGGAAGCTTGAGCATTTGGACGGCGCGAGTATACCTGGGAAGGATCACTGGTGATGACTGGAGGAAGAGAAGGAGAGGGTTCCAGAGTAGACTTAAAAACAGGAATTGGACGTGGGAGCGGAGTAGTGTCCTCTGGAACCTCCTCAACTGGAGAAGAATGTGTACCTGCATAAAAAGGAATATCTTCCAAGAATGTGACATCAATAGATTGATGTGTGACGAGTGACAGGATCATAACACCAATATCCGTTAGACAGACTTGAATAACCCAAGAAGACACATTTAACCGACTTATTATCCAATTTAGTACGAGTGAGACTACGATTCTGGACAAAACAAGTACACCCAAAAACACGGGGTATGATGGGAAAGAGAGTACAATCGGGCTGAAGAAGATGTGGCGGAGCTTTACCCTGGAGGACTCGATTAGGGGTTCGATTAAGCAAATAAGTGGCTGTAAGAACAGCCAAGTGCCAAAAATATTTTGGAACATGCATCGTACAGAGAAGGCAACGGACAACAGTCATGATAGTGCGATTTTTGCGTTCAGCAACCCCATTCTGTTCAGGGGTATAAGGGCATGTGAGTTGCTGTAGGATACCCTGTTTATTAAGTTCCGCCCTAAATTCATTAGTGATGTACTCCCGACCATTATCAGACCGAAGATTACGAACTGTGTTATATTGGGTTTTAATCATTTGTAAGAAATTTGTAAAGAGAGTAAAGACTTATGATTTTCTCTATAAAAGATAAACCCAACTGCAACGGGTGTGATCATCAATAAAAGTAACGTAATAACGATGTCCAGAAAAGGCAGTAACGGGAGAACGCCCCCACACATCAGTATGAATAAGATCAAAAGCACAAGATGCACGTATCATATGAGGAATATAGCTAGAGCAAGTATGTTTAGATAATTCACACACCACACAACTAAATTTAAATTTCTGGCAGGCTTTATTCAATAAAGGAAAGAGTTGATATAGATATTTAAAGTTTGCATGGCACAAGCGGGCCTGCCACAAATGTAAAGACTCTAAGGAAAAATTCAACGACTCTGAAACTGGTAGAACCGACGCCTGAAAGCCAGAAGACAGCGAACTTTCTCCAGGAGGATCCACAAAGTAGTACAATCCATCCCGCTCATACCCTGTGCCAAAAGTCTTCTTCGAAATCAGGTCCTGCAAGAGACAAGTATGGGGTGAAAAAAAAGCAACACAGTTCATATCTCTAACAAGACGACCGACAGAAAGAAGATTATATGAGAAACCAGGCACATAAAGAACGGAGGACAAAGTAATGTGGGGAGACAAATACACTTCACCCTTACTTCTAATATGGACAGTAGATCCATCAGCAATACGAACAGTATTAGAGACGGGAATCAAAGGAGAGAAAAAGGGAGAACTCACCGGTCATATGATCACTAGCACCAGAATCAAGAACCCAAGTTGGATTGCCAGACTTAACATGAAGAGCAGTACTCGTACCTGTGGCAAGAGTAGCCGTGGGTGTAGAAGAGCTGGAGCGATTATGCTGTTGCAAGAGGGACCCCAATTGTGTTTGAAACTGATCCATTTGGGTCTGAAACTGAGTGTGAAGCTGAAGGATATTAGAAGTGGGAGCGATTTCTGCCACAGCTCCAGTACGGGTTGGTACCTTTCCCTTATTTCTCTTATAGGACTCCCGTAGCTCGGCATGAAGTTTGAAGCAACGGTCCCTACTGTGACCAGGTACCCCACAATGAGTACACGGAGGATGTCTACCTGGAGGACCAGATCCGGAGCCTGAAGAAGCAGCAAAAGCCATCTGGTCTGGCACATGAGATGGCTCTGGTAATATTGGAGCCGGAAGCTGAAGGAGACAACGGCGACGCTCATCACCATCAAGAGTAGTAAATGCCTTAAAGAGAGGTGGCATAGGCGAGGTATTTAAAAGCTGAGTTCGAACAAACTCAAACTCAGGTTTTAAACCCATGAGAAATTGATAAGTATGCTGGCGGTTGAGACGTTTGGCTGCAATGGCTCCTTCAGATGAGAATTCGCTTAATGGTTCATATTGAGCCAGTTCTTCCCAGCGAGACTGGAGATGGGCAAAATAATCAGCTACAGAAAGGCCCAGAGATGCTTGAGTAGCCTAGTGAATCTCCCGATAAAGCTCGAAGGTACGAGCATCATTACGCTCATGCGCATATAGCTGGGTCAAAGAAGACCATAAACTCTGAACTGTGTCATGGTACATGAACACATGATAAATAAGTTCCTCCATAGAATTATAAAGCCACCCAAGGATAGTGCAGTTATCGATATCCCGTTGTGCTAGCTTGGGATCACCGATAGCTGGTTTTGGTTCAATACCCAAAAGCCACCCAGATTTTCCCTTTCCACCCAGATAAAGGCGAAAGGAACGAGACCAAGCAGCAAAGTTCCTCCCATTCAACAACACACTCGTAACACGGTGAGAGAGTGTGTGTTGAGAAAGAGAAACATCTGGACGAGGTGGGGCTAGAAGCGAAGTGGCAGAGGCTTGTGGGTCTATGATGGTGGGACTGGTTAGGTCAGACATTTTGAGGAATCGGATATGGTCAGAGGAGAAAGAAAATACTAAGGTTGGCTGTTCGGAAATACCGCAGGCAGAAAAAAAGGGGCTATCGTAGAAAAATTGGTAGCCAAAAAATATGGAAAAGGAGCACTAAGCCTCTAGTGCATCACACTGATGCAAAAAGGGGTCCTCAACGGGCAAGCGGCAGCAACAAAGGCTGCATAAAAAGGGCAGAGAAGAGCAGCTGAGAGGGGAGGGGCTGCGCCGAGGGGCTGGAGGTGGCTGGGTGCTACGCCGGAGGCTGGTTGGTGGCTAGGGCCTGCGGCGAGGGCTGGGTGTAGGCTGGTAGGCTGCGGCGAGAGGCTGTGGGCTGCGTCGAGGGGCTGTGGTGGTGTGTAGGGGCTGCGGCTAGGGTTTTGGTGGTGGATGGTACGAGGCTCTGATACCAAGAAGAAAACTAGAATTGGTATAATTGTTTTCTTATCATTCATTGTAATAGACCACTGTTTATATACAAACTAAAGATCCAAAGAAAAGGAAATAGCAAGAAAGGAAATAGAAGAAAAAGGAAAGAAATAAAAGATTACAATAAAATAAAAACATTCCTAATCTTGAGAGATAATATTAAATACGGGATAAGACCATATCAAATATTATCTCCAACAGTCTCATTGTTGTTTCGCAGAAGAAAGAAAGGGAAAAAAAAAAAAAGTCGCAAGTCGCAGAAAAGGAAGAAGTCGAAGAAGAAGAAGTAGAAGAAGAAGAAGAAGAAGAAGAATCACAGAAACGAAAAAAAAATATATAGTCTCAGACAGTCGCGACTCTCGAAGTCGAAGAAGAAGAAGAAGATGAAAAAGAAGTTGCTCGAAGAAGAAGAAGATTAAGAAGAAGAAAGAAGATACTTGGTTTAGGGCTTGTTTAGGGCTTCTTCAAGACTTCAAGTCTAGTTCACAACTGGTCTAGGCCTCGCAACAGGTTCTTTCTTCTTTCCTTTCTTTTTTTTTTCCCACGTAAACTGATTCGCGACTGGGATTTGGGGGGTAAAAATAGTGCTTGGGCCTCGCTTCAATTAGGCACGCGCCTCATGAGCCCTGCGCCTCGAGCCTAGGCGCGCCCCGTTGCATGCGCTGCGCCTAGCCTTAGGCGAGGCTCATGCCTTGCGCCCGCCTACGCCTCGCGCCTACCTTTAACAACAGAGGATCATAGTGCTCTCTGCTGATAACGTAGTACACACTGAAGCATAGATGTGAAGACATTTCCTGTGAAGCACGGACACAGACACACCGATATGGATATGACACGACACGGACACACCGACACGATAAAATCCTAAAAAATTGTACGTCGACACTCTAGAAAAAGTGTCGGACATGATACGACACGCGACACGTTACCTTCTTAGAAGTGTCGGTGCTTCCTAGGACATTTCTTCACAGGGATATAGAGGAGGGAGTGTGCATGGAGATACTTCCCTAACTTGCTTCACAGTCCACTTTACCGAATGTCTATAAAAAAATAAAGGGCAGCCCAGTGCATGAGGCTCCCGCCATTGCGGGGTCTGGGGAGGGTGAGATGTACGCAGCCTTACCCCTGCAAGCAGAGATGATGTTTCCAGATTCGAACCCATGACCTCCAGGTCACAATGGAGCAACCTTACCGTTGCACCAAGGCTCCCCTCTATACTTCACCGAATGTTCACAAACGTGTCAAAGGTGAAATTAGTATTCCTATTGTATAGGTGGATGATATAGTGCTCACTTGTGTTTATGTGGAAGAGATTGCTAGGTTGAAGGCTAGTTGGCTAAAGAGTTTGTTATCAAGGACTTATGACACTTGTGGTATTACCTGGAAATAGAAGTTTCCAAATCAAACAAAGGCATCATGAAGGAAGTATATTCTTGATCTCTTATAAGAAATCAATATATTGGGATGCAAACTGTCGATTCTCCTATTTAGGCTAATTCCCGTCTTTAAGACACTAGTGGTGATTTTCTTGTCAAGGAGAGGTGTTAGAGATTGGTAGGAAAGCTAATCAATGTTTACTGCTCAGCCAAAAATAGCAAGTGCAGTGGACATGTGAGTCAGTTTATGCATGATCCATGCGGTTCACACTTAGAAGCTATATATCATAGTTTGAGATATTTGAATTGCGCTATTGTGAAGGAATTTTGTTTTCTAATAAAACCCGTTTAAAATTGGAAGCTTTTACAGATGTTGATTGGGCAGGCTCAGATGGTTGAGAACCTAGTTACATGGCAAAGTAAAAAGCAAGCAGTGGTAGCTAGCTAGATTGGGTGCAGAAGGCTATAATCTGACTATTAAGCTATGTCTTAAGGAGCATGAAAGCTTACTGGGCTTCAAATTTTGATGAGGGATATTGGCGCTGTTCATGATGAGCCGATGAAGTTGTTTTGTGTATACACGACTGCTGTCAATAGTGCTCATATTCTAGTTTAGCATGTTAGAACAAAACTAGAAATTGACCGACACATTGTTTAGGAGTACAAGTATTTAAACTCTAGGATAATTTGTACTCCTTTGGTAAAGTCAGAGGAACAGTTAGCTGATGTGTTTACTAAAGGGTCTTGACTGTTAAAGTGTTTTCAGTCAATTGCTTGTATGTTGGGCATGAAGAATTCAATGCACCATCTTGAAGGGTACTAGGGTAGTGTTTAGAATGTCATTGGAAGTTATTTGTATATGCGTATATGCACACCTCTAAGCTAACAACGTATATTGGGGTAGCGATACTGCTTCCTTTTCTCATTATTTATACTTAAAAAAACAACTATGGCCGTGTCTATGATGGTCCAACAAAATTCCCAGTTGGCTAAGGTCTGGCCACATGAAAGGCAAAACGATCTTCACACTGAAATGTTCAGGACTGAGAGGATGCGTGCTGCGTGCACACAGATAGAAGGTCTCTGAGAGGGTCAACATAGCCAAGATCATTATCCTTGCCATGTTTAGACATACCGACACAGCATTTTACTACTACTTTATTGGGTCCTTGTGCAGCTTATTTGGGAAAGGATTTTAGGCATCTTTTAACTTTTCTTTTACAACCTCGTGCCTTATTGAAACTATTTGGGTTTGGATAAATATTGCCGGTCATTAACGTTTCCAGTAAGTTGTGTTGGTTTTCATTTATCTTGAAAATGCAACAAAAACACATGTTTGACAATTTCGTTTTCGTTTTTCTTTTTCTGGAAATGTTTCCAGTTTTGGCCTAAAACTGTATTTTTGCTTCCAAAATTTTGAAAAATGATTTCGGAATCCTCTAAGAACATGTCTATCTCATTAAATGAGATTGTGAATTCCACTCTCACCACTTACAAATTACCTGTTGTTTCACCTTTTTCCGACCAGTAGTCTATCCATTCTTGCTTTATCGCTTCATCTCTTCTTCGCCCTTCTGTTTGAGAGAAATCAGGTGGTTCTCGATCTCTTCTTCTCCATCTGCAACTCCTGCTTTTCTTTCCACTATTTGACCCCACCGTGTATAATACCAGACTAACTCCACATTTTCATTTCTCTTCTTTCTTCTTGTTTTGTTTCTGCTGATGAGTCTATTCTAGCATAAAATCTACCTTATTGAGTACAATCCAACAGGAAAATCTGCCTAAAAAAAATAAAATAAAATCAAAGCATTGGCATTTAGTTAAGTCAAGATTTTTGCTCATTTCCTTCGGAGCTTAGTTTCTTTGGTGTTAGCTGTTAAGGGTACCCATTAGTTTCTTTGGTGTTAGCTGTTAAGGGTACCCATGAGTATCACTAGATGTTTTTTCTTTGTTACTAATGGTATCCATGAGTATCACTAGATGTTGTTTCTTACTTCTGTAATTGTGATATTCACAAAGAGCAATGCATGTTACAACTAAGTTTCGCTTGATAAAGTATTGTTTTCCAAGTGAGTTCATATAAACTTCCCACATATGACATTGTGCTACCAAATGCGTTTTTTGTGTTTTTGTCTTAGTTTTTAAAAATCAACATCTTTTTTATTGAACGTGCGATCTATTTTTGTCTTCTGAAAGAGAAAACAAAGCTATTTTCCGTTTTCATGAAAACAAAAATTGAAAAACGAAAACGTTACCTAACACCACCCAAGCAACTTGTTTTTGATTTAATCTTGGAAATCCATTAATAAAAGAGATAAAGCAGCAGTACTACACTTTTGCTGTATTACCCATGCATGAATCTTTGTATTTTTTGCAGGTACACTATATCAAGTATTTCCCCATCAAGAGTTGATCCATTGGTAATGCTTTGTCTCCATTGCTTTTCTACAATATTATGTTGTTTTTACATCTTCCTGCATTTCCAACAAAAACGATTTGATGATTGCCATTGTGCTTGCAGACAGGATTTGGAAAGAGTTATGAAATTCTCTGTAAAACATTTGATGGTGAAGCTAGAGCTCTCTTGGAGGTATAATATGTTTCAGTCGCATCTTTTTGTGCATTAGCCATTGTTGTCTATACTACCGACCTTGATGCATGGACAATTATTATAATGAGTAAATGCATGCATGATGTTCTGGTACAGATCTCTTATCATTTAGTAAATCTTGCAAAGCTACTTTGATATCCAAGATCTAAGGAGAAGTTACGAGGACATTAAAACAAAAGGCAGGGAAACGTGGAATATGGGTATATTTTTATACAAAGATATAAATATGTAACATTACTTCAATCAAAATTGGCATATCAATACACAAATTACAACCACCTAATTAAGATATCAACAATACAAAACACGTTCTGCAATTCTACAAGCCTGAAGTGTTGGACATTAAAAAAAAACATTTATGAAGAAAAATTCCTGAAATATGAGATACGAAGAAGGGGAAAAAAGAGGGAGAATTTGATTTAAATGCAAACACATCCAATTTAAAACAAAAGGCATAAAATCACAGTTTATAATGAATAACAAATCGTTACATCACATGTAATTCAATGGAACAGCCTATTGTACATTAAGAATTGAAGTTTACGCATACATATGTCTGGGAACTAAGCATAGATACCAACAATAAAAGGAGTTGCACTTTGAAAGAGGAAAAATATAAACTGAGACCTAAATTGTAAAAAAAGAAATAAAAAAAACTAATATAAAAACCCTTAATGTGTGTTAAAACAAATTATTTGGAAGCTTAGGGTTAGACAAATTATCTAACCCCTTACATATTAACAATAATAATGAGAAATCAAATATTACAAATAGACCCACTAACTTAACAAATTAATAAGAGAAATAATAGAGAAACAAAATATATTCTCAACACTCTCCCTCAAGCTGGTACAAATATATCTCTCATTCCCAGCTTGCCTAGAGCAGTGTGGAAAGGTCGACTTCCTATCCCTTTGGTGAAGACATCTGCAACTTGGTCGCTACTCTTCACAAAAGGAATACAAATAACTCCACTGCTTAGCTTTTCCTTGATGAAATGTCGATCGATCTCCACATGTTTGGTTCTATCATGTTGAGCCGGATTATGCGCTATACTGATAGCCGCTTTATTATCACAGTATAGTCTCATGGAATCTACTTGTTCAACTTTCAAATCCTTCAATAAAGATTTGACCCAAAGAAGCTCACATATACCTTGGGCCATTGCCCTAAACTCAGCTTCGGCGCTAGATCTTGCCACAACATTCTGCTTCTTACTTCGCCAGGTAACCAAGTTCCCTCCTACAAATGTGCAGTACCCGGAGGTGGACCTCCTATCAGTGACAGAACCAGCCTAATCAGCATCTGTATAAGCCTCTACTCTCATGTGATCATGCCTAGCAAAGAATAAACCCTTTCCGGGAGATGACTTCAAATAACGAAGAATCCTATAAACAGCATCTTGATGTGACACCCGCGGAGAATGCATAAATTGACTAACAACACCAACTGCAAAAGCGATATCAAGGCAAGTATGAGATAAGTAAATAAGTTTACCAACGAGTCTCTGATAGCTCCCCCTGTCAACCAATTCTCCGTTACCGTCTTCACTAAGTTTTTTATTCTGTTCCATGGGCGTATCACTAGCTTTACTACCGAGCATCCCTGTTTCCTTCAATAGATCCAACACATACTTCCTTTGGGAAATAAAAATCCCCTGCTTGGACCTTGCAAGTTCAATTCCCAGAAAGAACTTCAAAGTTCCCAAGTCTTTTATCTCAAACTCTGTAGCTAACTGTTTTTTCAATTTCTCCATCTCCTCTAAGTCGTCCCCTGTGAGCACAATATCATCTACATAAACAATAAGTGCTGTGATCTTACCTTGTGTAGAATGTTTGATGAATAACGTATGATCTGCATGACTCTGTTTAAAACCAAACCGAAGCATAGCTTGGGTGAATCTCTCAAACCAGGCTCTCGGAGACTGTTTCAGACCAGATAACGATTTTCTCAATCTACACACCTTACCCTCTGTCTTGGGATCTTCAAAACCAGGAGGAACATCCATGTAAACTTCCTCTTCTAAATCACCATGTAAGAAGGCATTCTTCACATCGAACTGGTGAAGAGGCCAATCTAAATTCGCTGCCAGAGAAAGAAGAATCCTTACTGAGTTCATTTTTGCCACTGGAGCAAAGGTTTCTTCGTAATCCACACCATAAGTCTGTGTGTACCCCTTTGCTACCAACCGAGCTTTATACCTTTCAATGGACCCGTCAGCCCGGTGCTTTACTGTGAACACCCATTTGCACCCCACAGTCCTCTTACCTTTAGGCAATGTTGTTAATTCCCAAGTACCAGTCTTGTGAAGGGCCTTCATCTCTTCACTCATAGCATGTTTCCATTTTGGATCGGTAAGAGCATCCTGGACATGGTTAGGAACATTAACAGAGGAAATTTTTGAGAGAAATGACTTATAAGAGGCAGACAAATGAGAATAAGACACAAAATTAGATATAGGGTGTTGAGTACAAGATCTAACACCCTTATGGACAGCAATGGGGACATCTAAATCATTTAGCTCTGGAGAGGATGTATCAGAAGGATTACCTGAATCGTCATCACTCGGAGAGAATGGCAGTGGAGGAGGAGGAGCAACAATATCTGAATCCTCTCTGGTCTTCCTTTTACTCCATGTCCCCCTTGAATAGACTCTTAACTCTCTTTCTCTCTCAACTCCCTCTCCTTCAGGCTCTCCAGATTCCCCCTCAGTCCCCTCTATTCTAACTTCGTCATTCTCTCTTTCAACCCCCCTTTCCTTCACCTCAATCATCATAGGTAACACAGAAGTAACAGGCATCATCTCTTCACACCGTGTCTCCCCCTGAAGAGATGTCTGAGGGTCAACAAAGTATGACTGAGACTCGTGAAAAGTGACATCCATCGACACAAACCATTTCTGAGGAGGATGGTAGCATTTATAACCCTTCTGTGTAGGAGAATATCCGACAAACACACACTTAATAGACCGAGGATCTAACTTCCCACGGGTAGGTGAATGGTTATGAACAAAACAAACACAACCAAAGACACGAGGTGGAATGGATGCAGAGAGGGAAGGATGGGATAAAACCTGAAGAGGTGTTTGTTTATTTAGAACACGAGTAGGGAGCCTATTAATGAGATAAGCAGCGGTAAGGACCGCTTCGCCCCAGTAAGTACGAGGAGCATTAACTTGGAAGAGTAAGGAGCGAGCAACATCAAGAAGGTGACAAATTATTTGGAAGCTTAGGGTTAGACAAATTATCTAACCCCTTATATATTAACAATAATAATGAGAAATCAAATATTACAAATAGACCCACTAACTTAACAAATTAATAAGAGAAATAATAGAGAAACAAAATATATTCTCAACAATGTGTTCTGTGCTTGTCCCTGGTGTGTTCGAAATTGAGAAAACTAACACACTAGATGACATTCTTTTTTAACATATCCGGCGCGTGTTCGAGCGTATCCGATATTGAAACGTCACCCAAAATAGAGTGCTTCATAGGTTAGTGTGTAGGTTTGATCTCTGATTGTTTTTGGGAAGGTATTGTACTTCTCTCATAGGCGCTTCCGCCCTTCTGCTTGTATCCCTACTCTCTTTTGTGTTTAATACAATTTCTACCCAAAAAAGAGAAAGAAATGCTATTTGTTGAAGCTTGGTATATATTGTTGGCCCATTCTCTAACAGCTTAAGCTTTTGGAGTAGTTGTTAACTTAACACTATTGTTTGGAAATTCTTATAGCATCGATAGAAACTAACAATTGTTTATATAATGTATCCTACAAGCTCTAGTCAAATGCAAAAATAAAAAAGATGAATAAGATAATTACCCCCAAAAATGAAAATTTTGAGTTAGACTCAAATTTGGAATCAGGGTGAGTACCGTCACATACAGAACGGATTCTTCTAGTCAAAGTTAGTAACTAAACGTTCCAAAAACGGGAAAATGCACCTTTTGAGGCGTAAACGAGGGATTTGGCTGAAAAGTAGCATACGTTATGCAATAGCAGTGCATTTTGACTGCACAGTATACAATTCTGGGTATATAGACATTTACGGAGCTATTAATCCAAACATTGTTCTGCCAAGTTCTACATAATAAGCACTTGCAAGAACCTCAAATGGAGGGGATAACAGCTCAGCTCTACCGTATGGCTACTATCATTCCAGCTTGTGCACGCTCATTAACTTTATCTCAAAATAAAAGTCCTTTCCACGGTATGTCATTAGAAATGTATGTTTATCATGAACACTGTCCTAGCCTCCTACGTATGTTTACCAAGTGTGGATTTTTGGAATCTGTTGACTGAAACTTTTAGGGTACTGCATTATTAGGAAAACATTGCTTTTAGTGAAAAATCGTCACCTCGTGCTTCAACCAGATGGTGGCGGAAGTAGTACATGGAGACTTCATATCCTCTTGTGGGGTTCGATTCTAAATGCAATCATACTGACCTAATTGAGCTAGGATTGCACACATTATTATAGCTTGGAATGAGAAAAATGGATTTTGACGATGTTAACAATTTCTTGTCCAAATGTCACTTCAGCCATCTCACAGCACTACAACCTGATAGTTCAGGAAAATGAGAAATATTATCTAATAATATATCTTTAAGGCGGCAAAGGAGATTAATTGATGATTTAGATCACGTGAAGAAGAAGATGACCAACACTATCAACTCAGGAAACTAATTCGCTATGGCTGAGTTGAGACATGAGTTGTATTCTCACAGTTGTGGTATCCTTCAATCTTTGGAATGGGGAGGAATATCCAGAGCTTCTTTGGATTTAGATGACTGTGGTTGTGAAAGAGGGATATGTTTTAGACACAAATGTAGGGAGTTCAACTTACTACTCGAAGGAATGAAAATGGTTGTTTACATGTAGGGATGGCCCGGATGGCAATTAAAATGGTTGACTTATATTTGCATGTGGGACGAAAATGGTTTCTAAACACGAACTTGTTCCCTGAGCGGGTTGGTGCAGGTATGCATAGGGTTGTACTTAAGTATGCACAAATTCACCTAGAAGGCTGCAGAGTATGCACTGGGTGCGTGACCGATTTGCCAACACAACAGTTGAGTGCTTTTCGGACATTGAATTCTTCGAGATTCGTTATGAGTGTGGCTTGGGTGTGTCTAGGGTGCAAAGGGGTGTGCTTTGTCAAATTTTTTTCCTTCAAGAAAATACGGGTGGAGTTGTCTTCTGATTTACCCATCAAAAAAGGATTAGGTTACTATTTATGAATCTTCCTATTCAGTATTCATTCATCAGCTTCTGAGGGGCACAGACGAGAGACAACTAGTTTTATTTCTCGCGACCGGCAATACACTTTCTCTTGCTCCGGCCTTCAAGCTGGAGGTCTGTGTGTGTGTGTGTGTGTGTGTATTGAGAATGACTTGCTTCCATTAGTAATAACAACTTTGAACCTCGATGACTATTGGTTGGTTAAACCATTTTAAGTTCTTTTCTTTTGGAGGTTTTTTTTTTTGAATTCTCTTTTAGCGTATGCTTGGTACCAAAATTAGAAAACTCTATTCTTCATTAGATGCTTACACATGATTTATTTTATTTTATTTTTATTTTTATTTTTGATAAAAAATGCCTTATTTTTAAAAATCTATTTTAGTGAGAATACTTCAGAAATTATGGCTTTGCATGATTAAATTTGGTTACTGGTGTAACTTAGTTTTACCAGACCTTGTTCTGTTATTTTGATAACATGATCTGTTTCTATGTGGTTTATAATTTGTTCTCTGTTTTGTTTAGGAACTGATATAAATGTAATGCTCTAATGTAGCCTTTATGTTTGTTATCCATGTCTTAAATATATAAAAGATAAAGATAATGAAGTTGTAAAATAGTTTATTAATAAATAAAAGTACATATTTTCTAAGAACTTTATACATGTACCTCCGCACTTGCATCCCAAATTTTTGGAAAATTGACAAATCCCCTTCACTTGCACCGGTGCTTCCTAGGTTGTACCATGACGTCCTTTTACATGTTGGGCGTGACTAGGGATTTTCTCGGTTTTGTCCGGGGATAGATATGTCTTTTTATGCTTACATACATCCTACTCCTTTTATTTTCAAATATCATGAGTTCAAAATATTGTAATTATCCCCCATCATTAAGAAGGCATAACTACTTTCAGATTCTACGTATTTCAATAATATTACACTTCTCTCGAAGTATTGAGGTGTCAACCATGTGTGGAAAATGTATCTAAACAAAAGAATCAAAAGTTAGGGCATGTGGATTTTGGTGTGTCCGACATGTGTCGGAGGACTGTCACGTGTTGGACATATGTCATGTATGACATTGTTTTTCACTCACACGTGATCCTTCTTGGAAGAGACTACAAATTGGCTTTGGCGCCCAAGACAGAGTTGTTAGGCCCAGGTTTCAGGCACTGTTGGGGGGTCAACGTGCTGGGGTACAGCAGCTGGGTGGGTCCAGCCCAGTTACCAGTAAAGGCACTATTGCACCTGCTAAGCTGGATGCCACCAATGCCATTTTGGCTACCTTCCTATGGATCCACAAACTAGTTGGACCCATTTTGGCTAATACTTTGGCTCCAGCATTTCAGCACAAAATTTTGGCCAAGAGGAGCCAAAAGGACAGTTTGAGAAACGCCTCCCCTTTTCGCTCCACATTTGGAGATGTTCTTAAGCAACACACTGATGTTTCACTTATGAGCTTACCATCTATTTGTTCATTTGATTTCCTTGGGATTGGAGCTCTTTATTGTTCCCTCGCTCTTTGTTCATTCAACATTGTTTACAGATTTTGCCCAAACAATCTCATAGTGGAGAAGTTATAAAGCGGCTTTAAAAATTAGTTTCACTGGTAAATGGGAGTGTGGACTACCTGGCTTGGATTTGGTTCATTGTCTCTTTTGCGTTGTGATGTTATGCCGATTTATTTTAGATCCTTGGTCAACTGCAATGTCTGGTCAATTTATCTTTTTCTGTTTTCCATATGAACATTTCAGGGAACTACACAAAACAAAGAGGCAAGACGAGTCATATGAGCGTTCGTGTTGTGGTTTTGGTTGATCATATGGTTTAGTTGTGATTCTTGTGAAAATCAAATGGCAGGTCTCCAATATGGTATAGACTTCATGAAGGCAATTGTTGTCTATCCAGTTTTGATTCTTTTTTTCCTTGTTTGTTTTAAGATCTGGAACAATTGTTATGTAAAAGATGCGATACGATATTTATTTTGATTTTTTTTTTTCATTGACTTCATCAATGTTAGAATTTTTTTGCGTTGACAATTGATCATCTCTTGAAATATTGCTCAAGTGACAAAATGATGATACCGAGTAAGGCATAATTCTCATTTTCACTAGCAAAGATAGGAAATTTCGCTATGATTTCGTTTGAATATGTAGAGATGGTGAAAATATGTCAATATATGGTATCTAAATTTTGTCTTGTCCAATTTAAAGATGTGATTTTTCATGCACCATGTGGATAATGAAAAGGAAACAGTTTTTCCGATAAACATTATTATAATTATTAGTATTATTTTTTTTTTTTTTGGGGATATAAGGTCTTCAGACATACATGTATTAAGAAAAATAATGAAGGGCCAAACTATGTTTTAAGTAGGGTAATAATGGTCGCATATGACAACTTGCTTCCAACTCGACTAGTTGTATGGACACGACAAGTTCAGAGTTTCCAAAGCTCAAATATCAAACGAGGGGAAAAGAGGACAAATACAAATGTTGCTGGTGTTGTATTTCAATTACTAGACATACTTGAATAAGCCAACTCAAATTTGACGGAAGTACAGAAGTCTACGAATAATTAAGAACCCTAAACCTATAAACGTAGGGTAATATTTGGTACACACTCAAAGACACAACTTTTGGGACACAATCCAAGAGATGTGTCTATCTATCTCCTGTGTCATTGAGAAATTCTCAATGTTTACTGAGAAATCCTCAATGTTTACTGAGAAATTTCTCATAGTTTAGTGAAACATTTCTCATATAATATGAGAAAATTCTCATATTTACTGAGAAATTCTCAATGTTTACTGAGAAATTTCTCATAGTTTAGTGAAACATTTCTCATATAAATATGAGAAAATTCTCATATTTACTGAGAAATTCTCAATGTTTACTGAGAAATCCTCAATATTTACTGAGAAATTTCTCATAGTTTAGTGAAACATTTTCTCCAAAATAAATCCGTATAAATTGATGATTGTATTATATATTGTAGAGAAATGGAAGAAGAAGTTTCAAGTGGTTCGGTAAGCATTCATGAGGATATTATCGAAATTGATCATGACAAGGAGCAAATAAGAGACGTAGAAAAGCAAATTGATGAGCCGAAAAATGGGATGGAGTTTGATTCTTTGGATGAGCTGATAGGTTTTATGCCGAATATGCTAGAGACAAAGGTTTTACTGTGGCTGTCGACATGAAGTGAAGACAACGATACAACATGCAGAAAATCAAATATGTGTTGAGATAAAAAAAGATGGGCAATAAGCTCTTTTTGAGAATGCTAGTCATATGTGCTTTGATGTACACAAGAGAGCCGAATGAGCATACAAGGAAGTCTTACATTTCAACCGCCAAATGTGGGAATAGACTCAAGTCTTGCATTTCAAGAGCCGAATGTGGGAATAGACCCAAGTCTTGCATTTCAAGAGCCGAATGTAGGAATGTCCCCAAGTCTTGGATTTCATCCAAATTTGGGAATGAGAGGAAACTTTGATTATTATGACTTTATGTGATGGGTTCATGAATTAGACAATGACTGTATTTGATGGTTTGAAAGCATTTAGTATGACTTTATTTGATGGTTTGGAAGCGTTTAGTATGACTTTATTTGATGTATGTTGGCTGTGCTATGGTGTTTAGCAGTAAGTTTGGTTGTGGTAGTGCTTATGTGAGGGGCATTTTGCTAGGGTCTCAGTCTCGTGTTTGCTTACAATTTGTGGGAGTGGTATGTTTGGGATGTTTTGTTTTGTTGATATGTGTATCGTTAATATTAGGGTGTAACTTTCATTTTGGCTTGTGGCTTTACTAATACATTTTGACTTGTTGCTCAAAAAAAAAAAAAAATAACATGACTATTATAGAAAACATTTAGGCACAAATACTTACACAAGTGTTCATTGATTCCTTATATGACAAATTACAAAAAAACTAAAATAAAGAGAAGTTCTCAAACGGAAAGAAACTACATTTGTTTTCCTAATAAAAACATCAAAGCACATATGACTAGCATTCTCAAAAAGAGCTTATTGCCATTTTTTTTTTTATTTCAACACGTATTTGATTTTCTGCATGTTGTATCGTTGTCTTCACTTCATGTCGACAGCCACAGCAAAACCTTTGTCTCTAGCATATTCGGCATAAAACCCCATCAGCTCATCCAAAGAATCAAACTCCATCCCCTTTTTCGACTCATCAATTTGCTTTTCTACGTCTCTTATTTGCTCCTTGTCATGATCAATTTCGATAAAATCCTCATGAATGCTTACCGAACCACTTGAAACTTCTTCTTCCATTTCTCTACAATATATAATACAATCATCAATTTATACGGATTTATTTTGGAGAAAATGTTTCACTAAACTATGAGAAATTTCTCGGTAAACATTGAGGATTTCTCAGTAAACATTGAGAATTTCTCAGTAAATATGAGAATTTTCTCATATTATATGAGAAATGTTTCACTAAACTATGAGAAATTTCTTAGTAAACATTGAGGATTTCTCAGTAAATATGAGAATTTTCTCATATTATATGAGAAATGTTTCACTAAACTATGAGAAATTTCTCAGTAAACATTGAGGATTTCTCAGTAAACATTGAGAATTTCTCAGTAAATATGAGAATTTTCTCATATTATATGAGAAATTTCTCAGTGAACATTGAGGATTTCTCAGTAAACATTGAGAATTTCTCAATATGTATGAGAAATTTCCCACTTGAAAAGAGTGAGAAATTCTCATTATATTATGAAAAACTGTAATTGTTAATTGAATTCTCCCAGTACTTTTTACCTAAAAAACATAGATTGTTCTGCTTAAGTTGCGGGTTTTTGTTGCTCAACTTAAAACATAAAAAGGTCAATGATATGAAGTGCTGGTCTTTTGTTCTTTAGATATTAGTTTTTTTTTCTTAACTATTCAATCTTTATAAGGTTTTTGTAACTGAATCATGTAAAAAGTTATTGTTCAACTATATCGCTTTTGTTAATCATCCACTAAGACATAAATTATAGGTTTATTGCATCTAATATAGCCGGCCATTAACCCATAATAGTAAAACCTAACACTCCCGATTTATTTTTTTATCTCAAGTTTGCCCCTTTCACCAGTAGGCCACCAATGACGATTATGAGAAATAAACTAAAATGTCATTCTTACTTCTTCAAGTAACAAATCTATTGTATTAAGTGATTTTAATTTCCAATTCATACATGAATCTGTCAAACTTAGCATCTTCAACCAAAGACTCAACTAATTTGACCATGTTCTTTACAATATGCTATATATGACCATTCTGAGTGAAAGAACCATTGAAAGACTCTAATAGTTCATTAGAGAGAGACACCTAGCTATGGAGTTTACTAATTAGCACATTTCTTCTACTGAAACACAAAATATTACTCTCTGCTTTTCAGAGAGACACAAAGAATGAGAGAGAGAGAGAGAGAGAGAGAGAGAGAGAGAGAGAGAGAGAGAGAGAGAGAGAGAAGACTTACCAAGAAGCAGTGGATGGCGGCGACATGCAGTGGACGGCGCTCTGGCGACGGTCCGGTCCCGGCGTCGACGGCCGTGAGGGGAAGGGGGCAGGGGTTTGCGGGTGGGGGGGCTTTGGGCTCTGGGGGGGACTGATTTGGACATGGAGGGAAAACATTTGGGTATTAGGGATTTTGGGTGTGGGTCCCACAGGGATTTTAAAAAAATTGCTTAGAAGGGCCTGAGGGTGTTTTAGTGGGTGGTTTGGTGTGTGTATATCATTTTTGATATAATATAGAGAGAGTTCATGAAGGCACTGCATGTCTATCTAGCGAATTCTTGATGACGAATTATTTAGATGTGAGCTATTTGAGGAAATTGAAGATGGGAACAAAAAAGAGGCCCACCTCTTTCATTGATGCATGAATCTAGTGTGCCTATAATTTTTAAGCGACTGTCCTCTCATTACCCAAACTATCCTAAAGCAATACACTATATCCACCCCAGTTACACCAAAATGGTTGCCAAAAAGAATTTAACGGCACAACTAGACATTATTATAAATCTTTATTCGCACAAGAAAATGAAAGTCACAAGTTAAAAACAAAACTTATCTAGACGCACAACTTGAAAAGAAAGGGAAAAAAACTATCAATATAATCTTATTGCCTACCACAATGACTAAAGCAATAAAGGTTGGACATCTATTGATAACGATCCTCTAGTGTCTATGTAAGATCCTGTTGAAGTGGAAGTAATATCCCAAGGCCCATTTAATTCGGCCACTTCGTATTCAACCTCTTCATAATTCTTTTGTGTAATAGATTCTCCTTGTGCTACTCTGATCCCTTCCAACTCTATTGCAACTTCTCTCATCGTAGGCCTTTTTCTCCCGTTCAGGTTTAAGCATCTTTTTGCAAGATTAGCAACTACCATGATCTCATGTTTTCCACCTTCTTTCAAGACACGTGCGTCGAGAATATCAGACAATTTATTCTCCTTCATTGTCAATATGAAGTGTGTTGCTAAACTTCTACCTTCTTCTAATACTGTTGATGAGATTGCTTTTTGTCCAATTAAGAGCTCTACAAGGACTACTCCAAAGCTATATACATCACTCTTTTCTGTGAATTGGCTTGATTGGAAGTACTCTGGGTCCAAGTATCCGAAGGTCCCCATTACCCGTGTGGTCAAATGTGTTTGATCGATGGCAAGTGATCTTGAAGTCCCGAAGTCCGCTACTTTTGCTCTGTATTTGTCATCCAATAATATATTTGACGACTTTATGTCTCGGTGATAAATTGGTATGGATGCTGCCGAGTGTAGATAAGAAAGAGCACTTGCAACTTCCACAGCAATTTGTACACGCTTATTCCAAGATACTGGGAGCTCTTCATTTTCCTCGTGGATATACTGGAAAAGTGTTCCGTTAGGAATGAATTCATAAACAAGTAGGGGAACTTCCGTCTCCAAACAACATCCAAATATCTTAACAATATTTCTATGGTTGATTTGTGATAAAATCACCACCTCGTTAATGAATTGTTCTAGTTGACTTTCATCCATTATCCTGGACTTCTTGATTGCCACAATTCTACCATCTGTTAACATTCCTTTGAAAACAGTACCTTGGCCTCCTTGGCCGAGGATTCTATTTTGGTTATAGTTATCAGTGGCCTTTTCCAAATCCTTTGAAGTGAATACTTTAGTTTTCTCAACATTACCTTCACTTGAGGACAATTGTTGTTGCAATAACAAACCCCCATTTCGTTTAAAGAATTTTTGTTTGAGCTTAGTCTTCTTTCTTCTTTTCATTATTTTCCACAGCCACCACATCCCAATAAGAAGCACTAGCACCCCAACACCTGAGCAATTACCTGCAGAACCTCAATAGAAACGGGTGTTATGTTGTCAAAAAAGAATTCAAGTATTTGTCAATATTTGACAGGTTCATATCCCAACTATTTTATCAGGAAAGGAAAGAGAAATTCTTCTCTACTATTCTAATTCTAGATAGAAGTAGTGCCACCTTTTAAAGATTAGAATTGACTATATGGGACTTTATAATTCTAACCACATGATTTCATCTTTCATAGTTCAATGATCTTTGATGAATCACGGGATAAAAAAGGACCTCCTCAGTTTATAATCCAACGGCAGCTGAGTTATAAATGAATTTATAAACACAAGAATGCTTAGTGTTATGTGTAGGCTCATCACGGGGTTGATGATGAGCAACCATATATCTTAATTTGGCATCAATAATCTTTATATGAACTTCTGTTGTGATTTAATGCCACCCATTTTGAACCTGTTTTAAGAATTAGCCACCACTCAAGTATATAAGTTCTGGTGGTCATATTAGAATTCAATTGGGTAGCTGCTTAAGGTACTTTAGTTCTTTTTTCTTACTTCTTCTCATCCATAGGTAAAACTTTTCAGCCAAAGTTGGAGAACATTTTTGGCAAATAGAAGTTTCAATAATTACTAACTCGCTATCCTAGAGGCATATTTATAAATATTATGTCGAATTCAAACAGAGCTCACAAGTGATTGCTTGAACGCAAATAGCTTTCTACATTCCCTCTTTCTCTCTCTCTTTTTTTTTTTTTGGTTTTCCCATTTTCTACTCTTTATTTCCCAATTAAAAGCAACATAATTGAGTTGAAAAAAAAATTAAATTCCAAAAAAAGATTCTACTAACCATCTACCTCGCCTATCTATTATGCTATAATCACATATATCTTTATCCCATATCTTTCGGTAATATGAAATTGAAAATATTAAAAAAAAAAAAAAAAAAAAAAAACAAAAATGAAGTAACAATCTTTCTAAATCATTTACTCAAGTTTGTCTATATATCAACCGGCTTCATTTTGGGATCTTAAATTCCCACAACTCTTCTTTGTTCACAGATTTCAAGTTAATTGGGTTGAAACTTTTCTTGAATTAAGTTGCTTGTTAATGACACGGAGATACAACATTTTCTTCATTTTGGGGGGTGATAATATAAAGATTAGAGAAATTATAGAGAGAAAATTGTAGAAGATAAGGTTAGGAGAGTGAAAGTGAGCTTCTTCCTTTGATTTTTACCTAAAAAGTGAGTTCTAAACTTTATTTCTACTTCATTACTCCCATTTACTTCACATTCAATACACCCAACTACCATTTTTGTGAGCATTTGTGAGATAGGAAGCTTCTTCCATGTCCAAAGTTACCATATATGAGTGAAACACCAAGCTACAAGTCCAAAATCATCATGAATATAATCTATTGATTACTTATTTGCTTGTTTACCTATTATGCTCATCTCTCCTTAATCTCATTTCTTTTTTGATTTCTTTATGCGCTTACTACTCGATCATCATCTAGATGATGACATGAAGTTTGAGGTGAGTGAATCCTTATGGATAGTAGCTCTTGACCTCAAAAACATGTTTGACAGATGTTGATTTCAACTGTAATACATTCTTATGTATTCTTGAAGTTGTTTCAAAAATAAAGCAATATTCTCTAACAATCTTGCAGGTTCTTGATATGGGCTCAAATGTTGATATTTTAAGTGGTCATAACCTTCATTTTGATGCTGAAAATGCACTTTCAAAACCCCTATTTCAAAACCCCTCTAAAACCCCCAATAGTTGGATTCCAAGAAATAAACTTTGTTTTCTCAAGAAATCTTCAAAATAGTGAACAATCTGAGTTCAAAGATTTCTCTAGGACTCAACACTCAAAGTATTAACATGAGACAACTTGTAAAGTCTTCTTAACTCATAAGAGAACACCCATGATTTTTGGTTTTACTTGGAAATACTTGAAAGTTGTCCATTTGGACCCAAACATTCTCTCCAGATATTCTGTTTTTGCTGTCACAGCAGCTTGTTTGACTTTCAACTTGTTTTACAGAAAACCTTTCCAAAAGGAGTGGTCCCAACTCATTTTTCACTTTCACTTCAATGTCTTAGGGAACATTCTGTATATTATGGGCCTCTGGATCTTTTGTTTTATTTTCTAAGATTTTTTAATATTTTAGTCGACAGTACAAACTATGTTTCTGAGTAACCTCTATTGTTTATATGATTTGTCTCGTTCTGTAATTGTTATTGAGGATTGGATTTTTGATATGTGTTATAGACACAATAAGGATGATCTCCATAAAAAATCATACATTGAAAACATTTCTATCCCCACTTTTCAATTTCCACAACATCAAGTCACTATTCTGTCTACTATTCACAGCAAGTATACTTTTACTTCCATCCTTTGATTTATGCTTATATGTACTTCAAATTAGTTCATAGCCTAGGAAGTGGTCCATACTACATTTTTACATATCCCATGATAATTTCCTCCATGCATTCATTCATATTTTAGACTTCTAAGTCACTTTAGAAAGTCTATGTACACAAACACACTACAATCTTTGCACATTCTAGGATCATGCATTGCATCCATGCAAGATTTGGGATTTTTATGACTCCTAATCTAAGATGATTATTAAGAATGAATTTGACCACACGTTCAAGATTCCCTCGATCTAATCTTCCTTTCTCATCCGTTCTGGGGATTGAGAGGTCTTCTTTCCTCAAAGATTAACATGCATCATTCTAGCTTGCTAAGCATATTTTTGATCTCTTTGTTTATTTGTTTCAAGAACAATTCATGTCCCCTTAGATTAGGAAAACTTTTTTACATGATACATGATTAGACAATTTTTTCTAGGTTTGTTTGTGTAATCTTTCATCTTTGCATTGTGTGATATTTGGCTTAGATCTTATGAATGATATCTTATCTTTTGATCTTCCATTTCAATTTTCTTATGAAATGTAATATACTATCATAGTATTAATTGTCGAACCAGACATAGTGAAAGATGATTATTTGAATGCTAATTGAGGCCCGTCGAGAGACAGGGCGAGTTGAGGGTGTTTTAGTCGCGACAAAGGCTCATTCCTCTCTCGTACCAAAATCCTGAGCCAAGTTCTTTGGTTATGAAGGGCCGGTGCCCTTTATCCATTTGGGTGAGTCAAATTGGGTTTCTTAGTTCCCTAAAGATCAAGTGGCGACTCTGTATCTATTTTCAATAGACCTTTTCCTTTCCTTTTCAAAACAATCTCAAATCAAAACAAGAGGTAGAATTCCACGTGTCTACACCCTCTAATCCTCCAATAGTTGAAAATGATGTATGACAGGAAATTACCACATCTTCACCCATTTTTGCAGTGGTACCTGTCTTAGTGGGAGGATGGTCAGCTAGCTTGACAGATACATGTTTTTAAGAGGAGTTTTGAAATTGTCTCCCTAGAATCTGAATCTCATCTTGCCACGTACAAAGAGGTAATGGCTGATATTGACACAGCTCATTGGGTTAAAGCTATGAAAGCTGAATTGGAATCTATGGATTCCAATCAGGTCTGGGATCTTGTAGAAGCACCTGCCAATATTAAACCTATTGGTTGTAAGTGGGTCTACAAGAAGAAAAGAGGATCAGATGGAAAGGTTAAGACTTTTAAGGCGAGACTTATAGCGAAAGGTTATACTCAGAGAGAGGGCATTGTCTATGAGGAAACCTTTTCGTCGGTAGCCAGCTCAAGTCTATCAGAATACTCTTATCCATTAATGCATACCTAGATTTTGAGATCTGGTAGATGGATGTCAAGACTGCATTCTTGAATGACAATCTTGAGGACATCTATATATGGAAACCAAAAGGATTCATAGCTAGCATAAAAGTTAACTTGGTATACAAGCTACAAAAGTTAATTTATAGGCTTAAGCAGACATCCAGGGGTTAGAACATTCGATTTGATTAAGCGGTCAAGACGTTTGGTTTCATGCAGAATCTTGATGAACCTTGTGTATACAAGAAATGTGAAGGTAATAGGGTGGATTTTCTTGTGCTTTATGTTGATGACATTCTACTCATTGGGAATGATGTAGGGGCACTGTCATCAATAAAGGTTTATCTAGCTAGTACTTTTGATATGAAAGATCTAGGAGAGGCGAGCTATATCCTTAGGATAAACTTCTTTCGAGATTGTAAGAGAAGATAATGGGATTGCTTCAAGCTGGTTATATCGAAAAGGTACTAACTAGATTTTCTATGGATTATTCGAAGGAAGGTTTACTGCCTTTCAAGTATGGTTTAGTGATCTCCAAGGACCAGTGTTCGAAGACAGAGGAGGACAGCAATTGCATGGTAGGAATTCCTTATGCCTCAGCTGTAGGAAGTCTCATGTATGCGATGATATGCACTAGACCAAATATCTACTTTGCTGTTGGCATGGTTAGCAGGTATCAGTCTAATCCTGGACCAGAGCACTGGACGACCGTCAACCATATTTTTAAGTACTTGAGAAGGACCAAAGATTACATGTTTATGTGTGGTGCAAATGAGTTGATTCCAGTAAAATATACTGACTCAGACTTTATGTCAGAAAAAGAATCAAGAAATTTGACATCTGGACATCTCGATATCCTAGGAAGTGGTGCTGTTGGTTTGATGAGCATTAAGCAAAAATGCACTGCAGACTCAACTACAGAAGTTGAGTATATGACTACTTATAAAGCCATAAAGGAAGCTATTTGGCTCAAGAAGTTCCTCATGGAACTCGGGATGGTACCAACATCATTGTCACCTATTACGCTATATTGCAATAATAGTGGGGCAGTGGCTCAGTCCAAGGAGCCAATGAACCACAGAAAGGAAAAGTACGTAGAAATGAAGTATCATCTCATTCGAGACATGGTCCAACGTGGAGATGTGACTGTCAGCAAGATTGCAACCGCTGACAATCTTGCGGATCCGTTTACAAAGGCTTTGCCACAGAAAGTCTTTGATTGTCATCTAGATAGTTTAGGTCTCGGATGTAGTGGGTTATGAGTGCAAGTTTTGTTGGGATTGTGCCCTTAAACCTAATCTTTATGTATATAACATTTGCCATTTTATATATGGATATCATTTATACATTTAATTACGTATGATTCATGAGATGATTATTTGTAATCCTTAAGTATCATAGTATGTAATTTGTGTATGTATGAGACTAGATGATGAGACTGGATATCTCATCACGTAAACATTGTAGCATGATGAACTACCATTCGATGGAGTGATGAATCTCGATCACTAAAGTATGACTCTTAGTTAATATGCAGGTGCTTATTGTGCATTGACAGACCATGAGCTTTCCTATTGACATCTAAAATTGTCAACAGTCGATAGAAACTCGTAACTTGTATAAGGTAGGCGCTCTCAATCTTGAGACGATTATGGATACAAACTATGAATATGACTTTTTTGACTTACCAATCAGTGAGATCTTCAAGATCAACACCTAGGTATCTTGGGTATGACATGTTCATAGGATTGTGAACATATATAGAATCTACCCTTTGATAAAGAGTAAGCATTCCCTTGAGAATGTCACCAAGTTGATTACTAAGAACTGTAGTCGTGTCGATAAGTAGTTATCAACTGTTTGGTCATCATAAGAGTTGACTAAAATTCAAGGAATGGAAGTTGTAATCATTTTTTAGGTTGACAGCAATAGTTATCCGACTTCCTGAATATGATTATGAATGCAAATGGTACAGGGGTATTAGTAAACCATACAAGTCTAGTTGTCGCTTTCGGATTTGTTCTTTTGCATTGGAGTGCAGTTATCGTTATATAGTAGAGTTAACGTTAATTGATCAGTTGATTAATCCGCTAATCAAAGAGATTGATCATAGGGATTAATGACTGGTCTGAGCCAACAATGAAGAATTTAGGAGGTCCCGCTCTTAGCTCTGCAAGAATACGTAAAAAGGCAGATGGAGGTAGTTTAATTGATTAAAAGTGTTTCGATCAATTGAAGTATGGCCATGTTCAATCGATTGAAGTTGTTTCAATCGATTGAAAGTGTTTCAATCATCGAACTTAGTTCAATCGATTGAAACCACTTCAATCGATTGAAACCAAAGGTCGGTTTGAAAACCTATAAATAGGATAGCTGTGTGCAGAATGAAGTTTAGCGTCGTTTTGCAGCTCCAGCTTCTACATAAATTATTTTAGGTTTTCTTTAAGCCTCCCTCACCTCTCTATTAGGGTTTTCACAAACCCTAGTCTCTCCAGTAAGCATTCAAGGAGTCATAAGGGTGAAGATCACCTAGAGGAAGTTGCTACACAACAAAAGGAGAAGACAATCTTAATCGAATTAAAGACAGATGTTGTCAATATCAAGGTATAAAAGTATACTTTACTTTCAAGGATTTGTAGTGTGAAAGCAAAGGTCGAATCCACAGAGATTGAATTACTACAGCTTTTAGTTTTAAAATCTAAATCTAATTAATTAAAAAAATGGATTTTGACTGTAATTTTAATTAAATTAAGAACGATGAAAGTAGTTCTAAATTATAAAAGCAATTAAAAGTTGTTTTAAACGATATTTAAAGTGAATCTAGGATTGCAAATCTACCATTAGTTTCATAATAAGAATATTTATGAATTCAATTAGCTTATTAAGTTGAATGATAATGGGGAATTGTAGCTACAAGCCCATTTCCTCCGTCAAGAAGATAACTATGGTTCAAGCACCAACATAATCCGTCTTCAGTTAGCATGAATTATCCCACACTAAACTAGGATTGCGACACAATCCATCTTTCCTAGGCATGGACTATTCGGATACTTGATAGCACAATTTAATTAATTACCATTACATGTAAATAATCTATACAAGGACAGCAAATATAGATCATTGAGCACATCACAACCAAAATAGATCTAAGACAAGAATAGATTTTGAAAGTAATGATTTAATCAATAGAAGCATGATTTATTATAAAAAAATCCTCTAAACATGTAATTAAAACATAAATAACACCCTATTACTTGGCTAGGGTTTCATTGAAACCCTAGATCTAGGTTTAGTTTTCCATAAAAGCGATGATTGGCAAGAGGTTGATGGAGGAGGCCATAGAAATCTTTGGTCTTCTTCTTCTTCTCCTTGCTTTCCTCCCTTCAATAGCTGAAAGTTTTGTTTTATATGTCTGTATGTATATGTGTATAATAGAGTCTAACCTAAAAATTGAATAAAAATAAAGTATATATACAGTTTGGAACAAGTTTTGGAAGCTTTCCTAACCCGAAACGCACTAAAACTACTATATTTTACAGTCTGGACATAATTGGGCAGTTTTGTTTGCACAAGAGTTTTCAGTATAGTAAAATACGCAATTTTAATTTTTACATTGTCGCGCGAGCGCGATGATGGGAGGTCGCGCGAGCGGGTCGCGTGAGCGAGGTTCAGGTCTTCCGCACGAGCGGGCCGTGCGCGCAATAGGCCTTTTTCAATTTCTTTTCTTCTGCTTTTTCATCCTGTTTAGCACGGAATACTTGTTTTCTTCCAAAACCTGTCAGAAAATAGAAAACGAAGGAAAAATACACAAAAATAGGATAAAAAGTACTAACAAATGCGCGTTAAGGTGTATAATTTAGATTGTTCTCTCCTGATCACACCCCCAAACCTACATTTTGCTAGTAATCGAGCAAAAATAAAAATAAAACTAAACTACTAATAAAATACTATTCCATTGTCGCATGGGTAGCGATTGCATTTATCATATGCAACAAGCCTTTAAACCCCTAGGTGTCCCTAGTCGGACGAGTAAAGTCTCTTAAGGGATCTCATCAACAAGTCACCCACAACCATCTTTATTAACTTGTATATTTAAAATTTTTTATTAAAAACGAAAAGCTAATAGTCAGTACTCCTTATCATACAACAATGATTTGAAATAGAATAACAATTAAGAAGAAACGAAATCAAACGTCCACCTATGTCATGAAAAACAATTCGAAGCACATGCATCGGATAAATCAATAGAGTTTCTCATAAACTTGCACGTGTGTGATGTGGTAGTTAAATGAACACGTGCATGTCATGAACTTGGAATATAACTCAGATAACCATCCAACTATGCTTTGACTACAAATCTCACAGTGTTAATTACACTCTCAAATAAAACATTCAGAACATGGGTAATCTCTCTAATATATGTGAGCAAAGGAACTATGTTTTCAAAATGAGAAATATTCACATATGACTCGAAAAAGATGCATGACACAAAAGAACAGTAGTCTCATGGATCGGACGTCAACAGCTAAGAAAAATTAATCATTACCATGTTTTAATCCCTCTCCCATCGTATACATATCCACACCATGTTTTCTATGATCAAATAGGACTTTTCAAAGGTTATAAGGTGGCTCAGGCAATGAAAAAGGATAGAAAGGATTTGTTAGGTAGTTTTAGAATGGCATTGTACGGCATGCTCGATTTCTTTCATTCATCTCTTCTATCAACTTTCATCTTTTCATTCTCTTCTTTTCATATTTTTTTTTTTAAATTCAACCTTCTTCCTTTTTATTCGACCACCCTTTCTTTACTTTTCTCTCTTTTTTTTTTCCTTTGCTTGTTGAATGACTACTCATCAAATACAAAACAACTACCCCAATAGCATCTTGTCTCCTTCTTCTCAATCGACACATCGCCTTATCAACACTAAAAGTTGATCAATCTTTTAGTGTTGAACTCCAAGTTGGCCAGGTTGGAGCAAAAAAAAAAAAAGGATCATAGTGATTAAAGAAATAGAGGCATTTTAATGGCTCAAAACGGTGAACTAAGGAAATTTTATTTCTTTTTAGTCCATAGTAAACAAAGAGGGCCTAAAATCATTTCCTAGGGTTATATGGTTCTTCAACGTTTACAACGGAAGATTATTTAGCATGGCAATAAATGTTTTATCTTGACTATCAACCAAAACAAGGATAATGAGACTAAACAACGAGTAGATGCGCTATTTCAAATGAAATATAACAAACACAAAATGTATTTATGACCCTCTGAAAAAGAAAAGATAGGCTCAAAGCTCACGGGGTTAAGTCTCCACCATGTGTTATCTAGAAATTCAAATCATATTATAATTCACATCAAACATGTATTCAAGTGACTACGTGCAGTACATAGGTTTGTGTGCAAATCTACGATATAAAACTACGATTTGAACGATACATAACCCAAAACGTCACATCATGACTTCAGAAAATATTTAACCACATATTCTCATTGTTTACCATTCTATAACAATCTGAGTTATCTAACAAGAAGTATCGAATTGAAATTGCAAAAACATAGATAAAATCGTTTATTTAAGCACAAGTATTAAAAATTTTAAAAAAAAATTGGTGCGGTGCGTGCATATGTGCAAGTGAGTGCATACCTCCAAATCTAAACCTTTCATTGTCCCCAATGAAACAATAGAACGAAAGAGAGGAGAGTATGTAAGGAAGGAACGATATTACCTCGATCTCGACAATCACAAATAGGTGAACACATAAGAATATGGAATAAAAGTTTAAATTCTCCTAATGGAGCTAATAATCACCTGTCAATACTTGACAATAGAAAATAAACAACAAAATAACAATGATAAAGAAAGAAATGGATATACATGTTTTTTTTTAATCAAGAGAAACTAAAAGAGAATTAAAAGATGTAATGGAAATAAAAAGAAAAACAAACAGAACTATGAAAGCAAAGAAATACTAAGAGGATGAAAAGAACAAGCATAAACTATAAAAATAGCTGACCAGGTTTGGGAGGCAGTAGGTAAGAAAACAAAGAGAAAAATCCTAAAAACCATCCCTCGTGCGATCGGGCCGCGCGAGCGAGCTTTGCGCCCGCGAGCCCCTCCGCGAGAGAATGCAGAGGCATGTTTTTAAAAAAAAACCAAAGAAAAATTTCTAAGTCCATGAATCGCACGAGCGGGCTGCGCGAGCGAACCCCTCGCGCGTGCGATTCTAGGTGCAATGTGAAATAGAGGCATATAAAAAAAAAACATTGAAAATTTTTCTCTAAGGGGAAAACTCACGCGAGCGACCTGTCGCCCTTGCAGGCCACGCGAGTGACGTGGTCTTTTCCTCTTGTTTAACTTATTTGATTTGTATAAGTTTAAAATAATCTTACCTCCGACCCCTAAACCTGTCCAGAAAACTCAAAAACTAACCAAAACGACCCAAAAATATCCAAAAATAATAGAAACAGACGAATAAAAGCTTGGGTTGCCTCCCAAGAAGCGCTGTCTTTTATGTCTTCAGCTAGACCATTCTAGCTCAAGACTTATGGAGGCCGTAACTCGAACTTTGTACCCGTGAAGGTATTCGGGAGACTCCGATGAAAAGCAGAAACAAGGTAGTTATGAGTTAATTCATTTGACGGTTCTCCCTTTTTATGTTCAAATCGATTTCTTACCTTTCGAGTAAATTCATCATTAAGGTTTGGGTAATTCAAATTTACCCGCTCATTACTTACTATATTATTCTCCTCACGTATTTTTAATTCCTTATTAGGTTTAATTATTCCTCGAACCGGACGACCCTCCACATATAGATAATCATCATCTTTAGGAGGTTGATCAATAGCGTTAAAAACGTTTAATTTTAGGTTCATGTTTCCAAATGGCACCTTCATCACCCCTTTTCGACAGTTGACACGCGCATTAGCAGTTGCTAAGAACGAACGACCAAGAATGATCGGGGTGTGTTTTCTAGCGTTTAGCACAGGTTCGGTATCAAGGATCATAAAGTCAACGGGATAAAAATATTGATCTACTTTAACTAAGACATCTTTAATGATTCCTCTAGGTACTTTGACAGAATGATCACTAATTGAATAGCAGCGCTCGTGGGTTTAGGTTCCCCTAGACCTAGTTGTTTGTAGATGTGGTAAGGTAAGAAATTAATACTCGCTCCTAAGTCAAGGAGAGCCCTGTGAATGACAGTGTCACCTATGATACATGAGATCATCGGTGTACGCAGATCCTTATACTTCGGAGGCGTATTTTGAAAAATAGAACTTACTTTTTTAGTGAGAAAGACCTTTTAGGAGTATAACTTCGTAACTTACGATTTTGAGTGCATAGGTCTTTAAGGCATTCAGCATAAGCAGGAATTTGTTTTATCGCGTCGAGGAATGGAATATTGATTTTTGCTTGTTTAAATACCTCGTGTATATCTTTAGTTTTTGAAGTTTTCTTTGGAAAATTTGACGGTTCGTCGACATTTGGTGGAAAAGGCATTTTCAAAATATAGTTAGTCGGGACCGGTTTACTTTCTTTTCTAATATTACTCGTGTCCCCACCCTTTTCTTTATTCAGATTAATGTTCACCTTCTTCTCACTCTGATGCAGAATCTCAACAACTTCCTCATCTCGAATAGTCATCCTAGTTGAGACGGCATTCACTTGCTCACTCGCACCCCCATTCTCGTATTGTCCCTTAGGGTTTTGTATGGTTTAACTAGGAAGCTTACCCTCATTTCTACGACTCATTATATTAGCTATTTGTCCCATTTGGGACTCAAGCTTCACAATGGATTGTGTGTGAGAGTGCACTATTTGTGCTTATGCCTGTACTTGCATTTCAATATTCTTAAGGGATGCCAACACTGTCTCCTCAAAAGCGTTAACCCTTGGAGGAGGGGGGTGTTGGTATGGACTTTGTTGAAAATTGGGTCGGTAAGCATTAGGGAAATTAGTTGTCTCATTATTATTATGATTATTATTATTCCACGAGTAATTAGGATGATTTCTCCATGGCGCATCCAGATTATTAGTCATGGGATTATAATTATTTCGTGAGAATTGTTGAATAGAATTAACGTGTTGCTCCATGAATTTCGAAAATTGAGACGCTGATGGGCATGCAAGTTTAGAATGTGAAGGATCAGAACATAATGCACAACTTTCGTGAGCGTGGGGCCGATGTTTGGTTTATTGTCAAAAGTCGATCAAGTTTTTTAGATAGTTCTTGAAATTCTATTGAATGACTTGACTCGAACTTTACCTCACGTTTAGGTTGTGAAAGATATCCCTTAGAACGTACTGACATAGCCTGATGCATCGAGTTCTCGCTTAATGTTTCAAAAAATTTCCAAATCTCATCAGCGATTTTGTGTAGGAAGGTACCCGCACAAACGGCATCAACGGTATTACGGATAGAGGGAATAAGTCCCTCGTAGAACACCTGTACCAGCTACCACTTAAGAACCTGATGATGTGGGCAAGAGCGCAATAATTCTTTAAATTTCTCCCACGTATCATAAAGCGTTTCCCTATCTTGCATCACAAAGTTTGTTATGGATTCTATTATTTGATTAGTTCCTGTGATTGGGAAAAACTTTTGTAAAAATGCGTTATGTAAGGCTTCCCATATTTTAATTGTGTTTGGCTCAAGTGATTGAAGCCAATACTTCGCTTTATCTCTTAAAGAGAATGGGAAGAGACGCAGTTTTAATTCATCATTGGTGAAATTTTGGATTTTTAAAGTAGAGCAAATGTCTTGGAAATTCCCTAAGTGTTGATAAGAATCTTCATTTATACGGCCATGGAAAGAGGAAAGTAGCGAGACGGTAGACGACTTTATCTCAAAGTGAGATGTCGTCGCCTCCGGTTATTCGATACCTGCTTGAGGCGTGTAAGTCGTAGGAATAAAATAATCTTTAAGCCGAGGAGGTGGAGGTATATTAGGGTTATTTTCGTTATTTCCGTTATTACTTAAGTCGGCCATTAGAGTAGGACCAATGATATTAACACGTGGTTTCTTTAGTCTTTGACAGGTACTTCTTATTTCGGACTCAAATAAAGATGACGGTTTTGGTGTCGATTCGTCATCTATTGTCAACCTTCTAGAAGCTTGAGTTGAAGACTTAAGGACTCTAAGCCTACGTTCAAGTTCAAGATTAAGCGGATGTAATTTACGTTTACTTGAACATGTACCAAACATAAACTAAAAGAAAATAGACTAAAACAACGACTGACTCAACAAAAACGAAAATAACTATGCAAGTAATCAAGCATGCAAGCACACAGTACTACTATGATGCATGTAATTATCCTTATGCAGTGATTCGTGTCAAGGCCCAGCGCCCCGGGTTTCCTAGCTAATGCAGTGCTCACTCCACACCTAACCTAATGCAAGTAATTGCGTCTCAGCGCCCTGACTTACAGTGATTTGATGCGAAATTTAAAGGAAGCAATGTATATTTATTTTATTTTATTTTAATTGCGTAAGCTCCTTTGGTGTGCTAAGCTTTTCCACTCCGACACGGTAGAATTTGATTACTTGAGAAACTACAAAGCAAAATGAAAAATTAGTAACTCAAAACAAAAACAGAAAATAAGAAAAATAAAAACTAATATAATATTTACGAATTAACTAAACTAAGATTTTAAAGCTAAAGGTAGTAATTTACAATCCCAGCAACGGCGCCAAAAATTGATGTTGTCAATATCAAGATATAAAATTATACTTTACTTTTTAAGGATTTGTAGTGTGAAAGTAAAGGTCGAACCCACAGAGATTGAATTACTACAGCTTTTAGTTTTAAAATCTAAAACTAATTAATTAAGAAAAATGGATTTTGACTGTGATTTTAATTAAATTAAGAACGATGAAAGTAAATCTAAATTTCAAAAGCAATTAAAAGTTGTTTTAAATGATATTTAAAGTGAACCTAGGATTGCAAATCCATCACTAGCTTTATAATAAGAATATTTATGAATTCAATTAGCTTATTAAGTTGGATGATAATAGGGAATTGTAGCTACAAGCCCAATTCCTCCATCAAGAAGATAACTATGGTTCAAGCACCAACATAATCCGTCTTCGGTTAGCACGAATTATCCCACACTAAACTAGGGTTGCGACACAATCCGTCTTTCCTAGGCATGGACTATTCAGATACTTGATAGCTGATCGGGAGAGAACAAATCCTATTTATACGCCTGCATTCACGTTTGTTAGTACCTTTTTATCCTGTTTTTGTATATTTTTACTTTATTTTCTATTTTCTGACAGGATTTGGAAGAAATCAAGTATACCAGGCTAAACAGGGTGAAAAAGCACAAAGAAAAAAGCTGAAAAAAGCCAATCGCGCTCTCAACCCACTCGCGCAAAGATCCCAAAATCGCTCGCACGATCCGCGCGCGCGAGGTCCCAATATCGCGCTTGCGCGGGCCGCTCGCGCAAACTGTGTAAAAATGGAACTTGCGTATTTCACTCTACTGATGATTCCTACGCGAACGAAACTGCCTAATTACGTCCAGATTGAAAAATACAGCAGTTTTAGTGCAAATTGGATTAGAAAAGCTTCCAAAACTTGCCTAAAATCTATATATACCCTATTTTATTTCAATTTAGGGGTTGGCAATTGTTATACACACAATATTCAACCACACTTTCAGCCATTGAAGAGAGGAAAGCAAGGAGAAGAAGAAGAAGACCAAGGATTTCCATGGCCTCCTCCATCAACTACTTGCCATCTACCGCTTCTATGGCCAACTAAACTCAAGATCTAGGGTTTCAATGAAACCCTAGCCAAGTAATAGGGTGTATTTTATGTTTTTATTTTAATTTTATTATGTATGGATGACAGTTACATGTTCCGAGGATTTTTATAAATAAATCGTGCTTTCATTGATTAAATCGTTACTTTCAAAATCTATTCTTGTCTTAGATCTATTTTGATGGTAGTATGCTCAATGATCTATATTTACTGTGCTTGTATGGATCATTTACATGTAATGGTGCTTAAATTGAATTGTGCTATCAAGTATCCAAATAGTCCATGCCTAGGTTAGACGGATTATGTCACAACCCTAGTTTAATGTGGGATAATTCGTGCTAACCGAAGATGAATTATGTTGGTGCTTGAACCATAGTTATTTTCTTGACGGAGGAATTGGGCTTGTAGCTACAATTCCCCATTATCATCCAACTTAATAATCTAATTGAATGCATAAATATTCCTATTATGAAGCTAGTGGTGGATTTGCAAGCCTAGGTTCCTTTAAACATATTTATAAAAACACTTTTAAATCGCTTTCATAATTTAGATTTAATTTCATTAGTTTCATTAATTTAATTAAAATTCAAATCAAAATCTCGTTTTCATAATTAATTAGATTTAGGTTTTAAAATTAAGAGTCGTAGTAATTCAATCTTTGTGGGTTCGACCTTTACTTTCATTGCTACAAATCTTTAGAAAAGTAAAGTATACTTTTTATATCTTGATTCTGACAAGATCAATTTTTGGCTCCATTGCCGGGGATTGCAATTTACTACCTTTAGTTGTAGAATCTTAATTCGTAAATATTAGATTAGGTTTTCTTTTTCTTATTTTTCGCTTTATTTTGAGTCACTAACTTTTCTTTTTATTTTGTAGTGTCTCGAGTCATCAAATTCTAACATTTCCGGGAGGAATAGCTTAGCACATCAAAGGAGCTTACGCGAAAAAAACCATAAATAAAATAAAATAAATTGCTTCTTTTGAAACTCGCCTTAAACCACTGTAAGTCAGGGCACGATGACGCACTATTTGCATTAGTTTAGGGTTAATTGCACTGCATTAGATAGGATACCCATGGCGCTGGGAATTGACGTGGTCACTGCATTAAAGGATAATTTACATGCATCACAATAGTTGAGTGCTTGTTATCTTAGTTACGTGATTGCTATTTGTTTTTTTTATTATTATTTGATTCAGTTTTTGTTTTTAGTTTATGTTGGGTACACGCTCAAGTAAACCAGAATTAAAACCTTGCTATCTTGAACTTGAACGTACATTAAGAGTTAACAAGTATTCAAACATAACTTCTAGAACTAGGTTAAACATAGACGACGAATTAACTTCGAAACGATCATCGTTGTTTGAGTCCGAAATACGTAGTACCCTTAAAAACCTAAAGAAACCACGCTTTATTAACGTAGAACCTATTCCAATGGCCGACATTGGAAATAATCAAAACAATGGAAATAACAATAAGAACCCTAATATACCGCCACCTCCTCCGCTTAAAGATTATTTTATTCCTACGACTTACACGCCACAGGCTGGTATCGAATTACCGGAGGCGACGGCATCTCACTTTGAGATAAAGTCGTCTACCATCTCGCTACTTCCTTCTTTCCATGGCCGTATAAATGAAGACCCTTATCAGCACTTAGGGGATTTCCAAGATATATGCTCTACTTTAAAAATCCAACATTTCACTGATGATGAATTAAAACTGCGTCTCTTCCCATTCTCTTTAAAGGATAAAGCGAAGTATTGGCTTCAATCACTTGAGCCAAACACGATTAAAACTTGGGAAGCCTTACACCGCGTATTTTTACAAAAAATTTTCCCAATCACAAGAACTAATCAGATAAGAAAATCTATAACTAATTTTGTGATGCAAGATGGGGAAACACTTTATGACACATGGGAGAAATTTAAAGAATTATTACGTTCCTATCCACATCATCAGGCTCCTAAGTGGCAGTTGGTACAGGTCTTTTACGAGGGACTTATTCCCTCAGTCCATAATATCGTCGATGCCGTTTGTGCGGGTACCTTCCTACACAAAAGCACTGATGAGGCCTGGATAATTTTTGAAACATTAAGCGAGAACTTGATGCATCAGGCTGTGTCAGTACGTTCTGAGGGGTATCATCTGCAACCCAAACGTGAGGTAAAGTTTGAGTCAAGCCACTCAATAGAATTTCAGGAACTATCTAAAAAACTTAACCGACTTTTAACAATGAACCAAACACAGCCCCACCCGCTCATGAAGTATGTGCAATATGTTCCGATCCGTCACATTCTATCCTTGCATGTCCATTGGCAAGTCAATTTTCGGAATTCGTGGAGCAACACATTAATTCTATTCAACAATACCCACGAAATAATTATAATTCGACTACTAATAATCCGGACGCGCCATGGAGAAACCATCCTAACTTCTCGTGGAAAAATAATAATAATAATCCTAATGAGGCGACTAATTTTCCTAATGCATATCGACCTCAGTTTCAACCTAATCAATACCAACAACCGCCTCCTAATTCGAACCCTCCAAGGGGTAACATTTTTGAGGAAAAGGTGTTGGCGTCCCTTAATAAAATCGAAACATAAGTACAGGCACAAGCACAAATAGTGCACTCACACACACAATCTATTGCGAAGCTTGAAGCCCAAATGGGACAAATAGCTACTGCGGTGAGTCGTAGAAACCAAGGGACGTTGCCTAGTCAAACAAATCAAAACCCTAAGGGACAATACGAGGTTAAGGGGTCGAATGAGCAAGTAAACGCCGTCTCAACTAGGTTGACTACACGAGAGGAAGAGGTAATAGAAATTCCGAATGAGAATGTGATAGATATGAACATCAACTCTAATACAAAGAAGGGTAAGGATGCGAGCCAAAATAAGAAAGAAAAAGAAACGACCCTGAATAATCATATACAGAAATTGCCCTTTCCACCTAACGTTGATGAGCCATCAAATTTTCCAAAGAAAGGGTCAAAGGTTGAGGATATACTCGAGGTATTTAAACAAGGTAAAATCAATATTCCATTCCTCGATGCTATTAAACAAATTCCCACTTACGCTAAATGTCTTAAAGACCTATGCACTCAGAAACGTAAATTTTGTAGTCATACTCCGAAAAAGGTCGTTCTCACGGAAAAAGTAAGTTCTATTTTTCAACGCTCACCTCCAAAGTATAAGGATCCTGGTACGCCAACTATTTCATGTGTCATAGGTGACACTGTCATTCATAGGGCTCTCCTTGACTTAGGTGCTAGTGTTAACCTCTTACCTTATCACGTCTATAAACAACTAGGACTAGGTGAACTTAAGCCTACGGCCGCTACAATACAATTAGCGGATCGTTCTGTCAAAGTACCTAGAGGAATCATCGAGGACGTCTTAGTTAAAGTTGATAAATGTTTTTATCCTGTTAATTTTATGGTCCTTGATATCGAACCTGTCCTAGATGCTAGGAAGCATACCCCTATTATTCTTGGTCGTCCATTCTTAGCTACTGCTAATGCACGTGTCAATTGTCGAACGGGGGTGATGAAAGTGTCATTCGGGAATTTGAACTTAAAATTAAACGTGTTTAACGCTGTTGATCAACCTCCCAAAGACGATGATTACCAATATATGGAAGGTAGTGAGGTTAGAAGAACTGTTGAATGTAATAAAGAAATAAATATGAGTGAGGGGAATAATATAGTGAATAATGAGTAGATGGATTTGAATAACCCAGACCCTAATGAGGAATTTACTTGGAAGGTAAGAAATAGATTTGAACATGATAAGGATGAACCGTCAATTGAATTAATCCAAAGAAACGTTATTTCTACTTACCACCAGGCTCTTCCTGACATCTTAAGGGGTACAAACTCTGATTTACGGCCTCCATGAGTCTTGTGCTAGAAAGGTCTAGCTAAAGACGTAAAATACAGCGCTTCTTGGGAGGCAACCCAAGTTTTAATTCATTTGTTTTAATGATTTTTTACTATTTTTGGATCGTTTTGGTCTATATTTGAGTTTCTGGACAGGTTTGGGGGTTAGAGTAAAGTTATTTTTGATTTACATACATAAAATAGGTGAAACAAAAGAAAATACCATTCTCGCGCGCGCGGCCTGCTCGCGCGAGAATGTGCCATAGTGAAATTTTTGTTTATTTTTTGTTGATGAGCTCTCAGGTTCTCCTCGCGCCTCGATTCGCGGGCGCGAGGATGTCTCGCTCGCGCGAGATATTAAAAAATATATATATATTTTTGGGTTTCGCACGCGCGACGGCTACTTGCGCGGACCGCTCCTGCGATCCCACATTTTTCTGATATTTTCTTTTGTCTTCTATATCTTTCCCCCACACCTGTTGAGTAGTTTTTACTTTTCTGTTTCGTAGGTACTTTTAGATCGAGTCGTTTGTTGTTTTCATTGTTCTAGTTATGTTTTATTTTCTTTTATAGTTTCTTATCTTTTTGTTTTTGTACTTTCTTTAAGTCTTATAGTTTATTTAGTTTAGTTATAGTTCTTTTGGCTGTTTTTATTATTTTCTTTGTTCATCTTTTATCAAGAAGTACCAAGTAACATTGAACTTTATTGACATATTCCTCTGTGTTCACTTGTTTGTAAGTGCCGAGATCGAGGTATTATCGCTCCTTCTCTACGTACTTTCCTTTCTTTCGTTTTATTGTTTCATTGGGGACAATGAAAGGTTTAGGTTTGGGGGTATGCACACGCATGCACATTATACTGCAATTTTTCAAAATTTTTTGATACTTGTGCTTAAATAAACGATGATTACCTGCTTAAATAAACGATGATTACCGACATTTTTGCAATATAAATTTGATACTTCTTGTTAAACAACTTTGATTGTTATAGAATGATAAACAAGGAAATATGTGATTAAATATTTGCTGAAGTCATGATATGACATTCTAGGATATGTATCGTTCGAATCGCAGTTTTATATCATAGTTTTACACATAAACTTATGCACTGTACGTAGTCGCTTGAATACATGTTTGATGTGAACTATAATATGATTCAGATTTCTATATAACACATGGTGGAGACTAAGCCCAGTGAGCTTTTAAACCTATCTTTTCTTTTTAGAGGGTTATAAATACATTGTGTTTGTCAAATTTCATTTGGAATAGCGCATTAACTTGTTGTTTAGTCTCATTATTCTTGTTTTGGTTGATAGTCAAGTAAAATATTTGCTACCATGCTAAATAATCTTCCGTCGTAAATGTTGAAGAACCATATGACCATAGGAAATGATTTTAGGCTTTCTTTGTTTACCGACCTATAAATGATAAAATTTCCTTAGTTCGCTCTTTGAGCCATTAAAATGTCGTTTTTTCTTTAATTACCATTATCCTGTTTTTGCTCTAATTTGGCCAACTTGGAGTTCACCCTAAAAGATTGATCAACTTTTAGTGGTGTTAAGGCAATGTGTGATTGAGAAAAAGAAGAAAATAAGATGATGTTTTGGGTGGTTGCCTTGTTATTTATTGAATATTCGTTTCAAAAGTAATGACGAAAAAAAGAATAGAGAAAAAGAAAAGAAAACAAAAGAAAAAAAAAGAATAAGAAAAAAAAAAGAAACAGAAGGAAAAAAAAATTGAAAGAAATGAAAAGAAGAGAATGAAATGATGCAGTTGGTGGAAGAGAGAATAAAAGAAATCGAACATGCCTTACAATGCCATTCTGAAAACTACCTGATGAATCCTTTCTATCCTTTTTCATTACCTGAGCTACATTATAACCTTTGAAAAGTCCTATTTGATCCTAGAAAACATTGTTTGGATATGAAAACAATGGGAGGGGGATTAAAACATGGTAATAATTAATTTTTCTTGATTATTGACATCTTATCCATGAGACTACTGTTCTTTCATGTCATGCGTCTTGTTCGAGTCATATGTGAGCATTTCTAGTTTCTAAGTGGTTCATTTGAGAGCGTAATTAACATTGTGAGATTCGTAGTCGAAGCATAGTTAGATGGTCATCCGAGTTATATTCCAAGTTCATGACATACACGTGTTCATTTGACTACCACATCACACACGTGCAATTTTATGAGAAACTCTATTGATTGGATTGTGTTTCATGATTTAGGTGGACGTTTGATTGCGTTTCTTCTTGTTCGTTCTTCTATTTCGAATCATTGTTTTATAATAAAGAGTATTGACTATTATGTTTTTCATTTTTAAATAAAACTCTTTAAATTTACAAGTTAATAAAGATGGTTGTGGGTGACTTGTTGATGAGAACCCTCACGAGACTTCACTCGTCCAACTAGGGACACCTAGGGGTTTAAAAGGCTTGTTGCATATGCTAAATGCAATCGTGATCCATGCAAAAATGGAGTAGTATGTTATTAGAATTTTAATTTTAATTTTAGTTTTACTCGAGGACTAGCAAAATGTAGGTTTGGGGGTGTGATCGGGAGAGAACAAATCCTATTTATACGCCTTAATTCACGTTTGTTAGTACCTTTTTATCCTGTTTTTGTATATTTTTATGTTATTTTCTATTTTCTGACAGGATTTGGAAGAAATCAAGTATACCAGGCTAAACAGGGTGAAAAAGAACAAATAAAGAAACTGAAAAAAGCCAATCGCGCGACGACCCGCTCGTGCGAAGATCCCGAAATCGCTCCCGGGACCTGCGCGCGTGAGGTCCCAATATCGCGCTCGCGCGGGCCGCTTGCGCGAACTGTGTAAAAATGTGTTGCGTGTTTCCCTCTACTGATGATTCCTACGCGAACGAATCTGCCTAATTACATCCAGATTGCAAAATACAGCAGTTTTATTGCGAATTGGATTAGGAAAGCTTCCAAAACTTGCCTAAAATCTATATATACCCTATTTTACTTCAATTTAGGGGTTGGCAATTGTTATACACACGATATACAACCACACTTTCAGCCATTAAAGAGAGGAAAGCAAGGAGAAGAAGAAGAAGACCAAGGATTTCCATGGCCTCCTCCATCAATTACTTGCCATCTACCGCTTCTATGGCCAACTAAGCTCAAGATTTAGGGTTTCAATGAAACCCTAGCCAAGTAATAGGGTGTATTTTATGTTTTTATTTTAGTTTTATTATGTATGGATGACAGTTACATGTTCTGAGGATTTTTATAAATAAATTGTGCTTTTATTGATTAAATCGTTACTTTCAAAATCTATTCTTGTCTTAGATCTATTTTGATGGTAGTGTGCTCAATGATCTATATTTGCTGTGCTTGTATGGATTATTTACATGTAATGGTGCTTAAATTGAATTGTGCTATCAATTATCCGAATAGTCCATGCCTAGGTTAAACGGATTATGTCACAACCCTAGTTTAGTGTGGGATAATTTGTGCTAACCGAAGATGGATTATGTTGATCCTTGAACTATAGTTATTTCTTGACGGAGGAATTGGGCTTGTAGCTACAATTCCCCACTATCATCCAACTTAATAATCTAATTGAATGCATAAATATTCCTATTATGAAGCTAGTGGTGGATTTGCAATCCTAGGTTCCTTTAAACATATTTATAAAAATATTTTTAAATTGCTTTCATAATTTAGATTGAATTTCATTAGTTTCATTAATTTAATTAAAATTCAAATCAAAATTTCGTTTTCAAAATTAATTAGATTTAGGTTTTAAAATTAAGAGTCGTAGTAATTCAATCTCTGTGGGTTCGACCTTTACTTTCACTGCTACAAATCTTTAGAAAAGTAAAGTATACTTTTTATATCTTTATTCTGACAAGATCAATAGCACAATTCAATTAAGTACCATTACATGTAAATAATCTATACAAGCACAACAAATATAGATCATTGAGCACATCACAACCAAAATAGATCTAAGACAAGAATAGATTTTGAAAGTAATGATTTAATCAATAGAAGCACGACTAATTATAAAAAAATCCTCTAAACATGTAATCATCATCCATACATAATAAAACTAAAAGAAAAACATAAATTACACCCTATTACTTGGCTAGTGTTTCATTGAAACCCTAGATCTAGGTTTAGTTGGCCATAAAAGCGATGATTGGCAAGATGTTGATGGAGGAGGCCATGGAAATCCTTGGTCTACTTCTTCTTCTCCTTGCTTTCCTCCCTTCAATGGTTGAAAGTTTTGTTGTATATGGATGTATGCATATGTGTATAATAGAGTCTAACCTAAAAATTGAATAAAATAAACTATATATAGAGTTTGGAACAAGTTTTGGAAGCTTTCCTAACCCGAACTGCTATATTTTACAGTCTGGATGTAATTGGGCAGTTTTGTTTGCATAGGAGTCTTCACTATAGTTAAATACACAACTTTGATTTATACACATGTCGCGTGAGCGGGCCGCGCAAGCGCGGTGATGGGAGGTCGCGCGAGTGGGTCGCACGAGCGAGGTTCAGGTCTTCCGCGCGAGCGGGCCGCGCGCGCGATAGTCCTTTTTCAGCTTCTTTTCTTTTGCTTTTTCACCCTGTTTAGCCTGGAATACTTGTTTTCTCCCAAAACCTATCAGAAAATAGAAAATGAAGTGAAAATACACAAAAAACAGGATAAAAAGTACTAACAAATGCGTGTTAAGGCGTATAATTAGGATTGTTCTCTCCCGATCAAAGACCATAAGGTAATATTCTTGTTCCCCTCTCTCTCTCCCTCCTATGCATCTATGGAGGTGATAAGTAGTAGATCCATGTTACCAATAAAGTTTTTCAACTTTGTTTTTCCGTTGTGCATATAATTATGTTTTTAAAACCTAATTTCCTACATTACAGTGAAGCTTTCCACAACCTTCTATATTGTAAGATTTTATATTATTATTTTTGTACAAAACAACAATACTATAATGACTCAAAAAAAATACTTCCATATCATTAACGTAGATAAAATGGGATAACATGCAATGATAATAACATTACTAATCACTACTTATCCTAGAAAAACAATCCTATGTAAATGTGTGACCAAAATGGTAATTAAGTGAACACGTGTCTACTATGAATCATAGAATATAATTCGAATTACTTCTCGACTACAAATCTCACCATGTCAATTACACTAAAAAATGAATCAATATGTAACTGGTGTAATCTCTCAATGGTGTGTGAGTGGAAGTAATGTTCTCAAACAAAGGTTCTCGCATACGACACATGAAAAATGTTGGACACAAAAGAATGACAGTATCATGAATACCAACCAATTATGTGCTTCAATATAATTACCAGGAGTAAGCGCTATAGCCTGTTTCCAATGCTCAGCGGCTTGATCGAACCAAGCCTCTGCAATTTCGGAATCTCCCTATCGAATAGCCTGTTCTCCCCGGTCAGAATAGGTAGGTCAATTCCTTCCACGCCAACAATAAAAAATTATTCAAAGATTATTATAATCACCACCTCAATCTCTTTTTACTTCATTGTATATCTTTTTTTATTTTAAACCATACATCCTTTGAATCAATTAGGACTTAACTAGAATGACGAAAAGTAGGTCAGGGTTCATAGCTTAGAAATGAAAGGAAAATGGAAACAAAGAGTCTGATAGCAACTTTAGATGGGTACCACAATGACTCAAGGGCTTTTATTCACATCTACTATATATATATATATATATAGTTTTTACCTTTTATATTTGTTTGTTACACAACTTTTTTTTTAACACTTCTTCTTCTCATAACAAGTACCCCTTTTTATTACTCCCTCCGTCCCATTTTGAGAGTCCATTATTCCATTTTGGGATGTCCCAAAATAGTGTCCACTTTCCTAAAATTGATGTACAATTTTCACTTACTTTCCAAAATTACCCCTCCTTGAAATCCACACTAAGACAAAACTAAAAAAGTTGTTGTAATGATTAGGGGCAATTGTGGAAAGTAGGTGTAGATTCTTTTTGTCCCCTTAATAAGTTGAGTTCCCAAAGATGGACTCACAAAATGGGACGGAGGGAGTACTATTTTTTTAAACTCACGACCACATATACGTATTGCAACACGTGAGCATCTCCGCGAACTACTAACCCTCTTTATTTCTTATAAAACAATACTTACACCACTCTCGAACTATGGGTAGGCTATCTTGTTTTTATTCGGCTAACTCCAAATTGGAGTGGTTAGGACAATAGGTGAACAAAGAAAAAAAATTTATTTGAAGGCTCAACGAGCTAACCACGGATGTTATTATTTAGGGTAAATTACACAAACCTCCCCTGAGGTTTGCCTTAATTACACGGACCACCCCTCTAGTTGCAGAAATTACACGGACCTCCCTCGAGGTTTGTAATTAGGTAACAAAATGCCCCCTCCCCTAACGGTTCCGTTAGTTTTTTTACATTAGCCTCCCCTGAAAATTATAATTAGCCCCCCTAATATTTTAAATTGTCATACTAAGCCCCGTTTCTCTTATATTTTTGTGTTAATTATAAAATCCCTCCTCTCTCTTATGTTTTTTGGTTAATTTTTTTTAGCATTAATTTATATTATCTACACAAAATATACACAAAATACATATTAATAGGTCCAAATTTTTTTTTCCCCGAACAAACCTCTGTCAAGTCCCCCTGTATTAATTTTCTAGATCCGCCCCTGCCCCTATGCTTCAAAAGTGGACACTTAACCCCCTGTGATTGTGGACTAAAATAGAACTGTTATGATTTCACTCAAAGAGCGTTAATCCCAAAATTAACATCAAAAAGAGGTTAAGTGTTTATATTTTTAATCAATTTTAGAATTTTCGTCAATTTTCGTCACTTTTGAAGCATAGGGGCAGGGGCAGATCTAGAAAATTAATACAGGGGGGCTTGACAGAGGTTTGTTCGGGGAAAATTTTTTTTTTGGACCTATTTATATGTATTTTGTGTAGATGATATAAATTAATGCTAAAAAAGTTAACCCAAAAACATATGATGGAGGAGGGATTTTATAATTAGCACAAAAATATAAGAGAAACGGGGCTTAGTATGATAATTTAAAATATTAGGGGGGCTAATTATAATTTTCAGGGGAGGCTAATGTAAAAAAACTAACGGAACCGTTAGGGGAGGGGGCATTTTGTTACCTAATTACAAACCTCGAGGGAGGTCCGTGTAATTTCTGCAACTAGAGGGGTGGTCCGTGTAATTAAGGCAAACCTCAGGGGAGGTTTGTGTAATTTACCCTATTATTTAATTTTTTCAAGGGTAGGCCAAAAGGCCAAAGGGGTAGTCGTTCCTATGAGTGTATGATTTATTTTCCATATTGAATTTGTTATTAAGGGATTTTTGTTTTTATTATATTTTTAAGAATGGAAATTATTCATTTTCTTTCATTTTTTTCTTGATTGTCAATCAAATCAAGGAAAATGAGACTTAATCAATGACACATCATATTTCTTTCAAAGAGATTGAAAAATGATTTATATTTATAACCCTCAAAAAGAAAAGATAGGCACAAAGGCTCACAAGGGTCTAGTCTCCACACTTCATCATCTAGCAATTTGAATCAGATTCAAGTTCAATCTCAACATGCCTTCACATGATTACATGCAGTACAACAAAATGTGTACAATTCTATGATGCAAACTACTATTCAACTACACATCACAAGAGTCATTAATCAAGATGCAAGAAGCTAAATAACAAGTTTTCAAGCATACTCGTCAAATCAGTCCACATTAAAGATATAGAATATTTACTATGTAAAATCCTACATTTATGTAAGACTTTTTCACGAAAATTTCAAAAGTTCACTATTAAAACTATAACAAAAAATAAACTGCTAAAAATGTAAATCTGAGTATAAATCCATATCTATATCGATATCCATAAATTCAAGTATCCTCTAACACCAGCATCAACAATCTGCATACTCTATACAGACGGCCAAAGATTCACTACAATTATCGAATCAGAAGAAATAATGACATATATCATAACCCCTCGAAAGTGATCTGCAATAGGTGGTGAAGCGGCCGACAATAGTGTGTAGCAATCTACTAGCTCCCTATCTGGATGCTGAGAAGGATCAAATGTAGCCAAATATATCTCCTCCTCCTCGACAAGGTCCTGAATAGGCAATGGAATAGTATCATACTCAGTAGTGATCGTGATTGGCGCAAAGAACTCGGCAACATCCTGAGCAGACCAAATCTCACCAAAGACAAGGAAAATAATAGGATCCTATATATATACATACGGAAGTATAGCAGAAAATATGGGTATTACAGATGCTCTAATACCACTTTGTTGTACGAAAGCGCATTATTCACAACACATATAAAAAAAATCCAAATGAGAAAGAAAAACAAGAAAGTAATTAATAAACCAATCACAAACACAAGATACAAAGATTTCACATGTGGTTCGCCCAATAAAGCCTACGTCCACACCCCTGGAGCAACTCAAATTAATGCACTATGATGATAGTGAAAACAAATCTAGAGAGCATTGCAATGGCTTCCAATAGCTCTTTAGTTCAAAGGAGAAAGATTAAATGATCTCTATCAATACAAATAACCTAATACTAGGTTTATAGAGATGGCACCTTCCTAATCCACTGAAGAAACAAAAAACTACCTAAAAATTGTCTTTTGCATCAATAACTTCAATCACGTAGTCGCTGGAGTGACCCCTCTGGTGACTGAAATCGCAGTGAGTAAAACTACCAATTTCTGCTGGTGTGGCCCACTCAAGCGGCAATGCAGATATTGATTTCCCTTCACAAATGAGCCACTCTTTCAACATTTGTATCAGTGTGTTGAGCTTGGTGAGCTTTGAGCTTGAGCTCCAATGGTGATTTCTTCTTCTTCCTCTTCTCATTTTCTTCTTCCACGGTTCACTTTCTACTCTTTTTAGTCTCTTAGGTACTTAGAGGATTTTAGAAGTGACTAAGATGTGAGAGTGTTGAAATGTGGGTGTATTTGTAGAGGGCTTGGTCTCTCTCTCTCTCTCTCTCTCTCTCTCTCTCTCTCTCTCTCTCTCTCTCTCTCTCCCCCTCTCTCTCTCTCTCTCCCTCTCTTTCTCTACACAACTGCGTGCAAATTGTATGTGTATGTATGTATAATCATCTAGATGTATGTGGGGTGAGAGATTGAAGCGACTAAAGGGGTATAGGGTAGGGGTCGGCCAAGTGTTGGTGGGGTGTATATGTTCAGATGCCCATGTGCAAGGTGATCATCATGAGGGTAGCGTGGAGAGTGATGTAAGCCTAGGGTTGATGCAAGCCTCCTCTATTTGCTCAGTGTTGCCTCAGTTGTACCTCGAATTGTGTGCAAAACTTTTATTGTGCATGTACGAGTTTGTGTATGAGGCTAAGTTCGGGTTCGATAACGACTTCTATGAATGAAGTAAATGTCGATATGAATTTGATGATGATTAAATGCAAGTCTAAACTTCTGTGAAACATAATAGTAAATGAAAGCTATTGAAGTGACAATGGCAAAATGGAGATTCAAAAATTTATCAATAGGGGAAACAATTACACATATTACATCATCCCTGTTAAAAAAACAAAAGTCAAAGAGAATTTACTGCCACAACTTGACATTATTACATTTGTATAGACGTATAGTTTAAAAAAAAGGTCACAAGTGGTAGAATAAAACTTAATGCAAATCTTGCCCAGCACAATTAGTTAAGCAATAGATGTTTGGATATCAATAGATAATGACCCCTCAATCTCTGTGTAAGATCCTACTGAAGATGAAGTAACATCCCAAGATCCATTTGGTTCAGCTACTTCATATTCAGCCTCTTCATAATTGTTTTGTGAAATAGATCTTCCTTGTGCTACTCGAATCCCTTCCAACTCCATCGCAACTTCTTTCATTGTAGGCCTTTCCTTTCCATTCAAGTTTAAGCAACTTTTTGCAAGATTAGCAACTATCATGATCTCTTCTTCCATGCCTTCTTCCACGACAAGAGCATTGAGAATATCATACAATTTATTCTCCTCCATCGCTAACATAAAGTGTGTTGCTAAACTTGTGCCTTCTTCTGATCGTGTTGACAAGATTGCTTTTTCTCCAGTTAACAGCTCCACAATAACAACTCCAAAGCTATACACATCGCTCTTTTCTGTGAATTGGCTTGATTGGAAGTACTCGGGGTCTAAGTATCCGAAGGTGCCCATTACCCGTGTAGTCAAGTGTGTTTGATCGATGGCTAGCGATTTTGAAATACCAAAGTCTGCCACTTTTGCTCGGTATTTTTCATCCAATAGTATATTTGAGGACTTTATGTCTCGATGATAAATTGGTATGGAAGCTGCGGAGTGTAGGTAGGAAAGAGCTCCTGCAATTTCCGCAGCAATCTGTACACGCTTATTCCATGATAGTGGGAACTCCTCATTTTCCTCATGGATATACTGGAAAAGGGTTCCATTTGGAATAAATTCATAAACAAGTTGGGGAACTTCTGTCTCCAAGCAACATCCAAACATCTTTACAATGTTTCTATGGTTGATTTGTGATAAAATCACAACCTCGTTAATGAACTGTCCAAGTTGGCCTTCATCCAATTTTTTGGACTGCTTGATTGCTACAATTCTACCATCTCTCAACATTCCTTTAAAAACAGTACCTTGGCCTCCTTGGCTGAGTATTCTATTATGGTTATAGTAATCGGTTGCCTTTTCCAACTCTTTTGAAGTGAAAACTTTGGTTTTATCAATGTTACCTTCACCTAAAGACAATTGTTGTTGCAATAATAAGCCTCCATTTCTTTTGAAGAATTTTTGCTTGAGCTTATTCTTCTTTCTTCTTTTCTGTACTTTCCACAGCCGCCACATCCCAATAAGAAGCACTAGTACTCCAATACCTGATGACATACCTGAAGAACTCGGTAGAAAATGGTCATTATGTATTCAAAGTAGAATACAAGCAATTGTGAATATTTGACGAATTCATATCCGATTTTTTCAATAAAGGATGACAATTTCTTCTCTACCATTATAGTCTACGTGGAATGCTAGTGTTAATGATTTGAATGACTTTACGGGACATTCAATATTCTCACCACATAGTTCTGTCTTTCATAACTAAAATGATAAACAAGAACCTTAGTTTAAATCCAATTACAATTGTTAATAAATGAAATTTATAAACACAAAAATATTTGTCTTACTAGTCGATAACCCGTGCCATGCACGGGTTGTATTATAGTTAGCTAAGAAAATTAAATATTGTAAAAAAAAATGCAACATTCTAGCTTAATAACTGGGTATATCCTCTGGATACATCCCTTAAATTTAGGAAAAAATGAGAATTAATTTAAATTTATCATTTATATTAATAATAGAAATAATTAAAAAATCAATAAAATATTAAATAAAAAAATGAGAAGGATTGGAGGTACAAAAGATTTCATTATTAGGTATGTAACAAAGATAGCAGCAAAAAAGAAGAGGAAAAGTTGAAAAAATGCCACATGGTAAATGACTAAATAGGGGTATATCTAATACATTGTGGAATGAGTTTTAATTGCTCTTAGTTTATATACAAAGATTATTGATAGTTAACCTAAACAAAAAATAAATAAAAGTACCTCCCAAAAAAAAAAAAAATAGTGTGAGTTCCAAAGGAAGTACATTATAATAGAACATGGATATAGTTCATCTTTAAAACTCCAATACATTTTGAGAAAAACAAATAATTCATGTACTTTGGAGTTAAAAGCTAGTTTTTTAATAACAATGTTCAATGTACCCCATGTAAGTACATAGAGATTGAAAGTATATTAAAAAAATATTAAAAAAAAAAAGGAAACATGAAGAAATTTTACTTGGCAATCTAAGAAAATGCAAAAAAATAATAATAATAATAATAAAAAAAATAAAAAAAGAAAAATTGAAGAAAATTACACTTAGCAAACTCAAAAAAAACTTTTGCCCCTAACTTTTAAATATGGTACTCCCTCCGTCCCATTTTATGAGTCCTTTTTTTTTTTGGGGTGTGCCAAAATTGTTGTCCACTTTCTTAAATTAGTATACAAATTTTACTTACTTTCCAAACTACCTTTCTTTGGAGTAATCAATATAAAAAAAAAAACAAAAAACAAAAAAAAAAAGTGCAATAATTAAAGACAATTGTGAAAGCTAGGTATAGATTTTTTGATCCCTTTAAATAATAAAATTTTCCAAAAAAGTTACATAAAATAGGGCGAAGATAGTATGTAATAGATGCGTAGGCTCATCCTTGGGTTGATGACGAGCAACCTTTTATCTCTGGCACCAATCTCCATACGAATTGTACTTTTACTTGGGTCAATCAATTTGAATGTGATAATAATTGGGTGACACTCAAATTAAGCTCTAGTAGTCATCTCCGAATTCAGTTGGCCAATTGAATCAGGGTGCTTCCATCCTTTTTCTTTTTCTAATCTATAGGAAAGAATTTCCGTTAATGATGGAGAAAAGTTTTGGCAAATCGAATTTTCAGTAACTTCCTATCCCATTTGTGGAAACAATGATAGTGACCGGATAATTCTTGAAATTAAATATTATCTTTTAAGTTTTTTCTTTTTTCATGTATGGACTTAAACAACCCTGGGCATATTTTGAAATATTATGTCGAACTCAAACAGATCTCTCAAGTATATGCAGAATGGAAAATGCCTTTGATTATTTTTTTTTATTTCTCTTTTTTGTACATCACTTACACAATACATGTTATATGTATTTAAAATTAGATATAAAAAAGGGTACCATTGTAGGACTACTGTATCTATAATCCTAAAGCAAGTTTCATCCTATTAGGCACCCTCTTTTTCAGGTTTCCTCTTCCTATTTTTTTCTCCCTTTTTCTAGTCTTTACATCTCAATTAAGTGCAACATTATTAAATGTAAGTAAAAATCTTAAATTCAAGGGGCAATTAGTGAAAATGACTATTGCAAAAGATTTTTTTAATATTAAAGATAACTTAAATCTATCGTTAATGATAAGTCCTCCCCTATTTCTCAGACTAAAATACCCTCAACTTCATCATCTAACTCCAACCACCCTACCACCTCCGACTACCACCCCCACCATCTCTGATGACCACCCCACCACCTCCGGCGACTAAAAAAGACAAGTGAAATTTCACTTGCTATAGTCAAAGTTAAGTAAAATTTCACTTAACTTTTCCTATAAGAAGCGAAATTTTACTTAATATTTGTGAAATTTGCAACTAACGTGGTGATGATCGGATCTGGTTCAAACTCGTTAGAGATGGCCAGATCTGCTTCGAGCTCATCGGAGATGGCTGGATTTGGTTCGAGCGTCAGAGATGACCGGATGTAGTGGCTGCATTAATGGCGGTAGTGGTGGTGGCGGTTGGGGATAGTGGTGGTGGTTGGCGTTGGCTTGCGATCGTTGTGGTGGTGGCAGAGGGTGGTGGCTCTATGGTGATGGCGACATATAAATCATTGTAGAGGCAGACACATATCTTAGAGAGAGAGAGAGAGAGAATATTTAGTCTAGGGATGTTGGTCAAATATAAGTTCTACTAGAGGGACTTTTTAACAAACTTCAAAATCTTTTGGACCCTAAACTCTTAAGAGTCACTTTGAGGAATTTCTACTAATATTCCCTAAATTCAAAAGAAACGGAATAACTCTCTGTGGCATATATATATATACAAAAAACTCGAGAGAGGGCACGCCCTCTCTTTATTAAAGAGAGGGTCTCTGTTTTGGCCGTTGAATTGTGTTTAAAACTATAAAATGACAAAAACTGCCCTTAATGAACACACAACTCGACGGCTAAAACAGAGCCTTACACTAACTTACCAAACTAAGTGAAATTCATACCACCTCCCATACTCACTCACTTGTCTTTTAAACACCAGTCCTTCCTAATCCGTACGAACCTTACACCAACTTACCAAACTAAGTGAAATTCATACTACCATCCAATCGCAAACAATTACCTGTCAAATAAACTTATGGCAAATCTCACAACAACCAATGCACCATTTTATCTTCGGGTCATACGGATCAATAGCATACGTTTACATTCATTATGTATGTTATCAAAAGAAAAAAGAAAAAAAAAATAACATAGACGAAAAAGCTTATTTAAATATTAATGCTATGTAATGTATTTATGTACATTCGCAAAGTTTAGAAGACTTCATGACATTATTGTCATAATTCTGCTTTAGTTCTCTTTTTTTCATCAATTTTTACATTGTGTCCGTCTTTTTCTTTTCATGTCGGTCTTTTTACTGGGGTTTGGGAGTTGGATTGTCAACTTTATGGGCAAACTTGGTGCTCTTGTGTTTTGCTTTTTGGCTTTCCTGTTATGGGCTCTTGGATTTTGGGTGTAGTTTGTAAATGTTTTTATAACGTGGGTGATATAGGGTTGTCTAAACACAAGTTTAGGATGTATATTGATATTAATGTTAGCTGGGTGTTTTTGGGTTGATATTTAATTGTCAGAGATATTAATGAATATGAATTTGTTGCTGTTCAAAAAAAAAAGAAGTTCAATTACTATTCTAGTTATTTTAAGTACGGTGAATAGATAGAGAATTTGTATCCAAGAAATGATGAATATATTTATTCACTCAAACACGCACACTCTCTCTCTCTCAACTCAAGAGATTGAAGATCCACTTTTAAACTCCTACAACCAATTTTGGGAAAAGTCTATTAGAGGCAAAGCATACCATCTTAACATGAGCAATCCACCGGTGCTCTTGGATTTTCCACAAGATTGGCGGCAAGGTTGTTTCCTGTTCAAGAACACCAAGATAAAATTTTATTTTCTTAATGTACTATTTTATTTACATGTCCTGATATGTGTAGGATAGAGATTTAGTACATGTTAATCATGTTTTGAACTTATCCCTAAATGATATAAACTAATTGTTTAGTTGCTATCAATCTATGTCTAAACCTTTGTGCTTTTATGCTAAAGATGTTAATTAGAATAATCAATCTCTTAGTTATTTAAATTTGTGATTATGTAACCTTTGATTACCATGTTAATCTTGTTACTGAAATTCCATGAACCTCCATATCATATCTTAATATTGATAACTTAGAAAATTAACACTACATAATCACATTTAGCATTCATAGCATGATTGCCAAGTCCGCAACTACATACATAGCATTGTCTTGGGGCATGTTAACATTGTTAAAATCCCCATTATTGGAGGATATTGTTTATTGAAAGGAAGATTACCCCTAAGAAATTTAAAAATGTTAATCATATTCAACTAGCTATGCTACATTCAAGTATAAGTGGCTCACCATTTGATGTTGAGAGTGAGTGTGTTATTGGGAGTTTGTGCCCACAACTCGGGATCACGAGGCAGACACGTCCCCCAGTGGGTGCGGCCCAGGCCTGCCTCGTGGCTTGCTCTACAAGGTTGCTAGCAGTTCCCTAACTTAGTCAGAAGATTAATTCGAGCAGTTTCCTAAACCACTTAGAGAACCTCCATGATTTATGCTAATTACATGTAATTACGTTAGGTTCCTAACGTTGCTAGTTACCTTATACGAGTGGTCTCTAGCATCTATAAAAGAGACCCCTCACCCTCATTGAAGGGGATCGCATTTTTTATTCCTGAGAATTGCCATACAAATTACTTCCACACACATACCCGGCCGGTCCTCTAGTAGTACCGCCCTCTCTGTTGGTTCACCACAGGGCGCCGATGATTTGTTAGTAAACGCACTCCGACGCACCCGTGGATGTAAGTAACCTAGTTAACGGGGCTGAACCACATACAAACGTTCTCTATCTTCATCTTCTTGTTCTTAATCTCTTACCGATTTTTGGCATCATCAGTTTGGCGCCATCTGTGGGAATCGGTAGCGACTCTCTCAGAGAAACAAATCTTTGACTGATCAACATGCCGCGAAGAAGGGTAAGAAGACTGCTACTTTGGTAGGTCAAGCAGATTCATAGGCCAGGCAACTAGCTGCTTCCATAACCTCCAAGCAGATTACTGCGGCCCTTGCAGCAAATTGAAGCGATGTTAGCCCGTCAGGAAAAGCTCCCGCAGATTGAGGATCAACCCATGAAGGGCATACGCGACCGAGAGGCCCTACGGGCCCGAAGGCGTGCCCAAACTGAGCCCGTGTCCCCACCTGCTTTGGGTCGGTTCGGGAACGATGAGCGTAGCCAGGTTCCAAAGAAATAATCAACAGCAGACGCGTTGCCAAAGGGGAGGGGCAAGTACAGACTGCCTGGGATTCGGCTAAAAATCCCTCGGCCAAGAGCTGTGGGGATCTTAGGCACACGATTACCTGGAGTCGAAGCTGGGTCCTGTCCCAGAGGACAACGCACTTCGAGGAAGAGGCCTCATCGTCTGACTCGACGTACCATTCAGATACGGAGTTAAAGACCGGTCAAAAAGATGTTAAGGCCCAAATCGAGGACCTGTAGAAGCAAATTGAGAAGTTGAGCCGCAAGCCGCGTCATAATCACACCAATATGGAAACCGAGTCGCACTTCACCATCCAGGTCACGGGATTCCCCATCCCGCGGAAGTTCAAACCACCGTACCTTTATTCTTATGACAGTTCAAGAAGCCCGGTGGATCATGTCCGAACTTACAAGGCCCATATGGCGCTAGTCACTATCACTGACGAACTATTGTACCTGACCTTTCCCAGCACTCTCAAAGGGCCGGTCGCACAGTGGTTCGATGCTCTCAAGCCTAGAACGATCGACAATTTCAAGGCACTCAGCAAGCTCTTTATTAGCCAGTTTATGGAGATGCTCGACCGGTCACAGCCCGTCACCCAACTATTGACCGTTAAGCAGCACAAGGGAGAATCCCTGAAGGATTACATCGGCCATTTCAATAGCAAAGGCTCCAGATCTGCAACCTAAACAAAACGGTAGCTATCACGGCCTTTTGCTCGGGAGTTCAGCACACCAAAGTTGCTATGTCTTTCCACCATGACCGACTGGCAACCCTGGTTGAGTTCTCCGAGAGAGTTGGAAAGTACATCGATATGGAAGAATTCATGAAATCTAAGCATGCTAGCTTTGCGGGAGACGAATCCCTGAGATCCAAACGCAAATGCGAAGACTCCAAGAAGAGCTCGGGACAGAAGCCAAAGCATGATCAACAAAGAGGCGGTCAGGACCGGGCCCTGATCACCTTTACACCTTTGTCCCGACCTATCCATGAGGTCATGTACACCGTCGAGACCCAGAGGCTCTTCCAACAGCCAGCAAAGCTGAAGAGCCCACCCTGGAAGAGAAACCGGGATAAGTTTTGCTGGTATCATATGGATCACGGCCACGACACAGAAGATTGCTTAAAACTCAAGATTGCCATCGAGAAGTTAATTGAACAGGGTCTTCTCATCGAGTTTGTCGCTGCTAATAGGCGACCGCGACCAGATACCCGAGCTCCCGAGCAACCACAACTCCTCGGGCAAATCAACGTGATCTCCGGATGAATCTCGGGCAGAGGGAATTCACAGTCGACTAGGAAGAGGCATGCTCGGGCACCCCGATCGAATGCCTGGCATGTTCAATCTGCCAGCTCCCCGTCGATTGACGTGCTAACGTTCTAGTCCGATGACATGAAGGACCTACACTACACCCACGACGATCTACTGGTTGTTACACTCTCCATAGCGAATTATGTGGTCAGGAGGTATTGGTGGACACAGGCAGCTCCTCTAATAATTTGTTCATCGCAGCTTTCGATCAGTTCAGGATATCAAGGGATCATCTCCGACCAGTAACCATTCCCTTGGTAGGGTTCAATGGATCTAGCATACAACCGCTCGGTTGGGGACCTATCCCCAGCAAGTTTCCATACTTACAAACTTTGTGGTGGTAGAAACCCCTTCTTCCTATAATGTCATCTTGGGGAGGCTGACGCTCAACAAGGCCAAGCCAGTCGTATCGACTTATAGCCTAGTGATCAAGTTTTCAACCCCACACGGGCCTGAGAAATTGCATGGAGACCAGGCAATCACCTAGAGCTGGTATGCCAGCTCCGTGCGCAGAGAAGCAGTTACAGAAACATTGAATGTCTAGGAGATGGACCCGAGGGACATAAGGGATGGAGTAGGCCCAGCAGAAGAACTAAGACAAGTGGCGCTGGACCCCCAACTCCCCGACTGGTCAGTTAGTATTGGCACTGTCTCAGAGCTGAGCCTCAGGGAGAGGTTGATCCATTTCCTGGGACGAAATCAAGGCGTCTTTGCCTGGTGCCATGAAGACATGCCTGGGATAGATCCCCAGATTATATCCCACTGTCTAAACATTGACCCGAATTTTTGCCCAATCAAATAGAAGAGGAGGGGCATGGCCCTTGAAAGGTAAGCGGCGATGCGCGAGAAAATTGAAAAGCTCCTGAAGGCAAAGTTTGTCTGAGAGGTCCACTATCCCGACTTATTGGAAAATGTGGTACTAGTCAAGAAAAGCAACGAAAAATGGAGAATGTGTGTGGATTTCACCGACCTAAAAAAGGCCTGCCCTAAGGATTGTTATCTGTTGCCCAGGATAGACCTCTTTGTGGATTCCATGGCCGGTCACTCGCTTCTCTCTTTCATGGATGCCTACTTGAGGTATAACCAAATCAGTATGTACCCCGGGGACAAAAAAAGACGTCCTTCATCACCGACCGAGGAATGTACTGCTACAAGGTAATGCCCTTCGGTCTTAAAAACTCCGGGGCAACTTATCATCGCCTGGTCAACCATATGTTCAAGGATTTTATCAGGAAGTCAATGGAGGTGTACATCGATGATCCATTGGTTAAAAGTCGAGACGAGTCTAACCATCTCGAGCACCTGGCCGGGGCCTTCAGCATCTGAAGAAAATTCTGAATGAGGTTGAACCTGGCCAAATGAACATTTGGAGTCTCGTTCGGGAAATTCTTGGGACATATAGTCAGCAGACGGGGGATCGAAGTGAATCCCGAAAAAATTCAGGCTATTATTAACATACGGTCACCTAGGTCAACTAAAGAAGTTCAAAGTTTGGCCGAACGGGTGGCGGCACTGAACCGATTTGTCTCCCAAGCTACCGACCAGTGTCTGCCATTCTTTAAAATACTATGTAAGGCGTTTCAATTGTCGGAAGAGTGTGAGGAGGCGTTTCGAGATCTCAAGACATACCTGACATCGCCCCCTCTACTCTCAACACCCGTACCAGAGGAGGAGTTGTACTTGGCAGTATCGCCCTTAGTAGTAAGTTCGGCACTTATCTGAGAAGAGCACGGGAAATAATTCTTGGTCTACTACACCATCCGGGCGCTTCAAGGTGCCGAAAGTCGGTACTCCCACATCGAGAAACTGGCATTCGCCCTTATTAGTTATGCCCGGTGACTCCGCCCATACTTCCAGGCCCAAGCCATCGTGGTCCTCACAGATCAGCCTCTCCACCGGATATTAGGCAAGCCCGAGACATTCGAAAGGCTTGTCAAGTGGGTATTGGATTTAGAAGAATTCGAAGTAGTCTATAGACCCCGGACAGCAATCAAGGGACAAGCAGTGGCGGATTTTTTCGTTGAGTTCACATATCTAGAAGATCCGATTAAGGAGATCGACCTGCCAGTTATATCGCCTGGCCTACAGCCTGATACCCCAACCTGGGTGCTCTGTGTGGATGGATCCTCCGACAAAACAGAGTAATGGAGCAGCGGTCATCTTGACCACACCCGACGGGATCCAGTTGAAGTACGTGCTAAGGTTTGGGTTATGAGCCTTTAATAATGAGGTCGAATATGAAGCTCTGTTGGTCGGGTTGTAGTTGGCCACCTCTATGGGTACGTAGCAAGTCAAAGGGTATAGCGACTCCCACCTCGTGGTCAATTAAATCAATCAGGATATGAAGCTCGGGAAGACAAAATGGTATCTTATTTAGCCCTTGTCCGAATAGTTTCACAGAAGCTTAAGTGGTTCACCGTCACACAGATCCCGAGGGAAAAAAACACGAGAGCCGACCAGTTAGCCCACCTCGCCTCATCCTCCGAGTCAGACCTACCCGGGATAAGGGTGGAATACTTTCCCGAGCAGTGTGGTCATCTTAGAAGGCACGGAGGTCGAACCGATAGCTTCAGAGCCCAGCTGGATGGATCCAATTGTGATATTCCTCACAACCAGTGCTCTGCCAGATGAAAAAAGAGATGCTCGACAGGTGAATTACCGGGCAGCCAAATACCACCTCATTGATGGCATTCTCTACAAAAGGGGATTCTCTATCCCTTATCTCCGGTGCATCCATCCCATGCAGGTCCAGGGAATATTGCACGAAATTCATGAGGGAGAGTGTGGGAACCATGTTGGAGGTCAGGCACTTTTCCGAAAGGCTATGCTGTAAGGCTACTACTGGCCGATGATGGCCCAGGATTCCTAACAATACGTCAAACGGTGTGACAAGTGTCATACGTACTCGCCCATGATCAACCGCCCGGGAGAGCTCCAAAAACCAATCGTCAGCCCATGGCCGTTCGCTCAGTAGGCCATTTATATTGTCGGTCCCCTCCTAATAGGCAAAGGACAAGTAAAGTTTGCAGTGATCGCCGTGGACTCTTCACCAAGTGGACAGAAGCCGAGCCCTTGGCAAAAATCACTGAGAAAAAGATGGAGAACTTCATCGAGAAAGACATCCTCAGCCGGTTCGGCATCCCAAGGGTCCGAGTCAGTGACAACGACAGGCAGTTTGTTACCCTGGTGTTTAAGCAATTCTGCTCGGGGTATGGAATATCAAATCACTATTCTTCCCCCGAGCACCCTCAAGCCAACGGCCAACCAGAGGTGTCGAACCGGACTATTTTGTAGTCAATTAAAACCAGACTTAAAAACGCTAAAGGACTTTAGGCAGAAGAACTACCGACCCTTCTGTGGGCATATCGCACCACCCCCCGAGCGGCCATGGAGGAGACCCCCCCTTCCCTCACCTATGGCGTTGAGATGGTGGTCCCCACAGAGCTCGGGTTACCAACTTATCGAATAGCAAATTTCAGCGAGCAGGGCAATGAAGAAGCCCTCAAAGGAGAGCCCGACTTAGTAGAAGAGAAAAGGGACCGGGCATATCTAAAAGTGGTAGATTATAAGCATAGGGTCTCTTGGCATTTCAATAGCAAAGTCAAACATCGTAGTTAACAGGTGGGAGACCTGGTCCTAAAGATAGTAAACTAATCTACTAAGGTCCCGGGCCACGGAAAATAAGGACCAAACTGGGAAGGACCATACAGGATTACCCGGGTCAACCGACCGGGCACCTACTGGTTGAAGACTTTGGATGGGCATGATCTATCTCACCCTTGGAATGTACAACACCTCTGCAAGTATTTTCAGTGAAGCTTGGATAAAAAACGTGTTAACATGGGTTAGGAAAGTTGTAGCTCTTTTTGAGCAATTACTATGATTTTAAAAAAAGGAATAAAAGATTTTTGTTTTTGCTGCAAGTCATTCCCTTACCAGTGCTCTGTGCGGAAGAGACCTCAGGATCACGCCCGAGGCAGAAAAGACCTCGGGATCATACCCAAGGCAAAAGACCTCGATGAGGCACCGGCTTTGCTTAGGTCCATAACCGACAATGGGGGCAGATCCCCCTAAGTGGCTAATGATGGCAATCCCAAAAAGACCCTACAACTACCCATGTTCTAGGTCGGTTCCCTACGGTGCCCCCCCCCTCTGTACCAACGCCAGCCTTAGCAAAAGCTTGGGGGGCAGGAGGGATGTTGAACTAGAATAGGAAATTACATCGGGCACTAACAGGACTTGGAATGTCAAGACATTCCCAAGAACCTACACTGCCTAGAGAGAAACTGATCGGGATAGTAACAAGGCCTAACTCCTACACTATACCTGGCGGGACCTTCAAAACAGGTCCCGAGAAGACCAAGTGTTCCTTACTGGTCATAGTCCTAAACTTTTGTCAAGGCAGGGTTTCTACAGAATTTACAAACGTTCGGTCACAAGCAATTTCAAACAGGCAAGTACAAAAAGCTTCACAATAATAACGGTGGATGCTAATGCAAAATGGTGACCTCGGAGGGCCTTTTCATTAATAAAAACAAAAAATGTATAGAGCCTGAGGGGCAGTTGTAGTAGCCTCCCAAAAAATAAGAGAAGAGAGAAGAGCAGGCCCAGAATCTAAGCATCGCCTACAACAGCCACGTCCTCTATCTTGTCAGCCTCTCCTCCCGGGGCAACCTCTCCTCCTGGGGTAGCTTACCCGCCCGGAGCAGCATCTCCAGCATGTCTGGCCTCAGTAGTAGAACCTTCGCTATCGGCGGGACCCACATCCTAGTAGTTCGAGTTAATCCCTTCGTAGGACGAGAAGTCCTACTCGAGATGGTCTCTGGCTAACCTCCTTTTCAGGTCCTCTTAGCCCTGGAAAAAGCCATTATCAACGGCCTCCTCCATAGATCCCACCGTTGCCGCCCAAGCTAGGGCCTTTTTCTGAGCCTCCGTCGCCGTCAGGTTGGCTTGGGCAGCCTCCAGATCAGCCAAGGTGACCGCCAGCTCCGCTTGCGCATCACCAAGGCCTAGAGCCAAGCCCTTAACCTTGTCCTTCTCAACAGCCAAGGCAGTCTCCTTGGCCTTAGAGGCTGCCCATTCCTGTGATATGGCAGCCTCAACAGCAGCGACCCTCCCGGCCAGGGAGGGCAAGAAGATTCAGCTCCGGCAGCCATACACCCGACCTGTAGAAAATTAGTACAAACCGGTCGGTTATAAAACAAAGTAAAAATATAAATGACAGAAAAAATGGCAAAGACACTTACGAAGTGGGAGAGGCTATATAGCCACCCCTGGAAGGCTTGGGGAGATATGTTTGTACACATCTCCACTTGACACGAGAGGAGGGTCAGCTTGACTCTCTCTTAGATCTCTGCCGACTCCCCAGCGGCATCCCAAGCAGTAAGTCAACCCGGGGAGCGGTTTGTTTCCTCTACCACCACCACGCGAGGAGCCGACGTCCCCCTAGGTTCCCTATGCGTCGTTGTCCCGTGCCTTATCTGCCTGAGCGGACGATCGCAACCCGAGGTCTTAGCACCGGGCATCTTTCCTCTGTCCGCGACCCGGGCAATGACAACAGCGGCAGCAGTGGCCTGTCTGGACCTCAACTGCTCCAGATCTCTCCTAGGGCCCATTTCTGCAAAGAGAAAAGATCGCACAGTCAATCCCCGGGAAAAGCAGCAAAAGACAGATAAAGCCTGATACTTTGCCTAAGAATTTACCTGGGATAATTGGTAGAAAGACGGGAGCTTGAACGAGTTTGTCCGGGTCGTAGAAGGCCTTGAAGTCTCCTATCCGGGTTAGCACGTTCTAGATGTTGGTGGATAGGTCTGCCAAGCGCCTGATCCTGGCTTAGCACTCCTCCTGAATGCTTGACGGGTCAGCTGATCCCACTATAAAACCAAGCATGAAATGGTTAGCCATGTTGCTATATAAAAGGGCAAAAGAAAATAAGAAGAAAAGTGTTGGACATGCTTACTCCTCAGCTCTCCCGCCCAAGAAGTCCTCAATTGGATTCCTAGGACCCGCTCATAGAGCCCGGGGGTGAACACTTAGAAGAACTTGTTCTTCTACCCCTTGTTGTTGCTCGGGCAATTTACAATGATCTTTCTTCCCTGTCGAGCCCCTATAGAGAAGAACCCGGCCTCCCCATGCACGGGGAACAGTCAGTGGGTCCAGAAGAACTCTTGAAGGGTGAGTTCGTACCCGAAGATTTGGGGCCAGAGAGAGATAGACCCCATTAGGAACCTCCACTCATTCGGGGCTAACTGCCCGGGAGCGATCCCGAGGTAGATCAGGACGTCTCGGGCGATTGGGTGAAGTAGAATATGGAACCCAGCCATGAGGGAGTCCTTGTACAAAGTGACGAAGTTCGGGTGATGAAGCTAGGCTCCTCCGGCCTGAACGGTCAAGGAACATCTATTGGGAATGGCGTACCTATCCCTAATCTGGCTGAGGTCTTGAGCGCGTAAGACAGAAGGGGTGAATTCGCAAGCAAACGCAACCTCGGGATCAGGGCCCTCCGGTATTTTGTCACCAAATCCGCGAGAGATAGAGGCCACCGGGCCTCCTGGTCCGACTCAACGTTCGGCAACCGGATCGGGATCCTGCCCTCGCTATGCTGGTATGATGGAGTGACAGAGGGTGGATCTAAGCTCGTGTCCAGGGTCCCAGACCACGATTGCTCATCCTCTGATCGGGAAGAGGAGTCAAAACCAGAGTGTTGCATCTCTAAGGTCCCTGGGACTGGACAGGGGAATAAGTGGCAGCCTAGGTAGGGGTCAGGGACTCCGAGCCTGAGGTACAAGGCAGGCAGATCCAACAACCTATAGGGTAAGGCGTACAAATCTTTTAGGGTAAAGAAACACTCAGTCAACACTACCATTGGACAACCCGGCTGATTTAATCGCTCTATCACGAAGGATGCGTTACCTAACCTAAAAAGAGAGATGAACCTAAGGAAGAAGAAGTCCCACTCCCATGCAAGCCCCAGTGGGTTCGTCCTCTCTAGACTCACTCAAGAAAGAAAGGAAGAGGAGAGGGAAGAGTACAGCGAATTGAAACTGGGGAAGTGAAACTTACAAGGAAAAGTGCAAAAAAGAGCTCGGGAAGCTTGACCGGCTTTTTCTCTCAAACCGCTCGGTAACTTCTATCTCAGGGCAGCAGGAATCAAGGAAATGAACAAGGACCCCTTATATATATATAGCGCGGACGGTCCAGAGCAAATCAGATCCAACGATTAGGAAGTTTTCCTGCCTAAACCACCTGCCAGCTATCTCCTCGGTCATGTGAAGTGGTGCCTCAAAAGGCGCGCGCATTAAATGTGAGATGTGACAGTTTGGTTACCACACGACTGATCGATTCTGCTAAAACGAGCCCCGTTGGATCCTAACTGGACCAGTCACTCATTGACACGTGGCAGCCACCGACCCCGGGGTCCCAGCGGTACCGTTCAGTCTAACCCCCAGATGGCTAGGGGGCGGGTACATCCTCGAGGAACGACCCGGGTAGTTCCCCTGGCGGTTTACTGAGTAGCACAAATTTTCAAACCTCATCCAATGAAACATCGTGTCAGCTTTAAAAATGGGGGGCAGCTGATAGGTCAGTAAATATCAGGTCAAAATTATATCGCAACGTTAACACGGAGACACTGGATCAGCCGAAGAAGGTGCCTGGAATTCAGCTATCCTGGGTTGACCTGTCGATATCGCCCGGTTTTTGCCCGCAGCTCCCCCGTGGCTTGCTATACAAGGCTGCTGGCAGTTCCCTAACTTAGTCAGAAGATTAATTCGAGCAGTTTCCTAAACCACTAAGGGAACCTCCATGATTTATGCTAATCACATTAGGTTTCCTAATATGGCTAGTTACCTCATATGAGTGGTCTTTTGCATCTATAAAAGAGATCCCTCACCCTTATTGAAGGGGATTGCATTTTTTATTCCTGAGAATTGCTATATAGATTACTTCCACACATATAACCGGCCGATCCTCTAGTAGTACTGCCCTCTCTGTTAGTTCAACACAGGCCGCCAGTGATCTGTTATTAAATGCGCTCTGATGCACCCGTAGATGTAGGCCACCTAGTTAAAGGGGCTGAACAACATACAAACGTTCTCTGTCTTCATCTTCTTGTTCTCGCTCTCTTATCAATTTTTGGCATCATCATCCTTAAAACATTTTAAAATGTTAATCATATTCAACTAGCTATGCTACATTCAAGTGTAAGTGGCTCACCATTCGATGTTGAGAATGAGTGTGTTATTGGGAGATGAGATTTGGAATATTGCATTGCTGGCCATTTGGCTAATTGCATAGCCTCAATGGCGACTTCATTGCTGCGTATATTATTACATGCATTGAAAGATAATAGTGCATTTTTACAATACTTTCTATTATTCCATCGTGCTTAACAATTCTACAAAACCATTTTATATTATTTCAGGTGAAATCGATACAAGCAAGGCCTACGAGTAGTCAACTTGATAGTAACTCTTTTGAAGATATTCCACGTAGAGTCTTCTTGTTTTGAAATGTTTTCAAATGCTTAGTATAACTTAGGGGATTTGCAATGTATGTAATCAAAATGAATAGACCTGAATTAGAATTACTAAACTTACACGTCGTCCCCTTTTGATGCTTCATTGTAACCATGTGTTTTGAATTCAAGTAGCTTGTAAACGGGCACCTGTATGGCACTCGCTTTGAAACTCATTCAATCTCGAACCATGTCTTATGGATATCTATTGGGTCAGATAAGGCCCCTTTTGATTTGTAAGTAATAATTAGATCCCTTTGGATCTAATCCTTGTATGTATATTTTACATCCATTTGGACACTCATACTCAAATTTATGTTAATGTCATATCTGATTCGATCGAGATTAGCAAGTGTTCCATACTTACAAACTCAAGAACATGTTTATACTTGTGAAAAGCAGAGGAGAAGTTATAAAATTTGTCACTGTGTACTGTTCAACCGTCCAAATCAATACACCAAAAATATGCTTTAGTGACAAAATATGGCGAGGAAGTCTAATTTTCTTGCCAAAAGTATAGTATTGGCGAGGAAATTATATTTTATCGCCAAAAAAGCTAAGAGGCTCAGATTTTTGGTGACGGAAGTCTTCTTTCCTTGCCTAAAGTATCAATTTTGGCGAGGAAATATTATTTTCCCACCAAAAGTGTAGTATTTTTTCTTCATTCTAGTCAGAAGTGAAAAACTAAGGCATACATCGCATATATGACTAAATAGACCTGCAGAAACGAGCAAAAAGGAATTCAGCCAACCCACTAACGGAGGGCAACCTAACCGGCCTTTCCACCTCACATATGACTAAGTAGACCGGTTTACAAGTTACACTAATGTATAGGTTTAGTTGGATAAAAAACTCAAATTTGGGTTCTGAATGGAAAAACGGTAAAATAAAAGACCGAAATTCATGAGACTAGAAGTCAAGCCTCATGTACGACGAAAGAAACCTGCACGAACGAACAGAGAGAAAAATCGGATTGCAATTTACAAATTAGAGCTGGTATTATTTTTTATTCAATAAAAATTAGCTATGAGACTTGATTGTTTGTTGTGGACATTTGATTATATATATGGGATGGTAGATGAGGTCTAATCATTATTGTCTTGTAATTACAATTTTTTGGAATGTTTGATAAGCAGACGAAACTCTATCAAATTTTTGATAAAAAAATTGTGTCTCTATTATATATTTCATACCATTATTTTCTTAATTATTGTAGTTTTCCTATTAGCGTATAACTAATATTTTTTATTTATTTGTGTCGCAGATTAATTCGCAATGGACGTGGTTGATTTCTAGAGGCTCAGCTACAAATATTTTTTTTTAATTTCATGGACATTATGTATTAGTTTCTATTAGTTTTGAACAGAAACACAATGTAAGGGTATTTTGTGGTTTGTATTAGTTTTGTACAAGAACAAGAAATAATTGTAGGTTATGATTTTAAATAGTGTTGAACAAGATTAGTAATGATATTTTGTGGTATGCTATTGTTTTGTTGGGTACATAAAAGGAACAGGAATATAAAGTTATGGACATTTTTTTTAATTTTATTAAAGAAAAAAGTTTTGGCGAGAAAACATTTCATCGCTAAAGGTTTTACCAATAGTACTTTTGACAATATTAGCGTGCGACGAAACATTTTGTCGCAAATGATACAATACATGAAAATTTAGAAGACTTTTCGCGAGAAAATACTTGATTATGGCTACAAAATTCGAAACTATTACAAGGAAATATTTCATCGTAAAATCTTTTCAATGGCGAGGAAAAATTATTTCCACCCAAATGATTCAATATCATGACAACTTATTAGACTTTTAGCAATGAAATACTTGGTTTGGCGATAAAATGTGAAGCCAATAGCGAGGAAAAATTTCGTCGCTAAAAACTCCCAATGGCGATGAAAACAAATTTCCTCGCCAGTACCCTTTAACGACAACCCTACTACGAGGAATGTGGTGAAAAAATTATTTCCTCACTACAGCTTTTAGCGAGAAAATTAAGGCTTTTACCGAGGAAATTGGATCCTAACTAAAACCAATTTTTGTTGTAGTGAATGGACCATTCGACGGTCGAAAAGTACATAGTAGGATTCCAAATTTCAGACGTACATTTGATCGGTCGAATGTACCTTTGGACCGGTTGAAAATCCTTGGACTGGTGAATAGAAACTTTTTCCAAAAACTTAAATATTCGAATTTTGTTTTGACAAATCATTTAAGGGTAGTTAGTTTAAGACTAGAAAAGTACTAATTTCGATTTTCAAAAGACTATTATAAATAAAATCCCAAAAACCTATACTTTTAAATAGTGTTTTAAACAAAACAAAATCTTTGTTTTCAAAACTTATTGGGGCTGACACTCTTATGCTTTAAAACTTGTTGAGATAAAAATCTATGCCGGTTGACTATATTTGACAGATTTGGTCCATGTGGGTCAACTCCTGATTTCTTGACTTTTCTTTGGAGTCCTGTAGGACTCCAAAGTGTTTCCACGCTATTTGATTGGTCCACTAGGACCATTCATTCATTTTGTTTGTTTATTTTGACTCGTTGACCTAGCTTCTATGGCACGGGTTTTAGGTCGCTACAGGTTATGTCCTCATCCTATCTTAAGATCATAAAGACTCTTCTTTTTTTTTTTTTTTTTTTCCCCTTAACAAAAATGTAAATGAAATCAGGTGCAAGCGCTTTATATAGGAACAATAGATATGAGAATTCAAATCAAAACATGTGTATTAGACTGAACACTTAACAGTCACATACTTTTTATCTTCAGTAATGTATAATTACTAGTATACACATGCACCTACAAATCAGTATGATATTGAAAGTAGAGTGAGTTTATCTAGATATGTGTACCTATGACAATCATCTGATATCTGCTAATATATGGATCATGCATTTGCATTAACTTATTTCTGTGTGATATATGTATATTGTTGGGAAAGAGGGGCAATAAATACACATATATATATACCTATTGCGATCATGCGCTCTCCTTGGGTATTGTTACTTTTGTCGGTGTTAATTTTTTCGCATCTGTTTCCATCAACGACGTAGGACCCAGAGGGGCAATAACAGGTGTAACTTCCTGGCGTGTTCCGACATAACATATGATCACCACAATTGTTGTCTTTTGAGTCTACACATTCATCAATATCTGAAGTGAAAAAGTACAAAGAAAGAATTAATTGAAGGAAGCTAGTAGTATATAATGCATGACATGATAGATAGTGAATTGGATTTAATTGGATTTTAGGCTTAAAAGCTTCTAATTAATTACCTTGACATCCATCAGAGAGATATGGGTTTCCATCATAGCCGCGGTCACAATAACATAGACCATTATTGCTACCAAAGGTATCATCACAAAAAGCATTACTGCCACACAAGGATCCAGAGAGATTAGTAGTCTGATTGACATCAAATGAATTGCAGGTTGCAGTTGTGGCCCATTCCAACACTTCAACAGGTGATTTTATCAATGGACCTCTTGTGTCCGGGCAGCTCGGAGGGTTATATCGGCCCCATCCTCGGATAGTACCTCGTTTTAATGAAATTTCTAGTATTTGGAGGTCTGTGCCATTAAGGATAGGTCTGGGTGGAGTGAAGGATTTGTCACATATAACGTAATAAGATTTCTCGGCGTAACAATCGGGTTCAATACCAAATGGATACGGAATGCTAAAGTCTCCGCAAAAATCCGAGCAACCAGGCTTCGCATTCGAAGCTACTACTGCTGATGGTGAGTCTTTGGTCACCACCACCATCATGATGATCCAGGGCGCCAGCTGATCAACAACCATCTCTCTCTCTCTCTCTCTCTCTCTCTCTCTCTCTCTCTCTGTGACAATTAATTATACACACACAGAATGAAAAGAATGAAGATCATGTGGTCTAGACAAATTGCCCATATTAGACTTTCAAAGTCATGTTTTAATTATTATTATTAAAGCCTTGTGTTCATAATGTCCAACTTGGACTCTTGACCTTGTAGACTCTTCTAGGCTTCTCTTTTAGACCTTGACTTCCTAAACGTTTTGGACACTTTTAACTTGAATTGTTTAGCACGATGCTTGCATCATGAATTCAACAAGAATGAATTATATATGCCCAGACTACATGGAAAACTGAAGATATTTCTGCATATGACACTTCTTTAATAGCTGATATATCTATAGCTATATAATATAGAATAATGATATGCTTCCTAAATCTTAATCCTAAATTTACATCTCAAATGATGTCACAGTGGATTCACTAGATTTTGATTGGACGATGTTGAAATTGTTTACACCCTAAATATAAAAAATAAATTTTTTTTTATATTTGACCAGTTATACATTGTGCAAGTGGAAAATTAACCACACATTAGTGGGAAGTTTTGCTAGTGGGTAGTGATTAATGAATGTGGAAGTTACATGAAGTGGGTGGTTATTTCAAGAGATCACTTTTGAAAGTAGGCAATGGAGTTGGGAAGTTATTCTCAGCATCTATAAAAGGAAGACAATGGATTACATGCAAAGGGCTCACACACCGGCCAAACAACCCCCTGCGGCTTAAAACAGTCCCTTACTGTTTATGAGTTCTTTCATGCTTGTTGCTTTTGTCTTTTTCTTGCTTTATAGACTAGCCGTACACAGTGTTTTTGTCCATTTACTTTGTACCATTTTCGAGATTTGTACTTTGGTTTGTTTAATCCACTTTGAATCTCAACATATGGTTGTTAGTGTGTGTAGACACCCTATTTTGTCGGCTACCAGATTTAGGAGGCCCATACCTTGGTAGTTCACAATGATCGAAACGACTCAAACATGACTCTTGGAAGTTAGTTCTATCTCCCGAAATGCTCAAAAAGTGGTACAAATGACCAAAATGCCCTTGAAAGCCCAAACACACCCAAATTTGGACCGAAAATTCTGGAAACATGCTATGTCGTAAGGAAAGTCATAAAATGAGTTTTCAAGCAAAGTCGGATGAAACCGTCAGCTCCTAGAGACCCCCGGAAGTCCCGGAAAGTCCCCGTTGACCGGTTTGACCGAAATTTGACCAGGTTGACCGAAATTTGACCAGGTTTGACCAAAATCATCCAAATTCACCGAAAAGTTCCAGGATCATTCTAGAAAGTACTAAAATGAGTTTTAAAAGAAAATCGAACGAAAATGTCAGCTCCGGGGAGCTCCCGGAGGTTCCCGAAACTTCCCGGGAGTCCTAGGTTTGACCGATTTGACCTAAAGTTGACATTGAAACCGGAGCATCAAATTATTTTTCAAATATTTTTCATGAATACTAGAGGTCAATAGCTTTCCAACGGTATATCGCACATAAGTCTTGGATTTAAAACGAATTTATTATGTATTTCCGAAGGTAAAAAAGGCGATCAAATCGGCTTTTATCGCGAATACTGCAAAACTTTTTAAAGTGACCTATCTCCGAACTATATTTTATGTAAAGTAGACACCATTACCTTTACAACGGTATATCACAACCTCAGTTTGGAGTTCATACGCATTTTCTGTGAATTTCGGACAAAATAAGGCATATTCGTAAATACCAGAACCTCTGGGGTCCTAAACAGCATTATCTGGACGAAAGAGGAGCAGTGCCGCCGCGGCACTGGCCCACTGCCACCACGGCACAGGCCCAGTGCCACCGCAGCACTCCCCCCTAGAACAGTCCATTTTTGTAAATTGTTTTGGGCGTCCATTTTGATTAATTAGAAACCAAAACGACATAGTTTCTTTTTCACAGACATTTGGAGCCAATGGGAGCACTCTTTAAATCCCAAAACCACCCCAAATTGGCCTGTATAAACCCCCCTTGACGTCTCATTTAGGGAGTGCAAATACAAAGCTTAGAGAAGTTATCAAGAGAAAAGTTGTAGAAGATAAGGATAGGAGAGTGAAAGTGAGATTCTTCCTTTGATTTTCAACTAAAAAGTGAGTTCTAAACTTTGTTTTCTACTTCATTACTCCCATTTACTTCACATTCAATACACTAAACCACCATTTTAGTGAGCATTTGAGAGATAGGAAGCTTCTTGCATGTCTAAAGTCACCATATATGAGTGAAACACCAAGCTACAAGTCCAAAATCATCATGAATATCATCTATTGATTACTTATTTGCTTGTTTACATATTATGCTTATCCCTCCTTAATCCCATTTCTTTTTTATTTTCTTTATTTACTTACTAGTCTATTATCATCTAGATGATGACATGAAGTTTGAGATGAGTGAATCCTTATGGATAGTAGCTCTTGACCCCAAAACCATGTTTGATAGATGATGATTTCAACTTCAATACATTCCTATGTATTCTTAAAGTTATTTTCAAAAATGAAAACAATGTCTCCAACAATCTTGGAGGTTCTTGATATGGGTTCAAATGTTGATATTTCAAGTGGTCATAATCTCCATTTAAGTGCTGGAAATATACTTTTAAAGCCTCTATTTCAAAACCCCTCTTAAACCCCTCATTTTGATTTCAAAGAATAAAACCCTAGTTCTTCCCAAAATCTTCAAAATAGTGAACAATCTGAGTTCAAAGATTTCTCTAGGACTCATTACTCAAAGTATTAACATGAGACCACTTGGAAAGTCTTCTTAACTCATTAGAGAATACCCATGATTTTTGGTTTGACTTGAAAATACTTGGAAGTGGTCCATTTGGACCCAAACATTCTCTCCAGATATTCTATTTTTCCCATCACAGCAGCTAGGTTGACTTTTAACTTGCTTTTACATAAAAATTTTCCAAAAGGAGTGGTCCCACCTATTTTTCCCTTGAACTTTAGTGTCTTAGAAAACGTTCTGTATAATATGGACCTCTAGATCTTTTGTTTTCATTTTCTAAGATTTTTCAACATTTCAGTCGACAGTACGGACTCTGTTTCGGAGTAACCTCTATTGTTTATATGATTTCTATTAATCTGTAATAGTTATTGAGGATTGGCTTTTTGATTTGTGTTTTATTCGCGACAAAGGCTCCTTCCTCTCTTGTACCAAAACCCTGAGCCAAGTTCTTTGGTTATGAAGGGTCGGTGCCCTTTATCCGTTTGGGTAAGTCAAAATTAGGTTTCTTGGTTCCTTAAAGACCAAGTGGCGACTCTGTATCTGTTTTCAACAGACTTTTTCCTTTCCTTTTCAAAACAATCTCAATCAAAATAAGAGGTGGAATTCTGCGTGTCCACAATCTGTCGACTCTGTTGGGAATTTTTTATTTTTAAAACAAAATAGTACAGAGGTTTGACTCATAAGAAGCATCCTTAAAATCATCTTTTTACTGTGTCTGGTTCACCGCATTGAACTCCTCCATTTCCCCCTCCGACTGTGTCTGAAACGTGGCGCTGACATTGTTCACGTCTTCGTGTGCCAGGGCACAAGTCACCGTTGATACTGTACCTTCCACTATATATCAAAAAGAGTAAACATTTCCATACTGTCTCTCTGACGGTATATTGGAACTCTCGTCAACGGACCCTCTTTGACAAAACCCAGCCTTAGCATATATAGATTCCTGTAGAACCTTTCATAGGACTGTTCATTTGTCTTTTCTGATAGGACAATGTGATATAACTGCTGTATACCCTGACGGGATTACCTACGCGGTGTAGACGCTTATGTGGCATGAGGCAGAACCTCTTTCTTATGATTCCCAAGGCAATCACTGACATGTGACCATATTGAGTTCACCTGCCTAGGCACCATGGTAAGGATGTCTACTCCATGTTCACAAAGATATACACCGTAAACCTTGTTTGTTGGACCTAAGACATAGGAGTTTGAAAACTTGCCAGACAGTATGATCGCCATCATATTTAACCTATTTCTCTCAAAAACTCTGTCTAGATATCCCAAATATAACCTGTTTCTCCTAGCAACTCTGTCCAGATATCCCAAATATAATATGTTTCTCCAAGAAACTCTGTCCAAATATCCCAAATATAACATGTTTCTCCCTGAAACTCTGGCTAGATATCCCAAATATAACTTGTTTCTCCCAGAAACTCTGTCCAGATATCCCAAATATAACTTGTTTCTCCTAGAAACTCTGTCAAGATATCCCCAATATAACCTGTTTCTCTTAGAAACTCTGTCCAGATATAACCTGTTTCTCCCAGAAACTCTATCCAGATATCCCAGATATAACCTGTTTCTCCCAGAAACTCTATCCCAAAAATACCCAGGAATAACCAGATTATCCCAGAAACTCTGTCCAGACCCCTCAAAATATCCTGGAGACCCCTGTTACCCCCTAGTGATCATACTGGAAGGTAAGGTTTGCACACTCTGTATGGCTCGAACCTTATTTGCTTAACTGCTATTTGCTAGAAGTAGGAGCACCATATAGATTAGGGCTTGCATCCGCATGTTTGTCTTATCTGCATGCACTGTACTTGTCAATCTGCATGCACTGGCTCAGTCAGTTGTACACAAGTCAGTTCGCGTTGGTTAAACATCACTGTCATTTGTCCGTCTAAAGTCATTACTGTCAAAATCTGATACGATCCTCCCAAATCTGTAGGGTCACTATAGATTCTCAAAGTCAGCAGTTGGGATCTTCGTCCTGGGTCAGAAATTCAGATAATCGTTTGGTCAGAATCAGTCTAACTAGTTATTTCAACATGAATCAGGAAGAGTTGGAAAACAAGGTCACCAAATTGGGAGTCACCATAAGCCAGCAGTCCGACAGCCTGGCCCAAGTCTTGAGGTTTATGGACGAATTGAAACAGCAGCAGCCGCAATATCCACCTAGGTTCCCGCCACCACCAGGTTTCGTGCCCCCTCCACCGCCAGGGTTTGTACCACCTCCTGAGAATAATGGGGAAGAAGATTGGTTTCAAGGAGTCCCACTGCCTACATATGAGAAAAAGTTCCAGGAGAAAATGGACAAAGTTGGCAAGCTAAAAAGTGTATTGAGGAAAAGTAAAGGGGTTAATGACTACATGCTAGACCTGGAAGGACTCTTTGAGCCTGTCAAGTTGAAACTGCCAGAAAACTTCAAAATGCCCACCATCGACCGTTGGGAAAAGTCATATGAAGCTGTGCATGAGCATCTTCCAGTTTATCGGTTGCACTCATGAGCACATTGCGATGTTGTTCCCGCAAACTCTCGCAAAGTATGCACTGTCATGGTTCCTTACCTTGGAAGCTTCCAAAACTCGGGCATGAGAAGACATCATTTTGGTATTCGTTGATCACTATTATTATAATCAAGAGTTGGATGTCACAATCAGGGATTTGGAAACTACTCGGCAAAACAACAATGAATCATTCATCGCTTTCTTAGGCAGATGGAGAAATAAAGTGGCCCAGATGACCCACCGACCGGTTAAGAAGGAACATGTGAGGATGTTAATCCAAAATTTACAGCCGCTCTATCATGAGAAACTATTCTATCAATCCATCTCCACCTTTGAGGAGTTGTTTGAAGTTGGGACTCGAATTGAAGACGCTATTAGGGAAGGAAAGATTAAGAAGGAAGAGCCCCCAAGTCAATCGAAAAGGCCCAATTACTCCCGCAACACTCCGGATGTCAATGCTCTTAGTAGTCAACCCATGGTATACCCTCCAAGGCCATACCAACCCTCCAACCAACCTAACGCCTCCAATCACCCTTTCCAGGAAAAGCCCCCTCGCAATTTCGCCAAGCTAGAAATCTCGCTTTCCTCAGCCTTAGACCGCCTCCTCAAAAAAGGCCACCTCTAACTTCTTCAGCCTCGAAACACCCCGCTACCACCCAATTGTGATATGTCCAAAAGATGCACCTACCACCAAGCCCCTGGCCACAATACCGATGATTGCATGCGCCTTCGCCATGATATCCAAGACCTCATTGATCAGAATATCATTGAGCCCCCTCCCAAGCAGCCTCATGTCACCAAAAATTCCCTACCGAACCACCAAAATATCAGCCTCATTGAATATGACCCCGCTACTTTTGATCCTTCTACCCTCATAATTCCCATAGGACTTCCCTTAGCCCCCATCGACATCCCAGATTCTACAAAAGTCCATCTAATTGAAGGGGAAGATGAGGAATATCAGCAATAACTAGATGATGAACAAGATTTGTTCTTCCTGGAAGAGCATGTTCTAGGGGCAGTTGATCTCAAATGGTATGATCCTAACAAAGAAAGTGACACCTCCGTATAGGATGAGCCAGAAAAATCATTTGTGGAAACAGATTGCGAGTGGTTCAAAGAAGATGGGACTGTGGAAGGATCTACTCCTACCGAGATTGATCATCTGACTAGGTCGGGTCGCCATTATCAGCCTCCACAACTAGTCACGAAAACCATGGAGAAAGGGCCAGTCAAGGACAAGGGGAAAGGAAAAATGGATGAGGTCATTGAAGAGGACAATGAATTGATAAAGCAGTTGAAAAAAACTCAGGCACATCTCTCGATGTGGGACATCATGGTAACATCTTATAGGCGTAGACAAGCCGTGTTGAATGCCTTGGCTGGAATTGAGGTCCCCATTGATGTTGCACAGGAATATATGGTGGCTTTCATAAGTACACTTAACCCTGATCTAGTCATCACCTTCTTCGATGAAGATTTGCCGCCGGAAGGATCTATGCATAAAAAAGCTCTGTACATCACCGTCGGATGCAAGGGGCCGCAGGTGCCATTCTGTCTGGTCGATACAGGCTCAGACTTAAATGTTTGTGCTCTAAGAACTGCCACTGCCTTAGGGTTCAACATCCTTGATATAACACCATTTGTGCAATCCGTGAGGGCCTACGATAACACCAAGAGAAATGTGATGGGGACTGTTTCTCTCCAAATCTGGGTAGGGTCTTTGGTCAGCACTGAACTCTTTCAAATTATGGATATACCTTCCTCATTCAACTTATTGATTGGGAGGCACTGGCTGTATGTTAACAAAGAGGTATCATCTACTGTGCACCAAATGATCAAATATATTCATGAGAAATAGGTGAAATCATCCTTGGTAATAGTTGGGGAAATGAGGCCTTTCCAAGCTATGCTCCCTGTCTTTGAAATCCAAATACCTAAACTAGAAGAAGGAAAAATCAGAGGATTCTTCATGAAAAGATCCATATGGTTAGTGATGGAGACGGGTTCCCGAGGTCCACTCCGCGGTGGTCAATATCGTCCGCAAAATGAACTACTTCCCCGGAATGGGATTGGGACGATGCCAACAAGGGATTCGTGAGTTCCCTCAGATCAAAGGACAAAAGGGCACTTTCAGATTAGGGTACAAGCCCACTGAAGAGGACATCGAGCTCTGAAAGCCATGGAAGAAGAGAGTGAGGAGTCTCCCACCGTACCGCGAAACCTTGAATGGGCAATTCATCAAAGAAGGGGATGGCTTCCCCTACTTTGGGTTTCCTGAACCTTGGATCCATCAGACCACTGGAAAAAGGCACCCTGGGCTTGAAATCTTCGCTGACTGTGAAAGTCCCCCTATCAAGATCCGTTCTATCCGGAAGAGGTTGTGAAAACCCCAGAGGAAGATTGGTTGAAGTACTTGGACACTGCAGCCATCGAGAAAATGTGGGAAGAGTTTGCTGAAGAGAAGGAAGGAAAGAGGGCCAAGAGCCAAAATGACGAGATCACGCCAACTGAGTAGGGTCTGAGCAACCAGGCTATAGAGTCATCTGTCTGTGTCTCCCTATCTCCTATTCCCCCGGAGTCTGTACTTCCTATTATCGAGTCTATACCAAAGTTGGCTGCTATGAGCCCACCAATGTCTGATGTAATCACTCCACCTGTTATGAATGAAATGAAAGACAGTTCTGCTTACTCCTCTGTGTCTAATACTTGTGAATGCACAGATCCCTCCAAGGTTCTCCCAATCGAACTTAAGCAACTAATTAAAAAATCACCTGCTTATACAATAATCAAAGATACTTTACCAATTAACCTAGGTGAAAAAGATAATCCACAAATTATGCAAATTGGCTCAACGCTTAATAAAGAAGAAAAAGAAAAATTGACTCTCTTGCTAAAAGAATTCAAAGATATTTTTGCTTGGTCTTACGAGGACATACCTGGGGTCGACCCCGACATTGTCCAAAATCGTATTCCCCTCCTCCCCAATTCTAAACCTGTCAAGCAAAAACTGAGACGCATGAGGCTGGAATGGGCATTGAAGGTCAAAGAAGAGGTAGAAAAATAGTTCAAGGCAGGGTTCATCATTGTTACAGAGTATCTAGAATGGGTTGCCAACATCGTGCCAGTCCCCAAGAAGGACGAAAAAGTTCGTGTGTGTGTCGACTTCCGTGATCTAAACAAAGCCAGCCCAAAGGATGACTTCCTGCTTCTCCACATCGATGTCTTAGTAGACAACACCATAGGACATAAGCTACTATCATTCATGGATGGCTTTTCAGGGTACAATCAGATTCTAATGGCACCAGAAGATCAGGAAAAGACGACATGTACCACACCTTGGGGGACCTACTATTATAGGGTGATGCCTTTCGGACTCAAGAACGCTGGAGCAACCTACCAAAGACCCGCCACCACTCTGCTGCATGACATGATTCACAAAAAGGTAGAGGTATATGTAGATGACATGATCATGAAATCCAAGGATAGAGAAGAGCACTTGGTGGCACTAGAGATGTTTTTCGAAAGATTGCGCAAGTACGAGATGAGGCTGAATCTGAAGAAATGCACTTTTGGTGTGACCTCTAGGAAGCTCCTAGGTTTTCTAATTACACAAAGAGGGATAGAGGTCAATCCCTCATAAATCAAGGCAATACTAGAAATGGTGCCGCCATAGAATGAGAAAGAAGTGAGAGGATTCCTCGGGAGGATCCAATTCATCAGCCGCTTTATTTCCAAGTTCACAATTATATGTGATCCCTTGTTCCGGTTACTGAGGAAAGGAGAAAAGTTCCAATGGGATGACCAATACCAAGCCGCATTTGATAAAATAAATTCCTACCTTCAAAACCCGCCCGTCCTTTCCCCTCCCACTCCTCACAAGCCCTTATTTCTTTACCTATCTGTCTCTGAAAATGCCGTGGGGTGCATATTTGCCCAAGAAAGGGAAGAAAACCACTTTGAAAAAGCCATATGTTACCTTAGCAAGAGGATGACTGGGTATGAGCTCAATTACTCTACCCTTGAAAAAACATGTTGGGCCTTAGTCTGGTGCACCCGCCGATTAAGGCACTACATGCTGGCCTTTCCAATTATGGTCATATCCCGCATGGATCCTCTAAAATACCTCCTCAAAAAACCCGCCCTGACTGGTCGTATATCCCGTTGGCTACTCCTACTATTTAAAATCGATATCAAGTTTGTGACAAGCAAATCGGTAAAACGGAGAACTATAGCTGAGCATCTTGCAGAACACGCTGTTGATTCTGAAAAAAATGGAGACTTCCCGTTCCCGGACGAGAATATCATGGAAATTAAAGAAGAACAGTAGAAGTTGTACTTTGATGGGGCAGCCAACATGAAAGGATACGGAGTAGGTATGATCTTGGTGTTGCCAAATGGGGACCATACCCCACTGGCAGTCAACCTCAATTGCAATGCTACCAACAACACTGCTGAATACGAGGCATGCATTCTGGGGATGGAAGTGGCCATAGAATTGAGAGTTCAGAAGTTGGATGTCTTCGAAGATTCAAATCTTATTGTGTCACAAGCCAGAGGAGAATGGAAGGTGAAAGAAGAGAGGTTGAAGCCTTACCATGACCATCTCAATGGACTCAAGAAACAGTTCAATAGCATAACATTCTTTTACCTACCCAGAGAAGAGAACCAGTTAGCAGATTCATTGACTACCCTAGCCTCTATGATCAAAATCCCTGTAGGGGTAAAATTGATGACTCTGGTAATCGAGCAAAGATACGAACCGTCATTTAGCATGATCGCTGCAATCGAAGAAGAAGAGAATGAAACACCATGGTATCAAGATATCTGGAACTTTATAGAAAAAGGAACATACCCCCAAGAGTCTGCTGAGAAAGATAAAAGAGCGATTCGAAGGTTCACAACACAGTTCATCATTTGCGGCGGAAAATTATTAAAGAAAGGGTACAATGGTCACAACCTGACTTGCTTGTTCGGGAAGGGCGCCAGAAGGATTATGGAAGAAATACACGAAGGCAAAGGGGTATGCGGTCCACACATGAACGGTCACATGCTGGACAAAAAGATCATAAGACAAGGGTACTGTTGGACAACGTTGGAAAAAGATTGTTACGAATACGTGAGAAGGTGCCACAAGTGCCAGATCCATGCAAACATGATGCATGTACCGCAATCTCTGATCTATAGTATGACCTCCCTGTGGCCATTATCGACTTGGGGAATCGATATCATTGGCGAAATTGTTCCGAAGGCCTTAAACGGGAATCGATACATTTTGGTGGCCATTGACTACTTCACAAAATGGGTAGAAGCCGCATCCTACAACAAGTTGGGGGCCAAGGAAGTGGTCAAATTCATCAAGAAAAATCTCATCTGTCGTTATAGAGTCCCCCATGGGATCATTTCGGACAACGGAAGTCATTTCAAAGCAAAAGTTAGGGATCTGTTTGACGAATACAAAATCACTTATCATAAATCGTTACCATACAGGCCGCAAACTAATGGGGCGGTCGAAGCTGCAAACAAAAATGTCAAGGCCATATTGTAGAAGTCGGCCGATAGTTACAAAGACTAGCACGAGAAATTATCATTCGCACTTTGGGGATACAGAACATCGATAAGGACATCTACGGGAGCGACTCCTTATTCATTGGTGTATGGCACGGAAGGAGTACTTCCGGTTGAGATAGAACTACCGTCCCTGTGTGTGATGGCGGAATGTGAAATTTTAGAATCTGACTGGTTAAGGGAAAGGTACGAAGAATTGGCTCTCATAGATGAAAATCGCCTAGCGGTAGTCGACCACGTCCGAATCTATCAAAAAAGGATAGCCCGTGCTTTTAACAAGAAAGTTCGTCCGAGGAAAATTGTCAAGGGTAACCTTGTCCTGAAGGAACTACGATCTCCGATCTTTGATCCACGTGGGAAGTTCAAACCTAAATGGGTTGGCCCTTACATCGTCAAAACTATCCTCTCCGGAGGAGCGACCTATCTCATGGACCTCGACGGTGTCGAATGCAAAGAAGCAATCAACATGGATCGCCTAAAAAAGTACTATGCTTGACCTTTTTTTTTACCCAATTCCTTTCAAGCCTCGCCCTGAACTACACTCAACATGATTCCCACTCGGGGACACATAGGCAACCGCATCGGTTCGGTCGCCCCACCTATAAAAATAGCCCAATTCCTCTTAAGCCTCGCCTTGAACTACGCTAGACCTGATTCCCACTGGGGGATACGTAGGCAACCGCATCGGTCCGGTCGACACCATCATAATCAACCCCTTTTCTTTCAAGACTTTGGCCCGAACTACGTTGGACCTGATCCCCGCTCTGGGGTACATAGGCAGACTTTCAGAAGAGAAAAGAAGGATGGCTCCTAGGTCAAAATCTGAAAGGACGCCTAGGCAAAAATTAGAGTTAAATCCAAAGTGAGCAATAACAAAAGAGAGAAAAGCGCTCGCTAGGTCACCTAACTGGTGCTTAGGCAAAATTATGAGCATATGAGAGAAATAAAGTCGCAATCTCTACCATAACCCAGAAATCACCCTTCACACTAGGGGCAAACTTTAGCCACCCACCTCGCTTGCCTGAACCTCTTCTAAACTAGGGGCAAACATCTGTCATCTACCTCGTTTGCCTCATAACCATACATATCCCAAACTAGGGGCAAACTTCGGCCACCCGCCTCATTTGCCTCTAATTGTCCTAGCATGCCTAAACAAGTACCAAAAGTAAACATCTGATCAAAATCATACTATAAATGTTTTCAGAAAGTCAAATGCATAAAATAAGGTTCTCCAAGTAACCAAGGTTCGTCGATAAACAAACTTCGAATATTACATAAACAGGGGTAAATGAAAACACAAAAAGTTCTTTCAGAAAGCAATCACAAATATCAAAGACACTTGGAGGAAAGAAGCTGAATCAGTCAAGTCTAGTGTCTTTTATTTTTTCATAGGTCTTTAGAAGTAGGCTTTTACTCGGCAAGCCCATCCATTGATGAAAGCAGCAATAGTAACAACTCTGACTTTGGAAGCAAAGACCCTCTCAGTAAACCCCCGGGGGACCTCTTGAACTCGCCCGTACTATCTGGCCAATCGATGAGGAAGAAAGAAAGAAGTCTCTCTCAGACCTATCAACCACATTCTCTGGTAATCCCCGAGGCTGGTGGTCACAGCATAGAGGCCCCAACGCCCCACAATCTAGCAAATGTCGGTCTCAGATAAATCACCCATCATGCTAATCCAATCGGCAGAAGTGTAATGAGAATGAAGCACAGCCATGCGGAAGTAAACTGGCGGCACACTACCAGTCCATAACTGAAGGCACTCGTAGAGCCAAGCCTGTAACGCCAAAGGCACCCCAAAAAGAAGGAGAGTTCCTTGATTAAAAGCACGATCCAAACCGTTCAGAGTTTTGGCCAGAACCATGGCCATGGGGTTCTTACTCAACCAAGTCAATGGAAGTACTTGAGAATAGAAAGTGCAAATTCATGCATAATATCAGAGTAGCCCCGCGGGTAGCATCATATATGCTAGGATTCCCAAGACTAGCATACCAGGCAATGATGGAAGCAATGTCAAGAACCTCACTATGAATTAGTCGGAGGGAGATAACAGTGAAACAGTTCAAGTATTCGGCCAAGCCTCGCGTAGGACTGGGAGTATCAGCAGTAGGAAGAATTAGGTCAGAGTCCGGATCAAAGCCGAGGATAGCACAGAACTCCTCAAACAGGGGGCATATCTCTAGGCTGTTAAAATTGAAGACATGATTTACGGGTCCCAATGGGCAATGACAGCATGCATGAACTCAGCGTTCAAAGCCATCTGGAAAAGAGAGAACACCTCGGTCAAGCCGTAGCTAAAAAGATTGATCCGTTCCATGCCATCTGTAATGTTCAGCCAAACCGTGAGTTGAGCAGGATCGTACAGTGCCATGTATTCTGTCACGGCTCTAGCAAAATTCAAAATTTTGACAGCACCTCCCTGTTTCACAGACTATCCCACCTGCAAGGCAAACACACTCACTATCACAAAGCTGCTCATCGCAGTAACATCAATAATCACAGAACCACAGTGCACACAATCGCGCCTTCAAATTAGAAACTATTCGGCTCAAAAGGCAATACATCATAAAACTCTGTCGAAGGTGACACATCATCCTACACATTGTCCATAATTCACTAATACAACACGATTGAAGACATGGAATGGAGATAAAACAAAGTCCCCGCTTAGAAGGCCTCAGTCCTCCTCCTCTTTATCCTATGTTGAACCACCCGGAGTATACGTCGGTGATGGCGTCCTCCTGCCACCCCTGCACCTTGGCCTGGTTCTCGATGAGCCAGCACCACCTCCTCGACACTGCACACACAAAATAAATACAATGAGCCAAAAAGCAACAAAAGTATAAAAATAGAGTCGAGTTAGAAATTTACCAAGGACGCCATTTGACTGGTGGTGAACTGTTGCATACCGTCCATCTGCCAAGGGTAAAATATAGGGTTAGAAACTCGCAACCTTAAGGAGCACAAAATTAGAGACATACCCGATGGTCCCGCGTAATGACGAAAGACTGTAAGCTAGCTGCCAAGGCGTGACCCTCCTCAGCATAACTCCAAGGGACATTGAAGACGCCTGCTGGCTAGGTGGGATAACCGCACGTGACTCGCGGTACCTCCATGACCTGTGGAGAGCTATCGGCATCCAAAACGTTAATGGTCTAATCCCAAGGAGGGATAGGATCAGAAGCTGGGGGAGATTGTCTCCTATACATCTCGCGAAGCTGTAGGCACAAGACAAGTTAGGAAAAGATAAGTCCAAAAACATAAGTGACGAATAGAGACCAAAACGTAAAAGAAACTCATATCCAGGAGTAGAAAGTTTGGCATCAGAAAGCGGTCACGGTAGGTCTCATATCCTATCTCAGAGCGAAAATGATCCCAGGCATCAGTACTAGCCAAAGCTGCCAGCAAAGCAGCACCAGAGAGGTCATCAGCATCCATCACAGGAGGGGCATGAGGAACGCGGTACCTTGAACCACAAACCACCTGCTGAGATACCCACTCACCAAGGTACCAATGCCTATGCTCGGTACTCTCCATCAGAAGTTGGCAAGAAGCAAGAGGTCTCACTGCCTGTATCTCCTCTAGGGAAGCATAGGAAACATGCTCCCAGGGTGTCCAATCAACGCTAGCGACCGTCAACTCGGATAAGAAATTTCTCAGAAGGACGATCCGGTGGGCTCCGTTTTTGACCCAAACAACATTCCTTCCCCATCTCAAGCCTCGAGGGAACAACGATACAGGAGCCATGCCATCCTCATCTTCACCCGACTCATCGGCAGGGGAATGAGCCAACATTTTTAGGTACTCGAAGCTCCAGAGCTGCACAAAAAAGTAAAAGTCAGAAAACAGAAATAAGAAAGGACCAAAAGAAAAGGAAAAGTCAAGAGTCATACCTCCCAAGCTTGCCAAAATCCTCCAGTGGATTTAATGTCGCCACGGGAAACCTCGCCCATATGCTTGTAAAGGTGGGCCAAGGCAGCACCACCCCAGTCATAAGAACGAATCTCGTCAATGGACGCCAAGCAAGAAAGGAGCTGCAAGCTCACCCGGTCATTCCATGTCGCAAAAATCTAACAGCCTAGAACATACAGGAGAAAGACCCGTAGCAGCTGCTGGTCGGTCAGAGTGTGTCCCCCCTACCATAAGCCCGATAAAGCCAGCTGTAAGGGAACCGAGACCCCTCCAGACTCGGGGGAATAGCCCCAATCAGTATCTCAATGGCCTTAGGATCAATCTCGCAAAAATAATCCAGGATCAGGCGCTTCCCGCCAACTCTCAAGCCGGTGATCATGGAAAAATTGAAGGGCGTCATCGTCATTTCACCGAATGACAGGTGGAAAGTATTCATCGTATCCCACCATCTCTTCGCAAGAGCATAAAAGTGGGTCAAGTCATTAGTGCTCTTTGAAACTAGGCGGACAAAGCCGCCAAACCTGGCATCGTTTACCATTTTCTTAACAGCAGGCAAAAGTTGGGTGTACCACAGAAAAGCGTGGGCAAGACTATCGTTGTCCTTCAAGACCACCTCCGACACCTACACACATTAAAAACAACAAAAACGAGCACAAAATCACTATTTGCAACTCGGAGTCTGACTTCACAAAATTGATAAAATAAGCACAAAAATGAACTCCCAATCACCTCTAAGCGCACACTACAGTTCACTAAACTAGCACAATGCACATAATTATCGAAAGTTTCACATACCTAACTTGCTAAAGTTGCGGCCATAAGATGATGTTGAGGGTCACGTAAAATCAACTTCGGGGGTTGAATCTCGGCTCTCACCCTTTCCTTGGCCTTCTTGGAGAGCCTCCTCGAGCTTAAAGACATGGATCTACAAAGAAAATAGAAGTGAAAACCAAACTTTCTTCTTGAAAATTAGAGGAAAGTAAAACACCAATCAAAGTTCAAATCATGGAGAAAGATTACTCACCTGAGCGTGCACAAGCTGCGTTTTGATGGATTTTGGCTCCAAAAACACCCCAAAATGGCCAAAAATGAGCATTTGGAGCTCAAAAACTCAAGATATACACACATGGAGTCCAGCCACCCAGTGCCGTCGTAGCACTGGCCAACTGCCGCCATAGAAGTGGCCCAGTGTCGCCGTAGCACTGGCCAACTCCCCGCGGGCCTCGCTTTGCTCCATTTTGCTCCGTTTCAGCCCGTTTTGACCCGTTTTGGCCCGTTTTGGCCTTTTTCAGCCCATTTTTGGCCCCGATCAGCCCCAGTGACCCATTTCAATTGAGGTTAACAAGGTTTTATCCCCAATAGATCCAACTTATCCCTAAAGACAGTTACAGAGGAAAAATGGCTCCAGGAGGCCCGAACAAGCTTTTTCAGAATAACCGTCACAAAAATTGACCGACCGTGAGAGATTCCGATCTGAGTCCTGGTTTTTGATTGACAATCAAGAAAGACTCTCAGAAAAATCCCCCAATATCCCCAGAGGACAGTTACAAAGGGAAATCAACTCCCGAAGGCCCTAACCGGCTCTTTCGGATTGAGCATCGCATGATTTGATCAACCGTGAGAGATACAGAAATGGGTCCTAGTTCCTGGTCAAAAAGTAATCGAAGAGAGGTTCTCATAGAATCCAACACTGTCCCCTGAGGATAAAAAATCAAAAAAACATATCAGCTCCCGAAGGCCCTAACCAGCTCTCTTGGAATGAGCATTGTAAGATCTGATCAACCATGAGAGATTCAGAGATGGATCCTAGTTCTCGGTCAAAAGTCGTGAGGGGTTCTCTAAAAGAATTCCCCAATATCCCGAGTAGAAAATAAACAGAAAACCAGAACCAACTTTTACGGCCCTGCACCTGTTGATAAGCTTCATTATCTATCATGTCGCCGTGAGCTTCCTCACTTGTCAACTACCGTGAGCTTCCTCACCTGTCGGTTATCGTGAGCCTCCTCACTTATCGAGAGCTTTCTCACTCCGTTTATCTCACCTGTCAGTGGGCCTCCTCACTTACCATAAACTTTCTCACCAAATCGGTCACCGTGAGCTTTCTCATTTGTTGTGAGCATCCTCACTTCGGTTATCATAAATTCTCCCGGTTATCGATCTTTGTGAGCCCTCTCACCTCTCAACTGTTATCCTCAAGGGCCCTGTGTCTGATCCATTCGCTAGCATATTTCCCAAAATTCAAGGAGTCTGCCCCGAGACCCAGAGTCTTCCAAACCTTGATGTCCTTATCCGAGTCAACCACCACATCATAGTCGTAAACGCTAGCATAACACTGGCCCACTCAGGGTGGCGCAACTCATAGCATCTGCTCATGCTAGGACCAAAACACTAAACGTGATAGGACTCAATACACAGTTTATGTCACATCCATGCATTGCATCCTCATAGCATAGCATCCTCTTGTCTTGTTATGATTTGTTCTTTTGTGTCCTGAACTATGTCCTGGTAGGATTCCCCTTGGGATACGTAGGCAGCTCACGTAGAACGCGACTAGCACTGACCTATCACATTTTTCATCCTTTGCAACACTTTAATCCTAAATCTATAGCCTCTAAAAAGACCTGTCTCTTCGATGCTTTGGCAATCGCTTGCGACATGCGTTGCCTCGCAAGTTCATGCCAAAGAGGGGCAAACTGTAGACACCCCATTTTTTTGGCTACCAAATTTAGGAGACCCATAGCTTGGTGGTTCACAATGATCAAAACGACTCAAAAAGGTCTCTTGGAAGTTAGTTCTATCTCTTGAAATGCTTAAAAAGTGGTACAAATGACCAAAATGCCCTTGAAAGCCCAAACACTCCCAGATTTGGACCGAAAATTCTGAAAACATGCTATGTCATAAGAAAAGTCATAAAATGAGTTTTCAAGCAAAATCGGATGAAATCGTCAGCTCCTAGAGACCCCTGGAAGTCCCGGAAGTTCCCGAAAAGTCCCCGTTGACCGGATTGACCGAAGGTTCACCAGGTTTGACCGAAATCATCCAAATTGGCCAAAAATTTCCGGGATCATTCTAGAAAGTACTAAAATAAGTTTTAGAAGAAAATCGGACGAAAAAGTCAGCTCTGGGGAGCCCCCGGAGGTTCCCGAAACTTCCCGGGAGTCCCGGGTTTGACCGATTTGACCTAAAAGTTGAATTTGAAACTGGAGCACCGTATCATTTTTCAAACATTTTTCATGAATAATAGAGGTCAATAGCTCTCCAACGGTATATCGTAAATAATTCATAGATTTAAAACGAATTTATTATAAATTTTCGAAGGTGAAAAATGCGATCAAATTGGCTTTTATCGCGAATACCAAAAATATTTTTAAAGTCACCTATCTCCGAACTTTTTTTTTATGTAAAGTAGACTCTATTACCTTTCTAACGGTATATCACAACCTTAATTTGGAGTTCATATACATTTTCTGTGAATTTTGAACGAAAAAGGGCCTTTTCGTAAATACCGAAACCTCTGAGGGCCTAAACAGCATTATCTAGACGAAGGAGGAGAAGTGCCGCCACGGCACTGGCCCACTGCCGCCGCGGCATTCCTCCCCAGAACAATCCATTTTTGTAAATTGTTTTGGGGGTCCATTCTGATTAATTAGAAACCAAAACGACGTAGTTCCTTTTTCACAGACATTTGGAGCCAATAGGAGCACTCATTAAATTCCAAACCACCCCAAATTGGCCTATATAAGCCCCCCTTGACTTCTCATTTAGGGGTGCAAATACAAAGCTTAGAGAAGTTATAGAGTGAAAAGTTGTAGAAGATAAGGATAGGAGAGTGAAAGTGAGATACTTCATTTGATTTTCAACTAAAAAGTGAGTTTTAAACTTTGTTTTCTTCTTCATTACTCCCATTTACTTCACATTCAATACACCCAACCACCATTTTAGTGAGCATTTGAGAGATATAAAACTTCTTCCATGTCTAAAGTCACCATATATGAGTGAAACACCAAGCTACAAGTCCAAAATAATCATGAATATCATCTATTAATTACTTATTTGCTTGTTTACATATTATGCTTATCCCTACTTAATCCCATTTCTTTTTTTCTTTATTTACTTACTAGTCTATCATCATCTAGATGATGACATGAAGTCTGAGGTGAGTGAATCCTTATGGATAGTAGCTCTTGACCTCAAAAACATGTTTGATAGATGATGATTTCAACTTCAATACATTCCTATGTATTCTTGAAGTTGTCTTCAAAAATGAAAACAATGTCTCTAACAATCTTGGAGGTTCTTGATATGCGTTCAAATGTTGATATTTCAAGTGGTCTTAATCTTCATTTAAGTACTGAAAATATACTTTTAAAACCTCTATTTCAAAACCCCTGTTAAACCCCTCATTTTGATTTCAAAGAATGAAACCCTAGTTCTTCCCAAAATCTTCAAAACAGTGAACAATCTGAGTTCAAAGATTTCTCTAGGACTCAATACTCAAAGTATTAACATGAGACCACTTGTAAAGTCTTCTTAACTCATTAGAGAATAACCATGATTTTTGGTTTGACTTGGAAATACTTGGAAGTGGTCCATTTGGACGGAAACATTCTCTCCAGATATTCTGTTTTTGCTGTCACAGCAGCTAGGTTGACTTTCAACTTGTTTTACAGAACACTAATCCAAAATGAGTGGTCCCAACTCATTTTTTTCTTGAACTTCAGTGTCTGAGAAAACTTTCTGTATAATATGGGCCTCTATATCTTTTGTTTTCATTTTCTAATATTTGTTAACATTTCAATCGACAGTACGGACTCTATTTCTGAGTAACCTCTATTGTTTATATGATTTCTCTCAATCTGTAACAGTTATTGAGGATTGGCCTTTTGATTTGTGTTCTAGACGCAATAAGTATGATTTCCATAAAAAAATCATGCATTGAAAACATTCCTAACCCTACCTTTCAATTTCCACAAGATCAAGTCACTATTCTATCCACTATTCACAGCAAGCACACTTTTACTTTCATTCTTTAATTTGATGCTTATATGCACTTCAAATTAGTTCATATCTTAGGAAGTGATCCATACTATATTTTTACATATCCCATGATGATTTCCTCCATGCATTCATTCATATTGTAGATTTCTAAGTCACTTTGGAAAGTCCATGTACCCAAACAAGCACAACCTTTGCACATTTTAGGATCATACATTGCATCCATGCATGATTTGGGGTTTTTATGACTCCCAATCTAAGAAGATTATAAGGATTGAACTTGATCACATGTCCACGCTTCCACTCGATCTAGTCACCCTTTCTCATCCGTCCCGGGGATTGAGAGATCTTCTTTTCTCAAAGATTAACATGCATCATTCTAGCTTGCTAAGCATATTTCGATTTATTTGTTTATTTGTTTCAAGAACAATTCATGTCCCCTTTAGATTAGGAAAACTGGATTGCTTGATATGTGATTAGACAATTTTTCCTAGATTTATTTGTATGATCTTTCACTTTTGCATTGTATGATATTTGGCTAAGATCTTATGAATGATATCTTATCTTTTGATCTTCCATTTTAAAATTCTTGTGTGATGTAATATACTATTATAGTAATAATTGTTGAAACATACATAGTATAAGATGATTACTCGGATACTAATTAAGGCTCGTCGAAAGATGGGGCGAGTTGAGGGTGTTTTAGTCGCGACAAAGGCTCCTTCCTCTCTCATACCAAAACCACGAGCCAAGTTCTTTGGTTATGAAGGGTTGGTGCCCTTTATCCGTTTGGGTGAGTCAAAATTAGGTTTCTTGGTTCCTTAAAGACCAAGTGGCGACTCTGTATCTGTTTTCAACAGACCTTTTCCTTTCCTTTTCAAAATAATCTCAATCAAAACAAGAGGTGGAATTCTGCGTGTCCACAGTGTGCTATGGTTTTGATTGAATTTCTATTCTTGTTCTTTATTTGTTTCATCACTCAATCAAATTGCTCGCTTCAGAGTAAATGAACCTCAAGGGAAGACTCATCCCTACTTCCTCACATTCGCTTGATCCCTTTCAAACAACACATAGGGATCATTTTGGCACACACTTGGGTCTTCATACAAAGCCCCTGGCACACCCGGTCACTTTAATTTTTAGCCAAAACAATTTGGCATGTCCGGTGGGACCGCCGAGTGATGTTTCGTGAAGCATGGTTCCAATTCTACAACAGTCAAATTCGTTGGCGTCACGAGGCCATTGACCAAATTCAAAACAAAATTTATCGTCTCAACAACGATAAATTTGGAATTTGTAGCGAGTTATGGCAACAAGTAGTTGTGCAGCCATGGAATTCGCTTTATCGGCATAATTGTGAAGCATGCTGATATGGTGATGAAATCAGTCATCTTTATGATGAGATTGGCTGTCTTACAACCGACATACAATTTTTTAGGCATGAAATCGGCCTTCTTAAAGCCTCAAGTGGAGTTGACGATCCACCTCCCAGGGGGCAAGACAATTTCATGTCTATGGACAAATTTTTAAGCAACAAATGGATAGAAGATCCGAGTAGTAAATCGAATTCACCGATCGAGAAAGACAACCAAGCGATGATTATTGATTCATGTGAGTGCCTTGAAAAAGTATTCAATGAAACAATTCGTATTTAGAAAGAGCATGCTCTCCAACTTGAAGAGACACAGAGATCCATTATAGCGGTCGTGAAAACAACTTTTCAAGAGAGCGTGAAAAAAATTAAACGGCCAAAAGTGGCCGATGATTTCTCTACAAGTCAAGAGATTGGTCACTTGGACCATCTCGGTTTAAAGCATTTTAAATCAGTTGGGGGCCAAGCTAGCGAAAAAATAGTTGATAGTGATAGGCCGATAATTTCTATTTCAGCTAATGCGCCTCTCGCTAGTGTTTGGGGCAAGTTGCACATAGGCCGAGTTATTTTATCTCGGCCCCCAAGTTTATTAATTTTAAACAACCCCCTTTGAGGAAGGTTGCCATCGGTGAGTTGTGATTCAAGGTGAAAAGTGCATGTTCATAGCGTATTACATGATCTGTTATGCATACTTTTATCCCCAAAATCCCTAGATTTAGGTATATTCTAATAACAATGTTCTTTTTATTGTGTTAATGCTTAAATATATATTTTTGCATTGTTTTATAGGTATTAGGATGTAAATCAATGAAGTGGAGCTAAAGAAAAGTGATTCTGGTAGATAGAACAACAGAAGCAGCTGAGAAAACGCCAATTTTGACAATGAAGACTTCAGATTTGGAAGATTTTCCCAGAGATATAAAATGTAGATCTTTGAGTTACGGTCACGTGGCCGTAAACGAGAGGTCAATCCGAGGTCCGAGTGAAAAGTTATGGTCATGCTCCCATCGGTGCACAAAGCTGTCAAAATCAGAGAGTTCAATCGATTGAGCAGAGTTCAATCTATTGAACCTTCGATCGATCGAACTAAGCTCGATCGATCGAACTTCATATTCACCCAAAAGTTGCGTAAACTCTGCAGGAACCCTGTATATAAGTCGTTTTGACGCCAGACGAAGAGAGGACGCTCCAGAACGCGAAAAACAGCAGTTTAGGGTAGTTTTAGGGTTAGATTAGGAGTAGGTTAGGTTAGATTTATATTATTTTTTCTCTTTTTTATTAATATATTGAACATTATTGAAGATTCAAGTGGATTTCATGTTAATTTCTCGTTTATTTCAGATTATATCCAAGTTTTTCTTTCTAATGCTTGTTATTTGATTGTTATTAGTTTATGTGTTATGATTACTCTAGGTTATTGTTTCTGTATTACTTTTCTCATGTTTTCATAGTTTAGACGCTGGGAATATGTGATGAAACATTGATTTCCAACCTCTGCCATGCAATCTTTAGATACCTTGGGCTCGATCGATCGAATCAGAGCTATAGTCAAGCGATCGAAGGCATTTCGATCGATTGAAGGATGATGCTGTCCGATCGATCGAGAGCTCTTCGATCGATCGAACATGTTAATTCCTGAGATGATTCTTTTAAGTATTTCATAACTTTCTGTTTTAGAAATCTGTCATCAAATTGTCCCAATAAGCTAAGTTTGTCACAACAGTTTTTAGAACTTAAAGCCTTAAGGCTATTTTCTTTAATGACTTTTGAAACCACTTTGAATGCTAACACCATTTAGAGTGCAAGTAATAACCATTGTTTTAAACCGTCTTCCAAGTATTTTAAATCAACTGTGATGATATAGTCCTGGTCATGAAAGGGCTATTGCTTCTATATCTTTAGAAAAATAAGGAATACTGAAGAAGAATGAACTCCATAGAACGTTAATGAATTTGCTTGGTAGATGGTTAGGATCAATGTGGATTCTCGTGTTTCCAACACCTTTAATTTATCTGTTTAATTAGTTATGTTTCCTTATACTTTAGTTTATTATTTAATTTAATTAATTATGATTCGTTAGAACCTCCAATCCTTTATTTTTATTTTCTTTTCTTTAGGTTGTAACTTAGTAGATATTCTTCCTATTCCTTCCCTGTGGGATCGACCTGGACTTATTCAGTATTACTTGCACGGACACCTACACTTGGGTGTTGCACAAGAGCGCACAACTTTTTAGTCGTGTCAAGTTTTTGGCGCCGTTGCCGGGGAAGGCAACTAGGTTAAGATTTTACTAAGTTATCTCCAATTTTTCTTACTTAGTCAAAAAAAAAAAAAAAAAACAAAAAAACCTTTTGGACTTTTTCTCTCACAAGATAGATAAATAAAAATAAATAAAAAATTTTTTGTTTAAAAATTTTGGATAAACATGTCCTATCCATATTACACTCCATACAACACAAGCACCAATAATAGGTAGACACTTGAAAATCAAAATAGTTATCCCCCGAGTTGGCAAGCACCCACATATGACGCGCATTATCAACCCGAGTGCTACCAACCACCACAATGGGAAAACAATAGTTGTAGTCCCCCATATTATCAAACGTATCAAGAACCTCCACATGAAGAGTTCTATCAATCGCAATGGGGCTATAACCAAAATAATATAGGATATAGTAGTAGCTCCCACGATTACCAAACACACCAAGACTTTCCCTTTGGCGAGTCTTGTCCACAAACACAATGGGATGGGAATTACTATCAACCACAATGGGGCGAAACTTCGTATAGTAATAATGAGGAGAATAACCAAGTTGAGGATAATGGTATGTTAAAATTACTGCCTAGTGAAATGAAAATGTTAGATAGTGCACTTGATAAATTATAAACTAGATATCAACAAGCATATGCTAGCCAACCTTTAGAAGACTATACCAATCCTTCAACACTATAACCTAAATTTCAAGACACTAATAATGGAATGGAATTGGAGGATAATGTCGGGTGTATAAAAATGTCTGAACTTCAAAACCAAATCATTGAGCATGATGTTGTAGAACCATCTTCTCCTCAATATGCAACCCCATACATCAACTCCCTCACTACCTTGATAAAATTGCACAATCTCTTTGTCCAGAGAACTTCAATAGATGACATATATAGTGAGGAGAGTTACACGGATGAGAATAAGATTTTTATAGATAATGAGAGTTTAGGTGACTGCATGCAATTAGGAAAGGATGAGTCCCATGTTGACTCTACTCCTACCTTTGATAGTGACCCTAGGGAGGACATAATTGAAAAATCTAAATCCGATTTAGATTCATGTGATATTCATGAACCCTTACCTTTTTTGGCCGAAGAGGTGATGTCACCAAGTTGCCCATCACTTATCCTCTCTATCAATCAATGTTCTCATTCCGAGTTTGAAAATCATGTGTACCCCATTAATGAACAAATAGAATGTGTTGTGGAAGAGGATGGTAAGGATTCTAGCACATGTATTTTGCAAAATTTTATTTTTCAAAATTCTTTGAGAGAGGACTTAGAAACTTTTGGGCCCACATTAGATGATCTGAAACTTCAACAAGAAGCTATAATCTGCTAGACTGCTTGACCTTCTTGAGTAATAATGACATTGAGGCTCAAATAGATCCCTTTATCCAAGTCCAGTCCAAAACTATGTGCATAGAAAAGAAATTAAATTCTTATGATCATATTTCTATAGATTCTGTTCTAGGACAAGAGGAGGGCAATGAAACTTTATTAGAACATTACTTAGACCCTACCCCTTTTATCGAACCATGGCCTCCCCCTGTTTTTAGTATTAAAATAGAGGCCGTTATAGGAAATACCAACACCAAAGAACGTTTCTTGTGTATAATTCCTAAAAAGTGTGGCATACCTCTTATAATTGTCTCCAACAAATTTAGAGGCCATAGGTTTTGCATCATCTCCTCTAGCCTTGAGCCTGACATTAGTTGGGGGGAGTTGCAATTTTACGAGGATCCCTACATTCTTTTCACTGTTAAATTATTTAATTGGGAGGATCCTCGAAAATTTTGGTTATTAATTTATGATAAATATCTTGATTAATCGAATTTATTTACTGAGTAGTTCTATTATATTCTATAATTTTCCTTGTTGCTACTAATGATGTTGCAGGTGACTTAAAAAAAAATTGGATATTAACGCCTCGAGGTAACATCCTTCCTTCTCTCGCTTTACTTTACATGTCCATGTGCTTAGTGTAGAACATTGAGGACAATGTTTAGTTTTAGTTGGGGGGGAGTGAGTCATTGCATGCCTTGTTGCATACCTCGTTTCTGTCTTTTTATGATTTAATGTCAATATACCTACTTAGCAACATAACTCAGTAAATTAAAATTGTCAAAAATTTTAAAATTTTTTATTTTATTTTTAAATATAATAAAATGGTTCTTGTATTTCTCTCTTAGTTAATGTAGGCAGTTATGATGCATTAGTGTTATTTTCTGTATGTTATTAGTATGTGATACATTATGATAGTTTCTTTACTATCTTAGTTATAGTATATTTTATGCCTTTTAATCTTCAAATAACTTTGAGCACGTTGTGACAACCAACCTTGTACTTAGCTAAAATGGATTAGTAAGCATAGCTTAGGTGTCTTGAGAGACTGTAGTGGAGACTAATAACCCAAGTGAGCTTTTGTGCCATTCTTTTATTTTTGAGGGTTTTATAAATTACTCTTACTTTTTGAAAAGCGTATTAATTCGTTGAAAGTCTCATTTTCTTCTTCATTTTGACTGATCACTAGAAGAGAACGTTCAGGATTTACCAAATTTAGAGCTCTTGATTTACTGAAATGAATAATCCTATGAACTTAGAAGATGATTTAGGCCATCTTTTGACCATACGCGCATAATACAGCATTGGCCTACTTCTATGCTATTCCTTTACTTCACTTCTTGAGCCTTCACCATATTTGCCTTATCTTCACAATCCTAAAAGTTCATACCTAACTCCAAATTACAAGTTTGAGCTTCTATTCTTTATCTAAGAGTGATTAGGATGTGTGCATTGACAAGAAGTTTGGTTGTGTGAATAAGGAAAAGTTGGAAAAAAAAAACTGATGAAAAAAAAGAGAAAAAAAAAGAAAAAAAAGCATGAAAAGAAAAAAAAAGTGCCAATGGTTGTTTCAAAAGAAATAAAATAATAATAAAAAGAAGAGTGTGGAAAAAAGAAAAGACAAATAAAAGAGAAGAAGAAGAAGAGAGAGATTGGAGATGTGGGGAAGTTTGAAAAGTTGTGGTAGACATTCCAATCACATCCTTTGTCCCAATTGAATATCACGAGCCTCTTTCTTCTTAACCAAACACCTCTTTTTCAAAGTCCTGATGATTTTAAGTAAATTGGATTCAAAGTAAAGGTAATAAGAGAGTCCTCCACGGTATCTCGCTCTTCTAGTGAAAAGTGTCCTTTCATGAGACTTTATGCACTAAAATTCCATTTTTCTATTTAGATATGAGAAGCATTAGATTCCATTTACAATTACTCTTTATAGCTTCCATATCATAAGTGATAATTATTACACCTAATTCGGAGTGATTTCATCTTGAGAGTGTAATCCCGGTAAGAGTAGAGTCAAAATGAACGTCTTGATAGTGTCTTAGGTTATGCGAGCTTTGAAATTAAAGTTTTGCATTTTGGTTGTCCATTCACACACACACTTGAAGATTAATAGGTATGGAATATTCTAATGACTTTGATAGTAGATTAACTATAATGTGTGTGTTGCATGGCTATGACATACTAGAGAGTTTAATGAGATTGTTGAGCTTAATTACATTGCTAAATGAGAGAAAAAATTTCTTGAAAACATTTAAATGAGAACCATTACCATAAATATGAATTTTGTGGGTAGATTCACTGCAAACCCTCACGAGACAATACTCGTCCACTGGGGGGAACCTAGGGGTTTAAAGGCTTGTTGCATACGCTAAATGCAATCGCGATTCCTGCGAAAGTGAGTGAGAATTTTTACTTTCTTTTGTTTTCAATTCTTAGAGTTTAAATAAACATTGCTGTAGTTCGCTTCATTGCTAGGGACTAGGATCGAGCTAGTTGGAGGGTGTGATTCAAGGTGAAAAGTGCATGTTCATAGCATATTACATGATCTGTTATGCATACTTTTACCCCCAAAGTCCCTAGATTTAGGTATATTTTAATAACAATGTTCTTTTTATTGTGTTAATGCTTAAATATATGTTTTTACATTGTTTTATAGGCATTAGGATGTAAATCAATGAAGTGGAGCTAAAGAAAAGTGATTCTGGTGGATAGAACAACAGAAACAGCTGAGAAAACGCCAATTTTGACAATGAAGACTTCAGATTTGGAAGCTTTTCCCAAGACATAAAATGTAGATCTTTGAGTTATGGTCACATGGCCATAAACGGGAGGTCAATCCGAGGTCCGAGTTAAAAGTTATGGCCATTCTCCCATCGGTGCACAGAGCTGTCAAAATCAGAGAGTTCAATCGATTGAGCAGAGTTCAATCTATCGAACCTTCGATCGATCGAACTAAGCTCGATCGATCGAACTTCATATTCACCCAAAAGTTGCGTAAACTCTGCAGGAACCCTATATATAAGTCATTTTGACGCCAGACGAAGAGAGGACGCTCCAGAACGCGAAAAAAAGCAGTTTAGGGTAGTTTTAGGGTTAGATTAGGAGTAGGTTAGGTTAGATTCATATTATTTTTCCTTTTTTTCATTAATATATTGAAGATTATTGAAGATTCAAGTAGATTTCATGTTAATTTCACGTTAATTTCAGATTATATCCAGATTTTTCTTTCTAATCCTTGTTATTTGATTGTTATTAGTTTAGGTGTTATGATTACTCTAGGTTATTGTTTCTGTATTAGTTTTCTCACGTTTTCATAGTTTAGATGCTGGGAATATGTGATGAAACATTGATTTCCATCCTCTGCCATGCAATCTTAGATACCTTGGGCTCTATCGATCGAAAGTATTTCAATCGATCGAACCAGAGCCATAGTCAAGTGATCGAAGGCATTTCGATCGATTGAAGGATGATGCTGTCCGATCGATCGAGAGCTCTTCGATCGATCGAACATGTTAATTCCTGAGATGATTCTTTTAAGTATTTCATGACTTTCTGTTTTAGAAATCTGTCATCAAATTGTCCCAATAAGCTAAGTTTGTCACAATAATTTTTAGAACTTAAAGCCTTAAGGCTATTTTCTTCAATGACTTTTGAAAACCACTTTGAATGCTAACACCATTTAGAGTGCAAGTAATAACCATTGTTTTAAACCATCTTCCAAGTATTTTAAATCAACTGTGATGATATAGTCCCGGTCATGAAAGGGCTATTGCTTCTATATCTTTAGAAAAATACGGAATACTGAAGAGGAATGAACTCCATAGAACGTTAATGAATTTGCTTGGTAGATAGTTAGGATCAATGTGGATTCTCGTGTTTCCAACACCTTTAATTTATCTGTTTAATTAGTTATGTTTCCTTATACTTTAGTTTATTATTTAATTTAATTAATTAGGATTCGTTAGAACCTCCAATCCTTTATTTTTATTTTCTTTTCTTTAGGTTGTAACTTAGTAGATATTCTTCCTATTCCTTCCCTGTGGGATCGACCTGGACTTATCCTGTATTACTTGCATGGTCACATACACTTGGGTGTTGCACAAGAGCGCACAACTTTTTAGTCGTGTCAAGTTCAAATTTTTTGGCATAATTATAATTGCCAAAAATTTGTTACACAAGAAGCCCATAAATTATTTGGCTTTTGAAATTCAAGTCTTCATTGGATTTGTGGAGCCAAACAATTATGGGATTTAGTTTGGTGGATTTTTCTACAAGATTATTATTATAAAAAAATTAAATTTGATTACTGACTGAATTTGAACACCAGTTTCGATCATTGTATTATTCAGCCACAAGACGATGTGCTGCCCAAGGAGTCTATCCTATCTCAAATAGTGGAATTGGTCCAACACTAAAAGTTAGCCAAGTTAACAAAATCTTGGTAGAAGCTCATGTTTATTGGACATATTATGTTGGGCCCAGAGTCTAGTTTTACGAAGGCCGAGGTGAGACTTGAGAGCGCCGATCAGTGATTCAGGGGTAGTGTGCTTCGGTCAAGCGCTCACATATGGGGTCCACATTCAAAGAAAGTTATGTGGTCATCAAACAGTATAGTTTGGGTTTCAGTTTTTATAAAGCATGTGACCGATGCCTCGGTCATCATTTGGAGGCAGACCATGTACAATTTGATGGTCAATAGGTAATATACATGATTCTGCCACATGCTTGGTTATAGCAGTCCTATTTGGAATGCCGATGTCACCAGACCAAAAACAATTGTATGTCAGATGTTCAAAAATAATTATCGGTCTTCTAAGCTTAAATATTTTTGGTCTATGACTTGAGCCAATGGAGTACTTCCAAGACCAAAAATTTAATATCCACAAGCTTCCTTGCATACAAATTGTCCATGGGGATATTGTCTAAGGCCGATGTCATTGGTCATACTCAGGTCGTAAAACGTTTGTGTATGATATTGATATAAAAGTTCTATGGCAAAAGGAAAATTTGGCCTATGATATATATATCAGTCTTCTGCACTTTTTGAGAAATTATGGCTTGTGACTCGAGCCCCGATGTAGTACAAGATCAATTATTTAAATTGACAATGCTGCAAGTTGGTACATCGGTCTGCTCAAGGCCAATCTCACCTGTCTCACTTGGTAAAGTTTTGGTATTAGTCCACATTTCAATCAATGGGGAACACACATGGCAAAAGAAATCAGTCTGTGAGGCTAATAATTATCAGCCTATGCACTGGAGATAATAATCGGTCTAGTTGTATACATGGTTCTTCAAAAATTACATTTCATTTCATTTTCAAAAAACAAGGGGAGCATTGTTTACACCCTAAAATATAAAAAAAATATTTTTATATTCTGACTGGTTATTTTTTATGCAAGTGGGAAGTTAACCACACTAGTGGGGAGTTTTGCTAGTGGGTAGTGGTTAATGGATGTGGAAGTTACATGAAGTGGGTGGTGGTTAACTAGCTAGTAGTGGAGAAGTTGTATTAGTGGAAAAGTTGTATCCATCATCTACAAATACACAAAGGCAATAAACATTCAGGGAGGCTCACACAAGGCCAAACAGCCCCTTGCGGCTTAAAAACAGTCCCAACACTGCTGCTTACTTTTGTTCTCTGCATTGTTCATCTCAATTTACATTTCCTTGTTCAGTGTATTACTTTTTGTAAATGTATGTGTTCCAAGTCTTGTCTGCAATATAATCTCCTACTTTTTGTGATTCAAATGTTCTTTGAGTTTTAGTTGGCGTTGCTTCATTTAGTTCATCACTCAACCAAATCACTTGCATCAGAGTGGTTGGACCTTAAGGGAAGGGTCATCCCTACTTCCCAATGATCTCTTGATCCCTCTCAAAATGGTAACACGTTTGGGTCTTCGTACAAAGCCCATGGCACGCCCGGTCACATATTAATTTTTAGCCAAAATAATTTGGCACGCCCAGTGGGACCGCCGAGTGATGATGAAAAATCTCTTATCAAATGATGACTTTTTCAACTTTTTTCTTTACAAGTTCGAAGAACTAATCTGTGTTCATAAAGAATATGTTCTCCAACTTGAAGAGTCACGTGCAAGCATAGAAGCGGTTGTGAAAACAAGTTTTCAAGAGGCCGCAAAAAAATTTAAACGGCCAAAAGTGGCCGATGATGTCTCTGCAAATCAAGAGATCGGTCTCCTTGACCATCTTGGTTCTACGCCGTCTAACCCACTAGGGGGGCAAGGCGGCAAAAAAATGATTATTCGTGATAAGCCGATAATATCTATTTCGGTTAATGCTCCTCACCTTAATGGTGGTGACGACGAGAAGGCGGTTGGGGGGCAAGTTCCACATAGGCCGAGTAATTTGATTTCGACCCCCAAATTTATTTAAATTGAATAACCCCCGTGGAGAAAAATGATGGCCGAGGAGTTGTTCAAATTTTTTGGCATTATTGTCAAACACAAGAAGCCAATAAATAATTTGGTTTTTGTAAATTTAAATCTTCATTGGATTTGTGGAGCCCATCAAGAATGGGATTTAGTTTGGTGGTGATTTCTACAAAACTATTTTTATGAAAAAAAAAAGAATATTGACCGAAGTTAAATACTAATTTCGGTCTTGAATTAATCGGACTGCAAAAGGCCTATTTGTCAGTTGGATCGGGATCAATACAAAGTCTACTAAATGCTAAATGCTTTGTACTGATTTTATGCAGCCTCCTAAACCTTGTTGGGTGGGGTCCGATGGCTCATGAGTGTTGAATGGAGGAAATTGGTGAACCACAAAGTCAGTGAGCAAATGGCCAATCCCCGATGACTGGCTATATATGTTGTGGATCCCATTTCATGTTTAGAAAGTGGCCTACATGAATCAACATACGACTACACCAGATATGTAAGACCGATGAAACATGACATGACCGACCAATTTCTTGTATGCCTCACCATTTGGATCTTAGGTTTGATGGCTGAAAAGCAATTGCAAATATTAGCCATGGGGCCCATGAAATTTAGTCATTTGACTTGAACCCAAGTTTGAGGATATTGGTCTATGTAGTATCACCAAGCTAATCACATGCAAATGGTATCCTTTTAAGAACGATGTGGGAGTGGAAAAATCAGTCTCGACGCTAACAACAATCGGCTTATGCTAAACAAATGTCGGTCCTGTTCACTTTTTGGAAAATTGCAACTTGACTTGAGGCCTAATGCAGTACAAGACCAAAAATTTAAAATTCACAATGCTACAAGTTGGTACATCGGTCTACACAAGGCCGATATTATCAGTTTGACTTTTGAAAGTATTGGTGATCATAGTCTACATTCCTATCAAAATCGGTCTGTGAGGCCGATAATAATCACAAAAATCGGTTTATTTGTATACATGGTTCTTCAAAATTACATTTCATTTCATTTTCAAAGAACCAGGGGGGGCCTAAATATAAAAATATTTTTTTCTTTTTATATTTGAACGCTTATACATTGTGCAAGTGGAAAATTAACCACACACTAGTGGGGAGTTTTGCTAGTAGGTAGTGGTTAATGAATGTGGAAGTTATATGAAGTGGGTGGTTATTTCAAGAGATCACTTTTGAAAGTGGGCAATGGAGTTGGGAAGTTATTCTCAGCATCTATAAAAGGAAGACAATGGATTACATGCAAAGGGCTCACACACCGGCCAAATAGCCCCCTGTGGCTTAAAACAGTCCCTTACTGTTTATGTGTTCTTCCATGCTTTTTGCTTTTCTCTTTTTCTTGCTTTATAGTCTAGCCGTACGCAGTGTTTTTGTCCATTTACTTTGTAACATTTTCGAGATTTGTTCTTTGGTTTGTTTAATCCACTTTGTGTTTGCTTGTAATTTGCGTGGGCGTGCCAGAACCAATCTGTGGTTCGGTGTGTGCAAACTAATTTCCTATCCGCTTGTGTGAGTGATACACAAGGCTTTAATGAATCTAACTTCTAAACAGAGTGATTGTGTATAGTGAGTAGGAAAGTACCCTCACTGTAAGTTCTTTAGCAGTACTGAAGCGCACAAGCTAAAAAGTATCAAGTTTAACAGGTAAACAAAATCACAAACGGTTTAATAAAACAGATTTTTATTAAATGTTTGGAAAACTAAACAGATCTCAAGAACACACCAGAAAAGGCTGGATATTCAAAAGAACAAAGAAGAAAATTAACAAAAGGACAAACCTAATTGCTACTAAAGCTGAGAAAAACAAAGACTTGAAGAAAGTGCTCTGAATGCTTCGAATGTGCTGAATACTGAATGCTGTGTATGCTGCTTTCGAGAGAGATGCGGAGTCCTTTGCTTGGAGAGCCTGCCTTAATATTTATAGCGGCCTGAACTGATCTCTATTTAGACTAGGATTCCTTTTAACTTTTTTCCCAAGCTGCTAATTGATTAGCTGATTGAAGAAGTCCTTCTATATCAATGATTCTTACCTTATCCAGAACTTAATTGAATCAATCCCTTTAATTTAGGGATCAGACGCCTCAATCCAGCTGGCCACGTTCAAATTCTGTCCTAAACGGACTCCTATCTGCTAAAACTCTCGAAGGTGATGTCATCCTGCCAACTGTGAACAGCACCGCCTTCTTTTCATCAATCAGCCTCATCATTGCTCCTCCTGGATGAATCGGGCTCAATCATCTTGCATGACTTCTTTCATGCCCGATCATATTTCTCCAACTTCCCATGGTCAATCGGACTTTAACTCTCATTTTTCATTACACGATGCCCGATTGGTTATGCTGCTGCTTCACTCCACCATTGGGCTCTCAACATGATAGATTATGTTTTCCCATAGCCCGATGATCCCACCATCGGGCTCTCCTTATTTCTCTCAACAAGTTATTTCTTCCGTCGAGCTTACCTCTATACTTGAGACCGATGTGTCATCACTACTTAACCCAGTTTCTCCTTCATTCAACTCAACTTAAATCGGGCTCAAGTCATTGACGGTTTTTGGGTGCAAACAATTGCCCCCCAAAAGGTCATATCAAACGTCCCGCCCTGATTGATGTGACGTTTTGAATTTCAAACTGGCCACGCGTCAAGCATGCAGTAACTGTCGGGTTATGGAGAATCCGACCAGTCACTCCACATTTAATGTGCCATGATTACGGCATCGTGATATGTAAATATCACCCAACTTTTGAAACTCCTTATATTACCTTGGCATTCTCACTCTCTCTATACTTCAAGCAGAACAAAGCCCCTCTCTAGATCTCCATTTTTTCCGGCGACTTTTCACTCTTCCAGACATGGCTCCCAAGACTGCTCCGGCCACCTCCAAAGGAAAGAAATCCTTCATAAACGCACCACCGCCCCAGAACCGCTGCAAAGAGGTTAGGACCCTAGCCAAAGCTCACGCTGCTGACATTTCTATCGATTACCTCACCCCCTACCGTTCTTCTGACAGTTCTCCCGTCGCACCAGGGTTGGGAGTAGCGTTTCTTGGCCACCCTCCGGCAGCTTTTCTTCCTTTCTTCTCTTTGGTGGAAAACGAAGCGTTCCTACAAGTCCCTGCTCACTGGCACAAGGTCCAGACCGCTAACCAGCCAATACGGGGATGGCCGACCCCTGCCGCTGACTGGGACAAATGGGTTACCAGGGTTTCGGCCACTAAGGCCGGTGTCTGGAAACAAACTGGCATTCATGATGCCATAATGCTCAGTCGGTCTCGAATAGAGATAGACCGACCGCTTCTTCTTTCTGCTTTACTATTCTGGTCCTCGTCTTGCAACGGCTTTCTTTTCCGTTGTGGACCAATGTCTCCCACTGTCAAGGACATCAGCTACCTGCTCGGCCTTCGTCCCCACGACACAGAGATCATTCCCGGGCTTGACGTTGGGACGGCCAGCTTTGCCTATCCTCAATAGGAAGTTGTAAGGGACGGGGCCGTTTCCCATAGGCCGATCACAGTCTTTGGAGGCTTTCTTGCTGCCTGCATCGGAGCAGATGATACAGAGGTGTCAGATGCAGAACACACTGCCTTCCTCATCTATTGGCTCAACAAATTCCTCTTCTGTTCGGCCTCCCAAGCCATCACTAAAGAGTATACAACCTTGGCCCCGACTCTTGCATCAGGGAAACCGTTAGCCATGGCTACGCTAGTTTGGGCGCACTTGGTCAGAGGCATAACAGATTTTGTTCACTCGGGCTTCGGAGCTGGTGGGAGCCCGATGTGGGTGCTCCAATTGTGGCTTTATTCTTACTTTCCCGAATTCCAACCCACCATCAGCCAATTGGCCGATGTTCCTATCTCCGCTGTTCAATTCATAGACGTAGCTCCTTCCTCACACTCCTTTGAAGAGTGCTTCACTTTCTTTTACCAAGGTTGCTCCCCTCGGGCTGTCAATCTCTTTACCCCATTCTTTTCTCTTCAATTTTCCTCATTCCTTCAGCTCTCCAATAATCCTTAAAACTGGGGTTCGGGCACCCAGTCCACTTACAACAAAATCTTCTCTAGCTACTTAGTAGCTAGAGACATTATCTTTAGCCCGAGCATCCTGTCAGCCAATAATAAATGCGGGGCCGAATACTACTTTGCTCCTCTATACGCCCGCCAATTTGGGCTTATACAACTCGTGCCCGTTCCCCCTGGCATTACTGTCAATGTTGACTGGGTGGAACGTGGCCTCATCGTTAACGACGACCAGGTGAAGAAAATAAAATAAAGATCGGACCGGCTCAAAGCGGCGTTCAACTTTACGCCTTTCTCCGCCCAGCCTCTGGTGTCAGAGGAATTTACCCAGTGGTGGAATGAACGGGCTCGAAACATATTTTCAAGCACTGCTGCTGAGGCCCTTGTGCCTTTTACTATGCCATCGGCCCCCCAGGCCGATGTTCCTGTCCCATCGGCAGCTCCGGTCAGGCGCAAGCAAATAGCCAAGAGACCGGCCCGCAAACTAGCTCCGGGCAAGGGTCCTCAGAAGAAACAAAAAACACACCCGTCCTCTACTCAAGTTAGATTCTACCATCTCACAGCTATGCCCGATTCTATCTGTTTTAGTTCTAATCCTGTGTTTTGCAGCTTGTTGATGAAGATTCAGGAGAGGATCCAACTCCAACTCAAACTCTTCCTCCAACTCTCCCTACATCACCGGCCTCTGCAGCGGCCTATCTAGAGCGGGTTGCTGTGAGGGTTATGCCTCTCCACATCGTGCCTCCTCTAACTCCTTCAAGTGGAGACGAGGATCTTGCTGCTTCCATCCAAGCTCCAGAGCAAGTCGTCCTCTCCTCCAGTACTGAGGGTACGGCCGATGCTGGAACTACCACAGAGGCCGCTGGGGATGAAGTAGATCAGGTAATTCCTCCTGAAGTTGGAGCTCTCTCCGGGCAAGGGGAACCTCCTGCATCCACCAGCTCTTCTATTCCCTCAACAGTAGAACCGGTAGCGGCCGAAGTCATTATCCCCGAAGAGTCTACCATTCAGGTCGGTACTGGAACTACCATGGAGACGAATCCAGAGGCCGAAGTTTTACAAGAGACAGCAACCTTAATCGGTGCAGAGGAAGAGACCGGCCATGCTTCCTCCTCCTTGGGGTTGGTTCAATCTCCCTCTCAACCAACATCGTCGCAGCCCAGTGAGGCCGATGTTAGGGAAGCGATTTCAGCCTCCCTTGGTCCTCACATCCAGATATTGCAGTGTTACTTTATGTTAATTCGTATAATTCTTTAAAACCCATGCCTGACTATATTATCTTGAACAGGCCGATCCCTCAGGTCCAGTGCCAATTATTCCCTTCAACGACTTCTTCTCGGGCCAGGACCTGGGAGCTTTTGACCTTGGCCCCCTGGAGCCCGAAGCGGTTTCTCCTTCCCTGTTGCAACAAGCCAAGGACCTACTCCTCGGGCTGGCTGACCAGGAATTTTCCAACCTTCCTGCTGCCACTGATATTGACACAGCCTTGAACACTCTCATGGCCGATCCCTCTCTATCCGACGGGCAACTATCATTACTCCTGGAGATGAAAGAGAGACTCCCCAGTGCCCGTCTTATGGATAGATCGGCCTTGAAAATTCAAACTGATGCGGAACTTCATTTGGGCTCCCGGCAGAAGGCATTAAATTTCTTGGAAGGGGCCAAAGCCAAATTTGAAGCAGGGAACGCCTCTCGGGCTCAGGTTCTAGCAAGGGACTCTTGGCTGCGGAACTGTATTGCTGCACTAAAGGCTCAGCTTGCCCAATGTGAGGCCGAGGTGATCACTAACAGCGCCGCCCTTGGGAAAATTGATGAGGCCCTTTCTTCACTAGGCAGTGATGCCCAGAAGTGCAGCGATCAACTACAAGCTAGCATCCCCATATCTCGGCTTGGGCCCAAAAACTGGAAAAAGCCAAACGAGATCGGTCTGGAGCCATCAAGACCTAGGAGGATTTGAAGGCCAAACTAAGAAATTTTGGGTCGGCCTAGAGGCCGACTCTTATTTTATACTTTTGTAAAGAATTCTTTTTTTTTTTATTTTATTTTATTATTATTTTGTAAGTAAGCTGTGCTCAGCCTATCAATACAAAAAACACTGTTTATCTAAATCATTCGGGCTCAGGCTCATAATTTATCAACTGATCATACTCCAACCCAGGATTAGGTTTATAATCTAGATCAATGGTCTCCCATAACGTTGGATAATAAGACTTTAAATACTGACCATTGATTAATCGGACATGAACAACTCCATCTAAATCACGCAGCCTATAAGCACCACCTCTTTTGACTTGGTAGAAGACGAACGAGCCTTCCCAATTGACCGACCATTTACCATATCGATTATCCTTATCTCCAATAGGTAACACGACCTTCCATACCAAATCATCCGTGCAAAAAGATTTCTCCTTCACCCTCTTATTGTAAGCTCGGGCAGCCCGTTGCTTTTGCACTTTTAATGAATCCAAGGCCATTAGTCTCATTTCATCAAGCCCTTCCAATTCAGCTATCATAGCCTCTGTATACTCAGCGGGCTCAAGCTAATTCTATAAAGCTCTTCTAGCCGATCGGACTGTTACTTCCATAGGTAACATCGCATCATGCCGGTAGGTCAGCATGAACGGTGTAACCCCAGTACTTGATCTTTTAGATGTCCGATAGGCCCATAATGCTTCGGACAAGAGCTTGTCCCATTCCCTAGGATTCTCCACAATCATCTTTTCAATGATCCCCTTAAGGACTTGTTAGTAGACTCGGCCTGACCATTAGCCTGTGCATAATAGGGCGTAGAATTAAGAATTTTGATTCCCCTATTTTCTGCAAAGGCCGATGTTTCCGTTCCAGTAAACACGGATCCTTGGTCGGCCGTGATTGTTTCTGGAAGGCCAAACCTATGGATAATGTGTTCTTCAATGAATTTTATGACAGTAGCTTGTGTCATCGTTCTACAAGGTATGACCTCGGCCCACTTGGTGAAGTAGTCCGTAGCCACTATGATGAAACAATGCTGGCCCGATGATGGCGGTAGGACTTTTCCAATTAAATCCATCGCCCATCCCCGAAACGGCCATGGTTTGATTATAGGTTGCAATTGTTTAGCCGGCACATGTTGAATCGGACCATGCTTCTGACAAGATTGACAACCCTTGGCATAGCTGATACAGTCTTTCAATATGCCAGGCCAGTAATAATTATACCTTCTCAACAACCACTTCATTTTTGTGCCGGCCTGATGTGCCCCACAAATACCTTCGTGTACCTCGGCCATTACCTGCATGGCCTATTTTTTTCCCAAACACCTTAGGACCACGTCGTCACCGATCGGTTTCTTGAATAATTCTCCATCGAGTGCCACGAATCGGACCGCAAACAACCTGACTCTTCGGTCTACCCTGACATTGGGGTGATTCAGGTATTCAATAATGGGGACTCTCCAATCGTCATCCTCCATCAAGACCGAATTGGCAGTAGCATACCAACCTCTCTTTGCAACGGACGGGAGTGATCGGACATGAACAGTGATGAGTTGGTCTTCTGCATTCTTCTGGGAAGACGAGGCTGATCCTGTTTTTGCCAACTTATCGGCCTCGGTGTTCGTTGTTCTCGGATTATAACTCACGCTAATATCATCAAACGCTTCCATGAGTTGAGTAGCCACTGCGTGGAACGGGCAAAGCTCCCAACTGCGTATCTGAAACTCTCTGGCTATCTGTCTAATCACCAACCCTGAGTCGCCCTTTATATGCACGGACGATGCCCCCATTTCAAGGAGTATCTCAAGTCCGATAATAAGTGCCTCGTACTCGGCTTGATTGTTAGTGCATTTGAAATTGAAAAAAAAAAGACATTTTTGTCTTCTTGTACTTGGGTGATACAATCACCACCCCTGCCCCAGCACCTTCTGCTTTTTTGGACCCGTCAAAGATTAAAGTCCATGGGACTAAGGATGTGCTCAGGACTTTGGGTGTTAGAGGCATTACCCCCAAATCAGTAGGATCTGGGTGATCGGCCAAGAAATTGGCTATGGCCTGGCCTTTTACCGATTGCTGCGATCGGTATTGGATGGCAAATTCCATTAAAGCCAAGGTCCATTTCCCAATTCGGCCTCTCATGATGGGTCTTTACAACATGTACTTTATCACATCAGTTTGACATATTATATAAGTTGAAACAGGGAGCATATATGTTCTTAACTTTTGTGAAGAAAAATACAATGCCAAGCATAATTTCTCAATCGGCGCATAACGCTGCTCGATTGGAGTCAAAATTCTACTTAAGTAATAAACGGCCTGCTCGTTGCCTTGCTTATTATCTTGAGCTAGCATACTTCCTATAGAGCAGTCAGAGGCCGATATATACAACTTTAAATACCTACCCTTTTTAGGTGGCATTAATACTGGAGGTGTTGACAGATATTGTTTGATTCCCTCAAAGGCTTGTTGATGGTTGTTTTCCCACTTAAAGTCTTCATCGGTCTTGACCTTCAATAGTGGGGCCCATACTTGGGTCTTCCCTGCGCAATTTGATATGAATCTTCTTAAGAAATTGATCTGTCCAAGCAATCTCTGAAGCTCTTTCTTATTAGCAGGTGGCTTTGCTGCCTGGATAGCCCGAGCCTTATTTTTGTCAATCTCTATCCCCCTTTGATGCACTAGGAAACCTAAGAAGTTTCTTGCGGTAACACCGAATGCACACTTAAGAGGGTTCATCTTTAGTTTGTGAGCCTGCATTCTTTCAAATGCTTTTTCCAAATCCCTCAAATGATCGGCATAACCTCATGATTTCACCACCACATCATCTATGTAAACCACCATGAACTATCCGATTATGTCATGGAAGATTGAATTCATTGCTCGTTGATAGGTGGCTCCAACGTTCTTCAGCCCGAAAGGCATGACAACCCACTCAAAGGTTCCAATTGCCCCCGGACACCGAAAAGCAGTCTTCGGGACATCCTCTTTGGCGATGTAAATCTGGTTATACCCCGAATGCCCGTCCATAAATGATAGAATTTTATGTTTAGCGGCCGAATCGATTAACTGATCGGCCATAGGCATGGGATACTCATCTTTCGGGGTAGCAAGGTTTAAATTCCTGAAGTCAATGCAAACCCTCAGCTTCCCATTCTTCTTGACTACTGGCACCACGTTTGATACCCATTCAACATATCGGGCCGTCCGAATGAAGCCGGCGTTTAGTAGTCTTTCGATCACTTCTTTCACCTTCAATGTCACCTCTGGTGACATGCGCCGAGGCAGCTGTTTGACCGGCCTGAACCCCGATTTAATTGGTAATCGATGTTCCACTAGTTCCCTAGATAAACCAGGCATCTCGTCATATTCCCAGGCAAAACAATCCTTGTACTTGTGAATGAGTGCAATCAACTCGGTCTGACACTGAGGATCCAGCATCTGACTTATATAGGTAGGTTTATGCTCTCCTTCCCTGCCTAGGTTGATTTCCAAGAGAGGGTCTTGGACATCGGCCTTTAAATCATCAAGTTTCGCGATGGCCGTTTCCAACTCGCTTATCTGAATCTCTTCTTCCTTCGGCGCTTCCTCTTCGTAGATGCAATCAGCCAGATTGATCATTCCGTCACATGGGCCAATTTCCAACCTTCTGTCGGCCAAGAATGCACACCATCTGGCCATGCTGGCCCTCAAGGCCAGCAGCTTTCGTTCTTCAATTATCGGAAGCCCCATGGATATCTTCTTGTTCAGCGATCTCGATCGGCCTTGATTCTTCTGTCCGACTGAGATTATGGAAATATGCTTTAATGTCCGATGAACTTCCTTTAAGGAAGGTCGCCGAGTTTGGTCTTCCCATTTTGTTGCACCCCAACAACTTAACTGGTCCGGTGTCATCTTCGTATAAGACCGCATCGGCCGTCTGCACCCTGGCTACAAAGGGCTTGGTGTCTGCCCCAACGACTTCCACCTCATCACCTCTCCAGAAAATTAACAATTAATGAAGCGTGGAGGGAATACAATAGTTTGGGTGTATCCAATCTCGGCCTAATAAAGCATTATAGGCCGCTAAAGTTTCCACGATGAAAAAAGCAGTTATGGCCATTTTCCTTGGTCTTTGAAGGTGCCCCCGTGAAGCTCTGGACATTCCTTTCGGTCAGAATTAGCTCCGACTCAGATTTCTGCAAGATTTTTAACATAATTTGAGGCATGATGTTGATAGTGGACCGCCCATCAACAAGAATCCTGTTTATTGGGACGCCCTCTATGTGCCCTTTTACATACAAGGGCTTCAGATGTTGGGACATCTGGTGTGTTGGCTTTTCAAACACTACTTTAACTGGTCCGGTCTTCACTCCTTCCTCATCTATTGTCCTTTCGGCCTTAAGATAGTAATCTTAGGCCGATCGGTCTGTCCATCGGTGGCATCCATATTTTTGCTCGTGGCTTCCACCACTTTAGGCTTAATGGTCCCCCCCTCGTTCCAAAAAATTTCTTCCATCACGGCCGAGTCCCTAGCTAGGCTTTCTACCACATCCCCTTCCATGGCCGATGGTTGGTCTGGGTTGGCCATAAATGACATGGGTAGCGTAAACACCATGTTGGAAGACAGGCCTAATGGGATCGTCCCGAATTGGATTGGCGAAAAACTTGAATCCGACACATCTCCATCGGACTCAGTCATCTTGTCCGATGTACCTCTACCTCCCTCCTGTGATCTTTCTTGTCGGACACTCTCCTTTGGAGACTCAGTGGGGGCAGTAGGGCTCCCGGCCTGATTCTTCAAGAACTGGCGTTCCCGCTCGGCCTATCGCATTCTCTGATATCTTCTTTTCTGGGACTTGCTATATTGCGGCCGTGCTGGGAACTTAGAGTGTTCAGCTCTATGCCACTTTTGATCTTCTACTCGAGGCGGTAGCACCATCCTCGGGCTCCTGCCAGAGGTTGTCGCTTGCATCTGAGGCCTTGGGATTGCTTGGGAACTTCTTGCCCCCAGTCGGCCGGATTCGCCATGGCCGACTTGCTACCCCCACGGATGTTTTGCCCGCCATTCGAGCTTGGCCTGATCTTGCCACGCTAGTGACAATCTCTTATGTACGGGCCTTCTTGGGCTTGATTCCCGATGTTCATGGCTTCTAGGCCACTTACTCGGGCTCGAGACTTCCTTCTTGATGTCAGCCTTGCACCTCGGGCAAAGGCCTTGTTCGATGAATTCTAGTTGATGCCGTAGATCGGCTATCAGATTATCCGTACTGAATTTGGCCATTTCTTCCTCGGCCTTATGTGCTTGATAGCTCCTTCGGAGGTCATGTATTGTCACCTTCGGCTCATCAGTGGCCGAAGTAGCAATTTGTTTACCCTCCCTTTGTTTTGGCACAAACTCCCCGTTGGATAAGTCAATCTTCGGTCTCGGCCTTGAAAGCTTGGTTAGATCGGGCATCACCATGTTTGTGCCCGTGATCTGAGGAAAAGGATTTGAATCGATCCCCATTGCTTTGTCCGAGAATTTGAAGACTCCCTTCTCGACGTTTACCTGAATGAAATTGCGAAAAACAACACAATTGTTAGTAGAGTGTTTCCAAGAATTGTGCCATTTACAGTACTCTTTATTTTTTATGTCATCGGCCTTTGGAATCCGATGACCCTCACTTAGCTTGATCACTTTATCGGCCAACAAGGCATCGAATATTTGATCAGCCATTGTTATATCGAAAGTATAGTTTTTCCCCGCCTCGAATGCCATTTTCTTTGCTGCGGCGTTATTATTAACCGGCTTGTTCAAGGCGTTGCATATGATTGGCCGTTTGCAAATCAACTCGGCCATATCGCATTCTGTTTCAAGGTTGCACTCTGCCAAGTGGACCTCGTAATTGGGGTCTTTATAATATGTTCCCTTGGAAGAGTTCTTCTTCTCCTGCTCATCCAAGAGAATACGCTCGTAGCGACCGGCCCGTGTGGCAAGCTCGAATAAGTCACGGAAGTCAGTTCCTTCAAACCTCTTGCGAAGCTCAAAGGACATGCCCCCCCTGGCCATCTTTGCATACTCCTCCTCGGGCAAAACTATCTTACACCGATATTTTGCCTTTCGAAAACGGGCTATGTAGGTTTCCACGGTCTCCCCTACTAGTTCCATCATTCTGGACAAGTCTGCCAGCGATGTCTCTGGCTCAGTCCCATAGAACTGGCCGTGAAATAGTTCTTCCATCCCCTGCCAAGTTAACACCGAATTGGATGGGAGATTAACGTACCACAAAAACGCCATGCCTGTTAGCGAGTTTGGGAATAGTCTTAACTTTAATGGGTCACTGTGACCCACATGGCCGCACTGAACAATAAAACGGCCAATGTGCTCAACAGAGGATTGTTCACTCTCTCTAGAGAATAGAGTGAAATTCGGTACCTTGTATCCCTGAGGAAATATGACTTGGTCAATTTCAGGGGGGTACGGCCGTCTGTAAGTCGGCCTTTCCAGTCTTCGCATAAACGGGCCATACTCTTCGTGTATGGCCGCTACCAGTTCCTCCCTATTGATGGGTTGACCTACGGGCTGAACATTCCTTATCGGGGGTACCAACGGTGGCGGCAAGTGCTGTTGATTGTGGGCCTGATGGGTCCAAAATCCACCGTTGTTCCTTTGCCCCCCATGGCCGTGACCTAGGGGCTGTGAGTGGCCTGATGAACTTTCAGTGTGGCCAGTGGATTTACCAAATCCTGGTATCACCGATCCATTGGGATCGGTGACTACCACTCCGCTTGTCATGCCGGTCTGTGACTCAGACTGCCTCCCTGAGCCATTACCATCCCTTAAGTTTGGACAGACATAAGGCGGGTCTTTCGCCTTTTCGGACTCAAGCAGTGTGCCCGAGCTAGATCCGTTGACTTGTTCTTTGTTGCTTCCGACCTTATAGGTTTCAACCAGCCTTCCGATTGCTTCCGTCAGGCGGTCCAACTTTATGTGGGTGGTCCTGGTTTCTAGGACCAGCTCAGCCTGACTTTTATGAACATCGGCCGTTTGATTCATGACCGATTTGAGATTGCCCATAGAGCCTATGAGTGCGTTGTACTCCTGCCACATGGGCTCTACGTTAGCTCTCATGGCCTCTGATATTGCCTCGAGCATGACACTGCCATCTTGTGGAGAATGGCCGGTGCTCTCCTCTGTGGGTGGGTCCATAGGCTGATCGTCCTGACCATTCTTTGTCGTCTTATCTCTCTTCGGAGGCATGATTTGACACTATGGGTCCCATCGGGCGTGCCAAAATGTTTACTTGTAATTTGCGTGGGCGTGCCAGAACCAATCTGTGGTTCGGTGTGTGCAAACTAATTTCCTATCCGCTTGTGTGAGTGATACACACGGCTTTAATGAATCTAACTTCTAACAGGGTGATTGTGTATAGTGAGTAGGAAAGTACCCTCACTGTAAGTTCTTTAGCAGTACTGAAGCGCACAAGCTAAAAAGTATCAAGTTTAACAGGTAAACAAAATCACAAACGGTTTAATAAACCAGATTTTTATTAAATGTTTGGAAAACTAAACAGATCTCAAGAACACACCAGAAAAGGCTGGATATTCAAAAGAACAAAGAAGAAAATTAACAAAAGGATAGACCTAATTGCTACTAAAGCTGAGAAAAACAAAGACTTGAAGAAAGTGCTCTGAATGCTTCGAATGTGCTGAATACTGAATGCTGTGTATGCTGTTTTCGAGAGAGACGCGGAGTCCTTTGCTTGGAGAGCCTGCCTTAATATTTATAACGGCCTGAACTGATCTCTATTTGGACTAGGATTCCTTTTTACTTTTTCCCCAAGCTGCTAATTGATTGGCTGATTGAAGAAGTCCTTCTATATCAATGATTCTTACCTTATCCAGAACTTAATTGAATCAATCCCTTTAATTTAGGGATCAGACGCCTCAATCCAGCTGGCCACGTTCAAATTCTGTCCTAAACGGACTCCTATCTGCAAAAACTCTCAAAGGTGATGTCATCCTGCCAACTGTGAACAACACCGCCTTTTTTTCATCAATTGGCCTCATCATTGCTCCTCCTGGATGAATCGGGCTCAATCATCTTGCATGACTTCTTTCATGCCCGATCATATTTCTCCAACTTTCCATGGTCAATCGGACTTTAACTCTCATTTTTCATTACACGATGCCCGATTGGTTATGCTGCTGCTTCACTCCACCATTGGGCTCTCAACATGATAGGTTATGTTTTCCCATAGCCCGATGATCCCACCATCGGGCTCTCCTTATTTCTCTCAACAAGTTATTTCTTCCGTCGGGCTTACCTCTATACTTGAGACCGATGTGTCATCACTACTTAACCCAGTTTCTCCTTCATTCAACTCAACTTAAATCGGGCTCAAGTCATTGACGGTTTTTGGGTGCAAACACTTTGAATCTCAACATATGATTGTTATTCTGTGCTACGGTTTTGATTGAATTTCTATTCTTGTTCTTTATTTGTTTCATTACTCAATCAAATTGCTCGCTTCAGAGTAAAGAACCTCAAGGGAAGAGTCATCCCTACTTCCTAATATTCACTTGATCCCTTTCAAACAACACATAGGGATCGTTTTGGCACACGTTTGGGTCTTCGTACAAAGCCCCTGACACGCCCGATCACTTTAATTCTTAGCCAAAACAGAAGTGGGCCAACTGCCAAATCACTATTGCTTTGGAATGTGAATTTTAGATTTGGATTTGGGAATAAATTAAGGGAAGGTTTTGGGTTTTATTCATTTGAGAGTGTTGATTTACTTAAATGTCCTTTGTTGTAGAGGAGGTGTTGTTTTCTTTTATTGCTTTTATAGAGGTTTGTTTAGCCATTTTCTCTTCTCTGCTACCCACTTTCAATGAATTTTATAACTAAGGCACGTTCTACATCAATATTTACATTAAAGGCAGCATATATAAGTTTTTAAATAAGAAGACGGTAAACATTCTAAATATAGTTATAACTCATATGACTGAATGACTCAATTTATTTATTTTTTTATGAATGAAATACATAATTCAATATCTCAAATTCAACTAACGATTTAAATTGTTGCAATGAATAAACATTATTTTGAGCAAATTAATAATTAGAAATTTGGCAACAAAAACAACCCTCATATTGGATTATGTGAGTTTAAAGGCCACTCATTTTTAATTTGGTCAAAAATCCTTGATTAATTAAATTTAGTCAAATCAAGTCCCTGTGTTACAAAATTTCATATCATTAATTATGTAAAATTTTTTGTTGAGGAAACTTTTACTAAAATAAATAAAGGACCTAAGACTAAAAAAAAAAAAAGGAAACGAAAAAAAGAAAAGGGATCTATTTTGTAGGACTCCTAACTAAATCCTTTCGCAAATTGTTTTGAATTTTCAAAAAGGTCTCTTAATTTGGGATATTTAAAAATGACTTAACGTTAAATGGAGAGAGTATCGCAATTTAATTGTATTCACCTACATAAATATTTACATTAAAGGCAACAATAGTTTTAAAAAGAATTAACAAGAGGGAAAAAATTCTTAATATCATTAGACAGCAGGAAAAAAGATTTTTTAGTAACTCCCATGACTAATATGGCCTAATTTGTATGAATGGAAAATATAGCTCCAATATCGGTGATTTAACTAATGCCTTAAAACTATTACATTGCACAAACATCATTTGAGAAAATCAATAATTAAAAATTTGGCACAAAAAAAGTTCTTCATATTCGGTTATGTGAGTTCTCCATCCATTTATTTATTTATTTTGACAAACAGTCATTGATCAATGAAATTTAATCGAATCAAATTCTTATGTTATAAAATATCACATTTACGTGATTTTTTTTTTGCGGGGACTTTTACTAAAATAAAAAAGGACTGAAGATTGATCCAAAAAATAAATAATAATAATAAAAAAGGTACGCAAGACCAAAATAGTTTGTTATTCAACTCTTGACTAAATTCCATTCGTTTGGAATATTCCAAACTATCCTAACTTCATATGGAGGGAGTATCATAATTTTATTGTATACTATTAAGTTCAGATTTACAATCAAATGAGAGACGGAATTCAGACCTTCATTTTAGCAACTTGGAAATATCCAATTTCGACCATATTCTCAGGATTTAGGTTGAACAACCTCTTGAAGAATTCAGTGATGACAAACCCGGGGGCCTTCGTCGTCGGCACCACCACTATCGTCGGCGTCTCTTCTCCATCGCCGATCAATGGCGATGTTGTCCTCATCACCAGCAGTGCCATCGCTCACCACTACCATTGTACACCATCCCCGTCGCACACCACTGCCATCGCGAGCCAAACACCGCCATCTCGCGAGCCAACCACCACTATCTCCGAGCCAACCACTATCTCCGAGCCAACCACCACCACTGGGAGCTGATGATTTTATATGATTTTAATTCAAAACACATTTTTAGCATTTTTTTTATGACGTAGCATGTTTTCAGAGCTTTCGGTCTGAATCTGGGAGTGTTTGGGCTTTTAGGGGCTTTTTGATCATTCTGAGCATTTTGAGAGATAGAACTAACTTCCAGGAGTCTTTTTTGAGTCTTTTTAGATCATTGTGAACCACCAAGCTATGAGTCTCCTAAATCTGATAGCCGACAAAATGGGGTCGCGAGCCAAACACCGCCATCTCGCGAGCCAACCACCACTATCTCCGAGCCAACCACCACTCTCTCCGAGCCAACCACTATCTCCGAGCCAACCACCACCACTGGGAGCTGATGATTTTATATGATTTTAATTCAAAACACATTTTTAGCATTTTTTTATGACGTAGCATGTTTTCAGAGCTTTCGGTCTGAATCTGGGAGTGTTTGGGCTTTTAGGGGCTTTTTGGTCATTCTGAGCATTTTGAGAGATAGAACTAACTTCCAGGAGTCTTTTTTGAGTCTTTTTAGATCATTGTGAACCACCAAGCTATGAGTCTCCTAAATCTGATAGCCGACAAAATGGGGTGTCTACAGTTTGCCCGTCTTTGGCATGAACTTGCAAGGCAACGCATGTCAATAAGCGAGTGCCAAATCTTTGAAGAGGCAGGTCTTTTTTGAGGCTATAGATTATGGATAAAAGTGCTACAAATGATAAAAATATGATGGTGAGGTTAGTGCTGGTCGTGCTCTTCATGATCTGCTTACGTATCCCAAGGGGAATCAGACTAGGACGTAGTTCAGGACACAAAGGAACAAATCACACATGCACAACAAGACAGGCGGATGCTATGCTACGAGGATGATATGTAATGCGTGGATGTGATATAAATTGTGTCATGAGTCCTATCATGCCTAGTGTTCTAATCCTAGTATGAGTTGGTGCTGTAGGGTGTGTGCCACTCCTAGTGGACTTATATCGTGCTAGTGTGTCTGACTGTGATGTAGTTATTGACCCAAATGGGGACACTAAGGTTTGAAGACTATGAGTCGCGGAGAAAACTTCTGGATTTTGGAAAGTGTGCTTCACAAGTGAATGCAATCGGATGTGGGGTCCCAGAGGCCGTTAATCAAAGATGAAGTTTGACAGATAACCGATGGACATGGAAACCCTGGACACAGAAACCCTAAGAATTCAAGTGATGGACATAAAAACCAGAGATGTCAAATACGAACACGGAAGCGCCATTAATGGATATGAAAGCCCAAGATTTTGAATGAGAATGATGAACACGACATATTTTGAATGAGAGTGATGGTAAACTAATGATGATTAATGTACTGACGATGCACAAATTGAGATTATGAGTAGTCAATGAACTACCGTGACTGTCATGGGTGGGAACAATGGTTGGACTAACCGTGATCAGAAGAACTGACGATGTACGAATCGAGATGATGAGTTGACAGTGAACTACTGTGACTTTCATAGATTGGATCAACAGTTGGACTAATTGTGATCAGAAGAACTGACGATTTATGAATCGAGATGATGAGTCAAATAGTGAACTACTGTGACTATCATGGATTGGATCAATAGTTGGACTTACCGTGATCGAAAGAAGTAACAATGTACTAATCGAGATGATGAGTCGACAGTGAACTACTATGACTATCATGGATTGGATTAATGGTTGGACTAACCGTGATCAGAAGAACTGACGATTTATGAATCGAGATGATGAGTCCACAGTGAACTATTGTGACTATCATGGATTGGATCAACAATTGGACTAACCGTGATCGGAAGAAGTGACGATGTACGAATCGAGATGATGAGTTGACAGTGAACTACTGTGACTATCATGGATTGGACCAATGGTTGGACTAACTGTGATCAGAAGAACTAACAATGTACGAATCAGGATGATGAGTCGACAGTGAACTACTGTGACTATCATGGATTCGATCAACAGTTGGACTGTGATCAGAAGAATTGACAATTTATGAATCGAGATGATGAGTCGACAATGAACTGCTATGACTATCATGGATTGGATCAACAGTTGGACTAACTGTGATCGGAAGAAGTGACGATGTATGAATCGAGATGATGAGTCGACAGTGAATTACTGTGACTATCATGGATTGGACCAATGGTTGGATTAACCATAATCAGAAGAACTAACGATGTATGAATCGATATAATGAGTCGATAGTGAACTACTATGACTGTCATAGATGGAATTGACGATGTACGAATTGAGATGACGAGTTGATAGTGAACTACTATGACTGTCATGGATTGGACTGACGATATACGAATCGAGATGACGAGTCGATAGTGAACTACTGTGACTGTCATGGATTAAACTGATGATGTACAAATCGAGATGACGAGTCGACAATGAACTATTGTGACTGGCATGGGTTGAACTGGTGATGTACAAATCGAGATAACCAGTCGACAGTGAACTGCTGTGACTGTCATGGATTGAACTTATGATGTACTAATCGAGATGATGAGTCGACAGTGAACTACTGTGACTGTCATGGATTGAACTGATGATGTACAAATCGAGAAGCCTGCTGGGGATAAAACTGAATTTGCTAGGGATGAAATGACTCTTTTGAGAGGCAATGGAGTAAGTTATTATACAGAAGATGAATTGAACTTGTTGGAAGAATAATGTCTCTTTTGTGGACAAGGTTATTAGGAGTGAACTAATTATGTGGGGGAAGGTGACAACCCTTTTTGAGATGAAAATGGTTTCTTCTAAAGAGCAGATGTGGTTTTGACTAGATATACCACATTTGTTCAAGGACTTTTCTGGAGATGACTTTGTTGAGGATGAGAAGATTCTACTGGGGAGGGGATGGTTACACTGGGACTAGAACAAATCCACTGGGGATGAAGGAAATTTGTGACATGATTTTGATTTGGTTGGTGAGGAACTGGAGGAAGATAGCCAGTGGATCTTACGAACTGATTTGTATCAGGTGACTATGATTGGGGTGTTACCAATGCTCAAGATTCTTGGGACTCTTATCATGTTGCAGCCTTGACAATGCAGTAACGGTGTTCAAAACTTCTGCTTGTATCCATAGGTTTTATAATGTGGAATCACTTTAAACCCACACCTTTGAGACCGTTAGGACAAACGGACTTGACAGGAACAATGATGACAAGGAAAGTTGGATTGGTTTGTATGAACCATGAACTCTAATACAGTTTTGATCAGATTATTACTGACTCAACCAAAGAAGGATTGGCTCGACAGAAGTAACGACACGAAGTGTCAAAATTAGCATAATTCAATGTGTCTTTGTCATAAACGATGTACCACTCATCTTTTATATTCACTCGTCATCTTAATATGATAGCACTTTGCTGATAAATCTGGTTTTTGAAAATTTCTCCCTATTGATCTAATCAATTCTCTACTTCTCCCAGGAAGTGCTTGGAATTAGTGCCTTAGCTTTTAGAGTAAAAGATGCTCTATTTCAAAATAATCAAAACAAGCTTGGTGACTAGAAAACTCGCCCTTGGTGTGAAGGGATCGTGCAAGGCAAACGGAGTTTGCTCCTAGTTTGAGGTGTAGGAAGTTGAATTCATAGGCAAACGAGGTGGGTGACCGAAGTTTGCCCCTAGTATGGATGATGGTTTATTAGATGTTCTGGGCAAACAAGGTAGGTGACCGAAGTTTACCCTTTGTATGAAGCGTAGATAGTAAAATTCAGGCAAACGAGGTTGGTAGCCAAAGTTTTGCCCCTAGTGTGGAAGGTGATTTTTGGCTTGAGGCAAGGACCGTGACTTTAATCTCTCATATGCTCATAACTTTTGCCTAGGCACTGGTGAAGTGACATAGCGAGCTATTTTTTCTCTTTTGTTATTGCTCACTCTGGATTTAGCCCTAATTTTTGCCTAGGCATCCTTTCAGATTTTTGACCTAGTGAGCCATCCTTCTTTTCTTTTTGAAAGTCTGCCTACATACCCCTGAGTGGGGATCAGGTCCAACATAGTTCGAGCCAAGGCTTTGAAAGAAAGGGGGGTTTATTATGATGGTGTCGACCGAACCGATGTGGTTGCCTACGTATCCCCGAGTGGGAATCAGGTCGAGCGTAGTTTAAGGCAAGGCTTGAAGGAAATTGGTTTGATTATGGTGTCAACCGAACCAATGTTGTTGCCTACGTATCCTCGAGTAGGAATCAGGTCGAGCGTAGTTCAAGGAAAAGTCTTGAAAGAAATTAGTTGAGGGTTTTTCAAACTAATCATCAAAGAAGTTCAAACTTAGGTCACTTGTGGTATACTTGAATAAGAAGATTCAGTTTCGGTCTCCCTTTCTTTTCTTTTCTTTTCTTTTCTTTTTTTTTTTTTGCTTTATTTTTTTTAAAAGGGGAGAAGAAACTCATTGAAAGTGTTTGGCTACCATCAAGGACTAAGTCTGCACTGCTTTCAACAGACAGATTGTATGGCTCCCCATTGGATTGGGCTCAAGGCTTTGAAATGGTTGAAAAAGGGTGTTGGGCAAGCCCCAAGTCAATTTCAAACATGTCTTTTCAAGATTGTGGCAAGAACATCTTTAAATTCTTAAAGTAAGACTATTCAATTCTCACCTCTTCATCGGTGTCAGCGTGAAATCAACTTTGACCTTTCAGGATTATTTTTTGTTTTATTGCAGAAAAATATTAGCAGAGCAATATCCATGGTAATTCGAATAGTTGCATTTCAGTTTAATGATTCATGCATTTATGACTAGACACATCAGATTAAGCAAAATGAGATTTCATTCCATTAAAGGAGAAGGATTGCATTTCTTGGTACAGACTCAACCGAACTTAAAAAATAGACGGACTCGACCACAAGACTACTCTTAAAATAGACTTGAAACATAGAACAGACTCGACTTGGTCTCAAATGAAGTGTCACGGTGACTCGTTTGTTATTCTTATTCTATTTTTTTCTTTTTAGCAGAAGTTCCAGACACCATCACTTTACTGCATAGCTTCAACACTCATTGGCATCATCAAAAGGGATCACTCGAGCGGTTGATCTAAGCCAAGATAGTTGATAGAATTAGGATGGGCTACATCCACTATGAGATTCTAAATGTCATGGCAGAGGCGGATGCATTGATCGGTGGCATGGCCTAGATTTTGGTGGTAAGCACTTCGTAGGCTCATGTTGTAGTGGGAGGGTATGGGATCCGGTAGCGGCTTGTAAGGGAGGAGCTGTAGGTTGCCCTTTATGAGTAGGTGGTCCAAGGCTGTGGAAAGGGGAACATCAAGTTTGGAGAATTCGCGACGACGTTTTGGGTGATTTGGCAGAATAGACTGGTATGGACGGGGAGGGTAGTCCATTGGTTGGTTACTAAGCGCACTAACATCTGAGGAGGCCAGGGGATAGTTGGGTCTCTTGGACTGGTGATGGGGTTCATCATTCTTAAACTTTCCTTCTCTGATGGCGTCCTCTATTCTGGTGTCTATTTCAAATAGTTCTTCGAATGTTGAGATGGACTGGTAGAATAGTTTCTCATGGTACAGCGGCTATAGATTCTTGATCAACATCCGGACTTGTTCCTTTTTGACTGGTCAGTGGGTCATTTGGGCCACTTTGTTCCTCAATCTGCTCAAGAACGCAGTGAAGGACTCATTGAAGTTCTGCCGGGTAGTCTCCAGATCCCGGATGGTGACATTGAGCTCTTGGTTGTAGGAGTAATGATCAATAAATGTTCTAGCAACATCTTCCCAGACTCGGGTCTTGGAGGCTTCAATAGTTAGGAACCAGGATAGTGCGGCATTCTTGAGGGTTTGAGGGAACAACATAACTATATGCTCATAAGTGCATCCCGTAGATTGGAAGATGTTCATGCACAACTTGAAGTGACTTTTTGGGTTCCCGATCCCATCGAAGCGATCAATTTCTGGCATTTTGAAGTTCTTGGGCAGTTTCACTTTGAAGGGTTCGAACATGCCTTCTAGATCTAGCATGTAATCGTTAACCCCCTTACTCTTTCTTAGCACAATTTCCAGCTTATCTACTTTATCCATCTTTTCTTGAAACTTTTTCTCATATGTAGGTGGCGGGACCCCATAAAACCATTCCTCTTTCCCGTTATACTTATGTACGACGACGGGAGGTGGTACAAACCCAGGTGGTAGTGGTGGTGGTGGCATGAACCCTACTGGCGGTGGTGGGAACCCATGTGGATACTGTGGCTGCTGCTGTTTCAGTTCTTCCATGAAACTCAAAACTTGGGCCATACGATCAGATTGCTGGCTTATGGTTACTCCCAAGTCAGTGACTTTGTTTTCTAATTCTTCCTGATTCATGATGGAATGACTTAGCGGGCTAATTCTGACCAAATGACTGTTCGAACTTCTGACCCAGGACGAAGATCCCAACTGCTGACTTTGAGAATCTATGGTGACCCTACATATTTGAGAGGATTTGTATCAGATTCTGACAGTGATGACTATAGACAGACAATGACAGTAACATTATCAAACGTGGATTGACTGATGTACAGATTGACTAAGACAGTGCGTGCGGACTGACAGGAACGATGCATGCAAATGTGACAAGCATGCAGATGCAAGCCTTAATCTATATGATGCTCCTACTTCTAGCAGATAGCAGTTAAGCAAGTAAGATCTTAGCCATACAGAGTATGCTAACCTATCCTTCCAATATGATCACTGAGGGATAACAGGGGTTTTCGGGATATTTCTGGAACACTTGGACAGAGTTTCTGTGAGAAACTTGTTTATATCTGGGTATTTCGGGGCAGAGTTTCTGAGAGAAACTGGTTTATATCGGGGTATTTCTTGACAGAGTTTCTGGGAGAAACAGGTTGTATCTGGGTATTTTTAGACAGAGTTTCTGGGAGAAACAGGTTATATCTGGGTATTTCTGGACAGAGTTTCTGGGAGAAACAGGTTATATCTAGGATATCTAGACAGAGTTTCTGGGAGAAATAGGTTATATCTGGGATATCTGGACAGAGTTTCTGGGAGAAGCAGGTTACATCTGCGATATCTGGATAGAGTTTTTGGGGGAAACAGGTTACATCTGGGATATCTGGACAGTTTCTGGGGGAAACAGGTTACATCTGGTATATCTGGACAGAGTTTCTGGGGAAATAGGTGTATATGACAGGAGCATGTGATGATGGTGATCATACTGTCTAGCAAGTTTTCATACTCCTATGTCTTAGGACTGAAAAACAAGGTTTACAGTGTAGATCTTTGTGAGCATGGAGTAGACATCCTTGTCATGGTGCCTAGGCAGGTCAACTCAATGTGATCACATGTGAGTGATTGCCTTGGGAATTATAAGAAAGAGGTTCTGCCTCATGCCACATAAGTGTCTAAATCGCGTAGGTAATCCCACCAGAGCATACAACAGTTATATCACATTGTCCTATCTAAAAAGATAAATGAACATTCCTATGAAAGGTTCTATAGGAATCTATATGCAAAGGCTGGGTTTAGTCAAAGAGGGTCCGTTGACGAGAGTTCAAATATACCGTCAGAGAGACAGTGCAAAGGTTTTTTTACTCGTTTTGATATACCTTGGAAGGAATAGTATCAACGGTGACTTGTGCCCTAACACAGCAAGACCTGAACAATGTCAGTGCTGCATTTCTGACACAGTCGGAGGGGAAATGCAGGAGTGCAATGCGGTGAACCGAACACAGTAAAAAGATGATTTTAAGGATGCTTCTTATGAGTCAAACCTCTGCATTATTTTGTTTTAAAATAAATATCCCCAACAGAGTCACCAGATTGTGGACACGCAGAATTCCACCTCTTGTTTTGATTTGAGATTGTTTTAAAAAGGAAAGGAAAATGTCTATTGAAAACAGATACAGAGTCGTCACTTGGTCTTTAGGGAACCAAGAAAGCCAATTTGACTCACCTAAACAGATAAAGGGCACCGGCCCTTCATAACCAAAGAACTTGGCTCAGGGTTTTGGTAAGAGAGAGGAAGGAGCCTTTGTCGCGACTAAAACACCCTCAACACGCCCCATCTCTCGACGGTCCTCAATTAGCATTCAAATAATCATCTTTTACTATGTTTGGTTCGACAATTAATACTATGATAGTATATTACATTTCATAAGAAAATTGAAATGGAAGATCAAAAGATAAGATATCGTTCATAAGGTCTAAGCAAAATATCACACAATGCAAAGGTGAAAGATCACACAAACAAACCTAGAAAAAATCATCTAATCAAGTATCAAGTAATAAAGTTATCCTAATCTAAGGGGACGTGAATTGTTCTTGAAACAAATAAACAAAGAGATCAAAAATATGCTTAGCAAGCTAGAATGATGCATGTTAATCTTTGAGGAAAGAAGACCTCTCAATCCCCGGGATGGATGAGAAAGGAAGATTAGATCGAGGGAAACATGAACGTGTGATCAAATTCATTCATAATGATCTTCTTAGATTAGGAGTCATAAAAACCCCAAATCTTGCATGGATGCAATGCATGATCCTAGAATGTGCAAAGGTTGTAGTGAATTTGTGTACATGGACTTTCTAAAGTGACTTAGAAGTCTAAAATATGAATGAATGCATGGAAGAAATCATCATAGGATATGTACAAATGTATTATGGACCACTTCCTAGGGTATGAATTAATTTAAAATACATATAAGCATCAAATCAAAGGATGGAAGTAAAAGTATACTTGCTGTGAATAGTGGACAGAACAGTGACTTGATATTGTCGAAATTGAAAAGTGGGGTTAGAAATATTTTCAATGCATGATTTTTAATGGAGATCATCCTTATTGTGTCTATAACACATATCTAAAAGCCAATCCTCAATAACTATTACAGAATGGGAGAAATCATATAAACAATAGAGGTTACTTAGAAATAGAGTTCGTACTGTCAACTGAAATGTTGAAAAATATTAGAAAATGAAACCAAAAGATCCAGAGGTCCATATTATACAGAAAGTTTCCTAGGACACTGAAGGGAAAGGGAAAAATGAGTTGAGACCACTCAGTTTAGCAAAGTTGTCAGTAAAACAAGTTTAAAGTCAACCAAGCTGCTGTGACAGCAAAAACAGAATATCTGGAGAGAATGTTTGGGTCGAAATGGACCACCTCCAAGTATTTCCAAGTCAAGCCAAATATCATGGGTGTTCTCTAATGAGTTAAGAAGACTTTCCAAGTGGTCACATGTTAATACTTTGAGTATTGAGTCTTAGAGAAATCTTTGAACTCAGATTGTTCACTGTTTTGAAGATTTCTTGAGAAAACAAAGTTTATTTCTTGGAATCCAACTATTTGGGGTTTTAGAGGGGTTTTGAAATAGGGGATTTGAAAGTGCATTTTCAGCATCTAAATGAAGGTTATGACCACTTGAAATATCAACATTTGAGCCCATATCAAGAACCTTCCAGATTGTTGGAAAATATTGTTTTATTTTGAAAACAACTTCAAGAATACATAAGAATGTATTGAAGTTGAAGTCATCATCTATCAAACTTGTTTTTGAGCTCAAGAGCTACTATCCATAAGGATTCACTCACCTCAAACTTCATGTCATCATCTAGATGATGATAGAGTAGTAAGTAGATAAAGAAAATTAAAAAAGAAATGAGATTAAGGAGAGATGAGCATAATATGTAAACAAGCAAATAAGGAATCAATAGATGATATTCATGATGATTTTGGACTTGTAGCTTGGTGTTTCACTCATATATGGTGACTTTGGACATGGAAGAAACTTCCTATCTCACAAATGCTCACTAAAATGGTGGTTGGGTGTATTGAATGTGAAGTAAATGGGAATAATGAAGTAGAAAACAAAGTTTAGAACTCACTTTTTAGTTGAAAATCAAAGGAGAAAACTCACTTTCACTCTCCTAACCTTTTCTTCTACAATTTTTCTCTATAACTTCTCTAAGATTTGCATTTGCACCCCCCAAAATGAAGAGCAAATGGGGGTTTATATTGGCCAATTTGGGGTGGTTTTGGGATTTAGAAAGTGCTCCCATTGCTCCTAAACATCTGTGAACATAAAACTCCATCGTTTTGGTCTTCAATTATTCAATTTGGACCTCCAAAATAAATTACAAAAATAGACTCTATGGGGGTTGAGTGCCGCCGTGGGACTGGCCATGTGCCGCCTTGGCACTGCTCCTCAGATGCTCAGAAATTTGTATTTAGGCCCCCAGAGGTTCTGGTATTCGCAAAAAGGCCTTATTTTGTCCAAAATTCACAAAAAATGCGTATGGACTCTGAACTGAAGTTGTCATATACTGTTGGAAATGTAATGGAGTCTACTTTATATAAAAAATAGTTCGGAGATAGTTCACTTTGAAATGTTTTGCAGTATTCGCGGCAAAAGCCGATTTGATCACCTTTTTCACCTTCGGAAATTCATAAGAAATTCGTTTTAAATCCAGGAATTATGTGCAAAATACCGTTGGAAAGCTATTGACCTCTAGTATCCATGAAATTTTTTTAAAAAATGACATGGTGCTCCGGTTTTAAAGTCAATTTTTGGTCAAACTAGGGACCTCCAAGAAGTTCTGAGAATCTCTGGGAGTTCCCAGGAGCTGACGTTTTTGTCCGATTTTCTTTTAAAACTTGTTTTAGTACTTTCCACATGATCTAGAATGATCTTGAAGATTTTTGGTGAATTTGGACAATTTTGGTCAAACCTTGGTCAAACATAGTCAATCCTTGGTCAAACCGGTCAACGGGGACTTTTTGAGAACTTCCGGGACTTCTGGGGGTCTTTGGGATCTGACGATTTCATTTGATTTTGCTTCAAAACTCTTTTTTAGCATTTTTTATGATGTAGCATGTTTCCAGAACTTTCGGTCCGAATCTAGGAGTGTTTGGGCTTTCAGGGGCTTTTTGGTGATTTTGAGCATTTTGAGAGATAGAACTAACTTCCAGGAGTCTTTTTTGAGTCTTTTTCGATCATTGTGAACTACCAAGCTATGGGTCTCTTAAATCTGATAGCTGACAAAATGGGGTGTCTACAGAGAGCTCTTCATCTATTTCTCTTAGATCTATCTTTTCTTTAGGTTTATGGTTCATGATATAATCATCCTCTATGAAAATAGCATTTGTCCTCACAAACACTTTCTGTTCTCTTGATCATAAAAATGCCAACCATAAGTATTCTTTGGATACCCTATAAAGTAACATACTTCCGATCTAGTTTCCAACTTGCTCATATTTCCTTTTAGCACATGTGCTGGATACCCCCATATTCGGAGATGTTGCAAAGAGGGTTTGCATCTAATCCACATCTCTTGTGGTGTCTTAAGAATAGATTTGCTTAGAACTAGATTTAGTATGTACATAACTATTTCCAAAGCAAAACGCCATAGAAATGATGGCAACTCCAAATAACTCATCATCGACCTAGTTATGTCTAAAAGAGTATGATTTCTCCTCTCTATTATACCGTCTACTGAGATGTACCGGGTGCAGTCAGCTATGACAAAATCCTATTCTATACAAGGTGATCAATGAAATCATTAGAGAGGTACTCGTCACCTCGATCAGATCAAACGGCTTTGATATGCATGCTCAATTGCTTCTCCACTTGAGCCCTAAACTCTTTGAATTTTTCAAATGCTTTAGACTTTTGCTGCATTAGGTCAACATATCCATACCTAGAGTGGTAATCATCTAACACGTCTCATTGATTCTATCCATAGGAAGGTCACATCAAGTAACCAATGAGTATTGTATCCTCTGTATAGAATGATCACCCATAGCTGGGTGACACAGAATACTCCACTCATCTTACAGTGAACCGTTAATGGAAGATCGTCGGAGTTATAAATAAGTCCCTCTCCCACTAGATTTGCTTGATCAAGGATTTTGCCTTCTGAAAATTGTTTTTATTCATTGCCTATAGACATCCAATATCAACTAATGAGTTTAAACGATTTTTGAATTTTATTTTACAAAACTTGTTTTTATCATGTATAAAGTAACAATATATAAAATTCCAATCGCAAACAAGCATATAAAAATAAAAAACTAAAATTGAAATAAAGACATTCATATGCTTTATCTCCCATTGCTCTTTCTTCATAGATCCATTTTTTGGTTTGGTTACCTCCAGCTCTATCATCATGGACTTCGGCTTGCTACTCCATCTTCATGGATTTGCCTATTCTATTACATTGGCCCTATGCTTCTTTCGAAGCTGACAATTTTTCTAGAAAGGAAAACAATAAAAAGGCTAGGGAACTTGGAGTGACTTTCTTTTTCATAGAAATGAAGTCGTAGCGCCCTTTACACATGCCTTAAAACCAAGCTAAAATAAAACAACCACCAATCACAAAAATTAAATAAAACATTTAAAATGTCTTGGTGCCATGGGAGACAATGGTCTATTCCTTGCTGCAAATGGTTAGATACACAACCAACCAAGCATATATACAAATAAATATATATTCTGGAACCCCTAACAAATTCACATAATCCACAAACACTTCATGGAAAGATTAGTACTTTAAAACACCATCTCCGTTCTCTGTTATAGTTCAATCAATTGAAGCAATTTCAATCGATTAAACTCGTTTAATCAATCAAACCAAATTGAATCGGTTGAACTAGAAAGCTCAAAAAAGATTTAAAATTTTCCAAAATAATATAAAATATTAAAATAAGTTATTTTTTGAAAATTTTAAAATTGAGAAAACTCCAGGACAGAGAAGACCTTTCAATCGATTAAGCCATGCTCAATCGATGGAACCCAGTCCAGTCTCAATCGATTGAAATGAGCTTAATCGATTGAAACTGCCACGTCTCCAATACAATCATATATATTTTCTACTGTGAAATTATCACAGAAATAGATCTGTGACGATGCAATTCAAAAACAAAAGGCACTAAAACCATACATGCAAATCAAATTAGTGTTTCAAAAATGCATCGATAGATCCAAATAAGCGTGGCTCTGATACCAACTGTAGGAAATTAGGTTTGAAAAACTTAATAATATGCACATCGAAAAAAAATTGAAAAACTTTATTGGGTTTGAAAAAAAAAATGTGCACACGGGTTTACTACTTATCAACTCCATAGATGCGTAGGAGAGAGAGAAGAACAAGAATTTTACCTCACGATCTTGAACCCAATTCAGATTATCCTCTCCTTTGTTGTGCAACAACTTCCTCTAGGCAATCTTCACCCTGATGACTCCTTGAATACTTCCCAGAGAGACCAAGGTTTGTGGAAACCCTAATACAGAGGTGAGAGAGGCTTAAGAAAACCTAAAATAATTTCTCGAAAAGATTGAGTTGTTAATGACATTCAACTTCATTCTGCACACAGCTCTCCTATTTATAGGTTTTAAAATCAACTTTTGGTTTCAATCTATTAAAGTGGTTTTGATCAATTGAACTGAGTTTGATCGATCAAAACACTTTCAATCGATTGCATGTCCATCGATTGAAACAACTTCAATCGATTGAACGCATGACCAGACTTTAATCAATCGAAACACTTTCAATTGATTGAACTACCTCTTTCTGCCTTTCCAAGTATTCTTGTGGAGCTAAGAGTGGGACCACCTAGGTTCTTTATTGTTGTCTTAGACCAGTCATTAATACCTATGATCAAACTCTTTGATAAGTGAATTAATCAACTGATCAGTTAACGTTAACTCCACTATATAACGATAACTATACTCCAACGTAAGCGAACATATCTGAAGCGATAAACTAGACTTGTATGGTGTACTGATGCCCCTCTATCGTCAGCAATCATAATCATATTCAGGTAGTCAGATAACTATTACTGTCAACCTGAATGATGATTGCATCTTCCATTCCTTTAGTTTCATTCACCTACCATGATTAAAAAACATGTTGATAACTACTTATCAACAAGACTACAGTTCTTAACAATCAACTTGGTGACATTCTCAAGGGAATGCTTACTCATTAGCAGAGGGTAGATTCTATCTTGACAATATATGTTCACAATCCTATAAACATGACTTACCCAAGATACACAGGTGTTGATCTTGAAGACCTCACTAATTAGTAAGTCAAAGCAGTCATATTTATAGATTGCATCCATAATCGTCTCAAGATTGTGACCACATACCTTATACAAGTTATGAGTTCCTATAGACTATTGATAGTTTTAGATGTCAATAGGAAAGCTCATGGTCCGTCAATGTACTATAAGCACTAGCATATTAAAAAACAGTCATACTCTAGTGATCCAGATTCATCACCCTATCCAATTATTGTCAATCATGCTATAGTGTATACCTGATGAGATATCCAGTATCATCATCCACTATGACAAGTTCTAAGCATAAAATAATAGTAATTCATATCCCACTTATATGTATCTCATACATACACGAATTGCCTACTATGATAATTAAGGATTACAAACAATCATCTCATGAATCACACATAATTAAATGTATAAATGATATCCATATACAAAATACTAAATGTTAAATACATAAAGAACGGGTTTGAGGATATAATCCCCACATGTAAACCACCACGAGGCTATAACTCGTCCTACTAGGGATACCTAGAGGTTTTAAGGCTTGTTGCATATGCTAAATGCAATCGCGATTCCTGCGAAAGTGAGTTAGATGTATAGTTTATTTTTTTTATTTGTTTGCTCGACGACTAGCAAAGTGTAGGTTTGGGAGTGTGATAGGGGATGAATAGTTTTCGGTCACTAAGCCTAACTCACCTTTATTAGTCCCAGGATGTTATTTGAAAGATATTACACTTGTTTTATTTTATTTTAGGTTAGTCAGGCACATAATCAATATGGATGCACTTATGAAGGTTTAAATAGAGAATCAAGCAAAAACCGGTCGTCCGCGCGATCAGAAACTACTCAAGCGAGCCGCGTGAGCAGAAGTCCCAATTCTGCATATATGCATTCTCATCACCCTATTCATCACACATGTTGTCCCAGCAATGACAGGATGCTCAGGATACATACAGATACGCAGAAGATGCTATTTTGGTGTTTTTAGGATTTAGGAGACCTCCTAAACCAAGGAAACCTACATATATGAGATATATTTTCAATGGATACAACTTTTGCTCATATTCCATAACTAAGAAAGAGAAGAAGGAAAGAAGAAAAGAAAAAGTCAAGGTTCACCATGGATTTTACGTCAACTCCATGCCTTCCACTCTCTCAAACTATACTCTTGTTCTAAGGTTTCAATGAAACCCTAGCTATGTAAAATTTCTTTTTTTATGTTTTTCTGTTAGCTTTACTTGTATTCATGGATGATAATTGTATATATGCTTGAGAATTTTTTATATAAAACTGTATTTTATTGATTAAATCATTGTATTCAAGGTTTATTCTTGTCTCAGTTTTGTTTTGAATTCAATATGCTCAACATGAGTTCATATTTTTGGTGAATGTATGAGTTTGCATGCAATGTTGCCTATGGAACTATGACTGTAATTATTGAATATTCCATGCCTAGGGAAGATCGGGTGTGCTGCAACCCTAGTCTGGTACAAGACACTCCATGCTAACCAAATATGGGCTATGTTATTAATTAAGTGGTGATTATTTTCTTATAGAAGGAATCAGGCTGGTAGCTACGATTCCCCATATTCATCTAAATACAGTAATCTAGATGAATGCATAAATTGTTCTTTTATATAGTCAGTGGTGGATTTGTGATCCGACTTTTCACAAACTTTTACTTACTGCTTCAATTAGTTTAATTAAATTTTAGTTTAGATAAGTACTTCAAATACTTTATTCAAACTACTTTAGTAAAGCTCAAAATCCAATAATCAATCAAACGTATTTTCTATAGTCAATTAAGTTAGGATCATAGAACCTTAAAAATTCGTAGCACATTTTCTATGGATTTGACCCCCACTTATCACTACATTAGTATTTTTAGTAGCATTAATTTACATCAATATTGACAACATCAGAAGTCATCCACAGGGGTGGTCTGGCAATTTTGCAGACCCCGGCTTTGGTCCGACCAAGCTTCCTAAAACTAATGCACATCCGATCCTCAAAATATAAAGTTAAAGAACCTTGAAAGTCTTGGAGTCTAACCCTCTTAGTCTGGTTCCTAGCAGAGTCACCAATTGTGGATACCTCGACCAAGTACAGGGCCTAGAGAAACCAAGCCTACTTGATTGATCCAATATAAATCTCGCGTCAAAAACCACGAGTGAGGTTCACTACCCATTATTAGCTTTTTATCCAATCTGACTGATTTGGATTACTTGTATTTCGGATTCCATGGGACTTTCTATCCATACCTAAGGCTACATCAATGCCCATGAATCATGGCCAGGGGGAGGGGTGGTATACAAGCTAAGCCAAGCATGCTCACGACCTTTCTCATGAGCTTAAATAAGCTGAGCTTTCAATCAATTGTTTGCGAACTTTTAAAAGATCTTTTTCGTGCGCCCTTTTAAATTATATAGTTTAATAATAAAATAATCATTTATCAATTCTATTTATGAAATATGCTATATTTTCTCTAAAATTATACAGTTTTATAATAACTATATATGCAAAAGTCAATATTAACGAGCTTTTTCACGAGCCATAATCAAACAAAAATTATACAAGATCTTTATCAAACATATTAACGAGCTTTTTCACGAGCCATAATCGATCATGTTCACAATCTCAAATGAGTAAGCCAGCAATACCCTATATTTTCATATATATATATATATATTTATAAATGGAATTTCATATATATGACTTGATCTTAGATCCTTACCCTTCTATTGGTATTTTTGATATTCCAATCGATTGGCATCAATCCCAATTAATTGCCACTTTTTAACTCCCAATCGACTGCCTGTTATCCCAATGGATTGCCCATTTTCCCAATGGATTGTCCTTGCCTACATATCCAATCGATTGCCCTTTTGCCAATCGACAACCTTTATAAATGTTTACATCCAATTGATTGCCAACATAAAAAACTTGGTCTCCAAGTTTTCATGAGATTTTGACGTGTGGCACTCACTCCCTATATATATATATATGGCCTCATTTCATAACTTGGGGGAGGTTTTGGATAGAATAGTTTAGAGAGCAAAGTTATATATCATATGTATATACTTATATATACATATACATGTATACATACACACCCACATACATATATATCTACACACACACTGTTGGGGGAAGAGAAGAGAAGAGAAGGAGAAGAAAATGAAACAGAAGAAGGAGAAAGAATATAAGGGGAGAGAGAGAGAGAGAGAGAGAGAGAGAGAGAGAGAGAGAGAGAGATCTTGAGCTCATAAGACCTACACACACATACACACCCCATAGGTGAGTTCCAAACTCACTTGGTCTCATTTTTATCAAGTTTTGTATAGTTTAAAGAAGGAAAGACATAATAAATATGTCGTCCATATGTTATACATTCTAGACTATCATGTCACTGGAGAAGATGAAGTCACAATTGATTGGACTATTTCCCAATTGATTGCCATAAACCTAGACCCAGTCAATTGGACTTTTCACCCAATCGAATGTTATGTCATGACTTCCAATCGATTGCCAAGTTTGCAATCGATTGGTATGTAATGTGATCCAATTGATTGGACTTCTTCCTAATCAGTTGTTACTGTATTTTACCCAATCAATTGGCCCCCTATCCCAATCAATTGGAAGTCACAAAACGTGGATAGTTTCAGTTATTTATTATATGAGTTGTTCGATTGTTCAGATATCATTTTATACTTTCTATATACGACTCTACGATAACAGGAGATAATGTAACATCAAACATTTGTTGATTAAAGGATAATGGATTTAAAAGTCATGACGTTAGATATATATCAATCGTAGATGAGTTTGATATCCATTCATTTCAATCAGAATAGTCAGGCCATAGGGGAATGTCAAATATCCATATTAGTGTAATGATAAGTAAATTTGTTAAGTTCTGGGATTCTCATGGGAATAAGCATTAGACAATCATATGTCCTTAAAAGTGGTGGATAGAGCACATGTCCTTAAAAGCTGTAGGCCGGACCAATTAGCTCTAAGATAGCTGGTGATCTAGTCATGTTTCCTTAAAAGCGGTGGACTGAGCATATGTCCTTTAAAGTAGTGGACTGTGATCACTGATATTAAATCCCTAACATTGATGTGTCTTTATTCAAGCATTAAATCCCTGACATGCGGTGGACTTTGCATATTTTCTTAAAAGTGGGGGATGGACTGATGTGGTATCCATGGCATGTGGTGGACTATGAATATATTCATAAATGCAATGGATAGAGAATTGGTGTATACAGGATGTATTACTATCAAGTCTATTCTATAAATCAATCAGTTAAGATAGGTTCATCTATAACAAGATGTGGGAATTAGATAACGAATGCGTGGATTAAAGTAAAAATACTATTTAGTAAGACTTAACTTATATCTTCATAAGTTGTATTACTTCATATACTTGATACCTCGTTAGTTTCTACTCACTCGCTGTCAATAAGCTAACGGCCTTCTATGCCAGGACATTCCCCCTCCAAACTACCCTGTCACTGACAATGCAAGTAATGAACCATACGACGATGTCTACTACCTAGAAGGTGGTCCCACCAATGTGCAGTATGCTGGGGAGGACTACTACGCTGACGATTATGTTTGCACTAGCTAAAAAATAGCATACACTGTAGTTTCTATTATTGTTATCGTCTTTTATTAGTACGCCTTTATTTAGGCATATGTTGCCTTCAGACTTGTAATATTATGTTAGTTTTGATATAATAATATAGGGATCTTATATATGATGAGTTTAGTTTCCATTGTTATTCTCTTTATCTCTTTATTGTCTAGAATTATATGGTGTAGACAATTCAGTGACTTCACCAGTCATTGCTTATAGACCAAAAAAAAAATTTATTTTTCTCTTTTTTCAGTCCTTGGGCGTGACAGGATTTTTGGTATTAGAGCCTAGGTTGATACTTTCGCTCACTAATTGTCCCACATCATCTAGTCCTAGAACTTTTGAGATCTTTAAGATATAAGTATTAAGATAAGTTCGTCGTTCTGACGTTAGATAGTTTCTGTGCAAGTTAGCATGGATCCAAACTTTCATAAGTTTATGGATGACACCAACAGAGGACTTGTGATCTATGGGGACATTGTGGAGACTATTGGCCCAAAGCTATGTTACGAGTGCATACACCGTACAACTAGTTAGTACCTGGAGGAAGATATATGGAGAGTTGTTTATGTTGATAGCAGACTCACCCGATTGAGATTCGTATGGACCCGTATCATTACGCGAGGACTCGGGAGGCTATTTATCATGAGATGGCTCGCTTGATCCAGAGCAAGCTGGAGATGGACATTATTGAGTTACGAGCTATCCTAGGGAGACTTGACTTCCTGCCCGTACCTACAGCTGCACTAGCTCAGGTAGCACCACCAGTACTGGTACCAGTAGTACTAGTGCCAGAGCTAGCAGTGCCTGAGCCGATAGGGGATGACGAGGAGGATGAAGATCCTGTCTAGGATATAGACCCCAAGGATGATGATCATGATTTGGATTTGGACAGGAACAGGGAAGAAGAGCTCATAGATGACGAGTAATAGCCAGAGTATGAGCTTAAGAAAGACGCGGAGGAGTAAGAGGATGATCCAGAGGAGGATCTAGAGGACCAAGATCCTGTTGATATGGACATTGTATTTAGGGAGGACATTGTAGATGCAGAGGGCGATGCACTGGAGGAGGATGCCATAGTATCAGAGGCACCTGTAGGGCACATAGTACAGATGGAAGCAGTATGGGTAGGGAAAATGGCCGCACATCCCGATTGATTTATTTTAGGAGAGGCTGATCTAGCAGAGATGATTGTAGTAGACCAGGGATTTACCGATGCAACCGTTAATGCTGCTGAGTCAGTAGTGGATGATATGTATGAGGATGGTAATGATTAGATGATTGAGGACTGGGATGTCAGGATTGTGATGGGAGATCTCGATATACTTATGGAAGGTGATCCACCCGAGGAGATTGACGTTGCATCAAAGGATAAGGCAACGTTGTTGGTATCAGATGCAGATGGCCTCCGAGTTAGGATATTCAGGGTTTAGGTTTTCTATTATATATCAGGACATGTCCACTTTTTGGGGATGTCAGGGATAGCTATTTGACCATAACCATTTTGTATAGGTAGCAGCCCCTAGTGGTGGGATTTTAAATAGTTGACTTTAGTACTTGTACTATCTTGTGTCCCACGTTGTACACTGTTTGATATATATATATATATGAGTACTACTCTTGGAGATATTTATGATATGATTCAAATTTTACTATATGCTATGATGTAGAACAAATAATTCGTCCCATTTATTGTTTAATCTTGATTATGGTTTCTTCGCAAAGACAGTAAGCTAATAGATAGGTCTTTTGCATGTACACAACATACAAGGTCACAATGGTCGGAGCTAGAAGGAATCAACCACATTTGGGAGCATCTATTCCAAAAGGTATGGACCCATCAGGTGTTTTTGTAGCCTTTATACATTAGATGGAGCATGTTGGGGACACCTATAACCATGCTACTCACCAATGACCGGTCCAACACCCTATCATGCCACCTCTGTCGAGATAGACTGGAGATAAGCTGTTGAAACATTTCTGTGCCCTACGCGCGGAGAAGTTTTATGAATTAATGGAGCCATATAAGGCAAAATAGTGGGTGCGAGAGATAGAATTAATCTTCAAAGCTCTTGAGTTTAACGAGCAAGACAAGCGTGCCTGATTACATTTCAGTTGACCTACATTGCCGCTTAGTAGTGGGAGGCCGAATGGGCGATTGTTGGAATGAATGTTGTAAGGGTAATGCCTTGGGAGACGTTCAAAGGCAAGTTTCGGGAAAAGTATTTTCAAGAGGATGAGAAGGATCAACAAGAATAGAATTTCTTAAGCCTAGTCCAAGGGTGTTGGACAATGAGAGAATACAAAATGCAGTTTCATTATCTTGTTTCGCTCAACATATGATTGACAGACCATAGAAGAAGGTGAAGAGATTTCACCAAGGACTGAATCCCTACCTCTACTATATGATGATTGGACATCTCAATTAACCATTTAAAGGATCAGTACAATTTGGTATGAGTCTGGAGAAGGATGCCTATCCAGTTCAGTGACAACTTGATCCAGTTCAGTGACAGCCTGCTCTGCCAAGGAACTTTCCATAGAGGAATTTCTAAAACCCACCGCCGAGGAATATCCCAGGTTGGAGGCCTCTGGGTAATTTTTACAGAAATAAGAAAACCTGAGATAGAACCAGGAAGCCCTAGACAAATTACCTTCGACCTCAGTAGTACCAACAACGAGGACAGCCGCCAGCTCAGGTACCATTTGCTACCCTATAATCAAGTAGTGGGGGATGTTTTAATTGTGGAATGCTGGGACATATTGCAACGAATTACACTGCTCCTAAGACCCACCGTCATAATGACAATCTCTGCCACAATTGTAATAAGTTGGGGCACTTGAGCAGGGATTTTTGTACACCTCGTGGAGGATATTACGGGGCACCAGTTCAAGGACAAGGACCCCTAGATCAGGTTCAGAAGAATGCCATCATCCCAGAAGAAGCAAGATTTAACGGTGAGGAATAGCTGAATCTAAAAGGTACACTTGTACTTTTCCACAGTGAAGTTAAAGCTTTGTTTGACATTGGTGTTGCACGTTATTTTATTCTTGTTAAGATTGTGTGCAAGTTGGGTTTAGAGCCCTAGGCACTTGAGCTAGCACTTAATGCTATGTCACCATTAGAAGTGACTGTTAAGTTGGGTAAAGTGTGTAAGGATTGTCCCTTGACCCTGGAAGATAGAAATCTTCTGGAAGACTTGGTAGTTCTGTCAATGTTTGAGTTTTACATTATCCTAGGAATACATTAGCTCACCAAGTACTGTGGCAACTTGGATTGCTTACCAGGACTATCGTGTTTTTGATACCAGGATGTCCTATGATCAAATTTTAGTGTTAGCCGATGAGCGACATGTTCCTTACAAGTTGTGTAGCTAGAATCGGGAGTACGAGTATGGAACCCACTGTAGACTAGATCCCTACTGTAAAAGATTTTGAAGATGTTTTATAGGATATATCAGGACTTCTATGGTCCATGCGCGCAGGGAGGGGTCCTAGCCTTCCTTGACAGTGTCTCGGAATGGATCTAAGGAGCACACTTCAAGGAACTATAACTTCCTCATGTGGTCCTAGAGACAAAGAGTTGCCACCTAATTTTTATCGGGTATCAGGAAACCAATTTGACTCGCCCAAAATTGAATAAGGTTACTCGCACTTCATCAATAGAAACAAGGTTCAGGGGTCTTCGTACAAGAGGGGAAGGAGCCTAAGCAGGACTAAAGCACCTCCTCCACGCCCTACTGAACGGTAGGCCTTGATTCAAATATCATTGTTCTTAATTTATAATAGGTATTGTTTCCTAAAACATACTAGATAATATATACATGGCAAAAAGGAACTTCTGATGAAAATCATTTCAAGAGATTAAATCAAGTAGCAGTCAGATGAACATGCAATACAAGAGAGAGGTATACTCACAGTGACTAGTCCCGTCCGGGACTGATGCAAATAAGGGAAACTTGTCATGATATGCAAAAGGGAACAAGAAAACTTACATTGGGTTGACTCAAGCGGAGTTGCAAAAGGCAAAAGAAAGGAAACGTGCGATGCAATCATGCAAAAATCCTAGATAGGATGTCTTTAACATCTAAGCACATAAACGGGGACTATTCTAAAGAAATTGTGTCATTGAAAACAAAGTTGTAAACCTAGAAAAATTCTAAGAGAAAGGATAGAGATTGTACATGATATATAGGCAGTAAACCACATGTAGACGAGGCAAATCCAAAATTTGAAGTCCGGATCCATGGCATTCAATTCTCTACACTAAGACACCAAGGAATACCTTAGCATTTCAAAAATACAAGCAAGCAAATGATATGCATGATAAACAAGGAAAAGATGTCATCAATCAAATTTCTAGATTCAGCAACATCTAATAAGTCCTATCAAAAGTGATCTTAAATATGAGCTGGGTTAAAGCCCTTTTACAGGAAGTTAGATACATGTCTTGGGGAACTTCTCCAAAATGCAGGACCTCATTAGCATTTTTGAAATTCGAGAAATAAGAGTTTTGGGAATAGTGGATCAGGATCGTCCACTGTTCTTGTAAATATCATAATTAATTCTACAAAAATGACATGAAGCTCTATTTGGTGTCAAATGAAAGCTATTTCATTATAGTTTGTGACAAAAATAATCCCATGATTGTAGATGACTTCTAAACAAAGTTTTATTCATCAATTGTTGTTGAGTGATCAAGGTATGAACATTTTGTATACATAATCATGATTGTAGTTAAACTTAGAAAATTCCAGAATAGTTGTATCAACTTTAAACGCTTATAAAACAATCTTAACTCGATCGTATGCTCACGATTTTACATCGCCATATAGATACATGAGTTAGAAATCATCGCCAAAAAGCGGATCATCGATAACTATTGTAGATTTTATGAAATTCAAGCACAAAGAGACTGTTCAAATCTGTCAACAGATTGCTCAATAATTTCTAGAAATAGCATATGGATCATAATGATTCTCAAAATAGATAGAATGAAAGCTAATTCATCAAAGTTTACCCAAAAAATTTAAAATCCATCAAACTATGGGTTGTGGTGGACCAAATCTTATGGATAAAACCAATCTGTTTTCCAGAATTTTGACTAGTTCATTTTAATGTGTGAGAGAAACATCTTCGGTGATGGTTTAAGCTTATTAGAGAGATCAAACTGATGGATCAGCTTGATTATCATAAATTCTAATCAATTTAGCCCTCAAGTTCTATGAAGAACTTTAAATCATGGATCAAAGGGACTTAAAATTTCCTATTGGAGATTAAATTCAATAGGAAGTCTAAGTAATAGGAATAATCAAGAGATAGGTATGAACATATGAATCATCCTTCTCATAGATCATACTTCCAAACCATCATAGAATTCAAAAAAGATACATATATATAATCATGTATGCATGGATCTAAACTAAATAAAACAATGAAATCAAAATTGAAAATCAAAGTAAAAATCAATCTCTAATTATGAATTATCAACAAAATCAAGACTTGGATCTAGCTACGTGAGTGTGTGAAGAACAAGAGAGGAAGAAGTTGAGTGTTCTAACAAAGAAAACAAAACAAAACTAGATCCAAGTCTTATATATCTATATATAAAAGTGAGAATTAGAGATGAATTGTGATGTTTACCTCTTGGAGGATTCTCAATCATATATTCAAAGTTGATTTGAAGGATCTCTTCTTCAAGTATTCTTCAAGCTCTTCAAGCACTCATCCATGGTGGAACTTAAAGGAGGCAATTGATGTCAGGTTTATTCTCTAATTCTCTAATTAAATTATCTTGAGATTAGTTTTTAGGGGAATTCCATTCACAATTCACTATTATCTCTCTAGAAATCTCTCAAATTGAAAGTAGATGTGATTGTATCTTCAAGTATATTCAAAGTGTGCTTAAGGATCTTCCAAGATTATTCAACATGATCTCATATGAGATGCATGGGATCTATATATAGAGTTTTGAAAACTTAACTCTTAATTTTCAGGGCTAAAACAGAAATTTGGGAGATCAGAAAAGGGTTGAAATGGTAATTTCAGTGCCTAAACGCAGTTTCTGGGCAATTTCCTCGCAGTGGGAACCCTCTGGAAGGGTCTGGAACTCGAAAAGCTAGATGAAGGGGGCACTATATAGGTGGTAGTTAAGGGGGGAACCGTCACCTCACATGTAGGACCTGCCACCTACTTTTCCTCATCTTCTGTTTCCCTTGTGTCTTGTTTCAAATATTACGTGCACTGCTTTTCCAGATTTTAGTAAAAATGATTTTTGGTGTCCAAAATCTTCTGTATATGTACCGTTGGAAAGCTGTCAAGTTTAATTTTAGTATATAAATAATTTAGGTGGATTTGAAATGAAAATTGAAGTTTAATTGAAGCCCGAAAGTCCTCTAGAACTTTTGTCATCTTTTTGAAATCAAATGACTGCTTTTTCAAAATTGTTTTTCATTGTGAATCAATTTTAGGTTTTTCCTTGAAATTGAATCTCTGGATACCAGAATACTGCATTTAGAACACTTCATGTTCATATAACCTTGAGAGAATATGAATTCTGAGAGATGATTTTGACAAAACCGGGATTTATGCATGGAAAAGGGCTTTTCTAAGCTTGAAGTCACTTTTTGAAGTTTGATCTTTCGATTGTGTGGAATCGAGTACCTTCCACGGGGTACTTTTCATCATCAAATCCTCTAAGACACTGTCCACCCTAAATCCTATCTGTGTGGTCAAAATTGAGTGTCTACAATTCGCCCCTTTTTAGCAGAGCTTGTTGTGAACAACGTGAACTGAAAGTGAGTGCCAAAGCCAGAAGGCACCCAATAACCATACTCAGAGGTTTTAAGAAAAACAAAAAGTCTGTCAAAATCAAGAAATTCAAAATCTGAGAAATTTAAGAAATTACAAAAGCAAGAATACAATGCATTGCTGGGTAGAGGCTGCTATGTTGAAGCTGCTCATGCTACGCTGGAGTTGCCTACGTATCCTTTCCAGGAATCAGACCAGGGCGTAGTTCAAGCATGTGAGAAGATGGATAACACACCAACAACAATACAGATAAAAATGCTTCTATCCTAGGATGCTGATGCAGTATAAAAAAGTGAATGTGTGAGTGTCGGAGGAATCGTCCTCAAGAGATCCCCATAGATGCATAATTTAATGAAAGCAATGACTCTCTCTCATAGACGTCAAATTTTTTTTATGATGCTTTCATGATCTTTATATGAAGTAGAGGGTGCCTATATTCTTTCGATAATCTGCAGAGACAGTGTGATTATCTTCGAAGATAAGCTGAGGTTGAGACTGAAGTTTTGTCTTTGACGATTTTTGGTATGATTCTCAAATTCAGAGGTCATCTCCTTATAATGGCTTTCAAAAGTAGAGGGCATCTCCATAGGATGGCTTTCAAAGGTATAGGGCATCTCTATACGATGGCTTTCAAAGGCAGAGGGCATCTCCATACGATGGCTTTCAAAGGTAGAGGGCATCTCCATACAGTGACTTTCTGAAGTAGAGGGCATCTCCTTATGACGACTTTCTGGTGTAGAGGGCATCTCCAAATGATGACTTTCTAAAGAAGAGGGCATCTCTGTACGACGACTTCGTGAAGTAGAGGGCATCTCCAAACAATGACATTCTAAAGTAGATGGCATCTCCATACGATGACTTTGTGAAGTAGAGGGCATCTCCATACGATGACTTTGTAAAGTAGAGGGCATCTCCTTACGATGGCTTTTTAAATTAGAGGGCATCTCCATATGATGAATTTGTGAAGTAGAGGGCATCTCCTTATGATGTCTTTGTAGAGGGCGTCTCCTTACAATGACTTTCGGAAATGCGAGTAAAAGGCTCAGATTTTGGAGGTCCAGCCGGTTCATCTGAGACTCATATCGGTGCTTTGACCAGCTTAAACATTCTTGCAATACGCCAGACTTATTCTGACCCTTTTCTGAATATCTTGATCATGGTTTGAAGATTCTGTATTATGATTCATCTTCTGATGTAATTCTTGAAAGATTCCAAACCTAATTGTCCACGTTCCAGGACGGCACATAATTAACCCAAAATAACGGGAGTTCACTACAAATCATCATTTCTTGTCTATTTTCAAGCTGCGGTGCCCTCGGTTCTTCGTGTTCGGGGACTTTTCTTCAATTTTAAATGTTTTTCAACCAAGATTCAAATCCCCAAAGGGTCCTTCAGACCAGTTCCAACAAGTTTCAGGCACTTTTTAGGGCTTATACATCAAGATCGGATCAATTCGGGGTCTAAACAAAGTTCCGATATCATAATTCTGATCCACAATTTATAGGTACTCAAAAGACCTGATGATTTTGGCATGACTTTGACGTGCTTTATAAGTCTTGAATCAATTTTAGCAGACATTCATGCAAGGCATACTGATCTGTTTCAACAATGACTTAACTCAACATCCAAGGTCGGTCTTAATATTTTTCCATCAACCACTCAACACTTCATCTTGACAGATTAGACGACAACAGATTTAACCACGACAGACGTTGACACAGGAAGATAACACTTTTGACACTTAAATAAAAGTTTGAAGGAGACAACTCAATTTTTCCATGACATAATGCGTGTTTGTCATGTTTAGTGTATCTCTTTGTTTTTCATGTGCACTTCTTGTCATAGTGTGATAATACTCAGTTGATAAAGTAATGCTTTGAAATTACTCCATATTGATCTCAATCAATTCTTTGCTTTTTTTCTGCAATGTGCTTCTAATTAGTGCCTTAGCTTATGAAATAAGAGACAATTTATTTTAAACGTTTTCAAAGATATACTTGATGGCTCAGGATTCACTTATAAAGTGGAAGGGGGTACAAGAAAACGATGTTTGTCCCTAGTTGTCAGGGACTTAAGAGTTTGCCCCTAGTTTGTAAGGTTCTGGGCAAACTTAAGAGTTTGCCCCTAGTTTGTAAGGTTCACAAACCAAGAGCCAGGGAAGCTCGCCTACTTATCCCCAAGTGGGAATCAAGTCCAAAGTAGATCGGCTGAGGCTTTGAAAGAAGGCATTTGAGATGTGGCTGAGTGTTTCAGGAACAGTGATCGAACCGAGTAGGTTACCTATGTATCCCCAAGTGGGAATCAGGTCAAGCCTAGTTCCTCGAAGGCTGGAGGTTTTGAAAGAGCAACAATTCAATAATTGTGGGGCTTTTCAAGCCATGTCATTAGACAGATTTTCTAACGTCGGTCACTTGAGGTAGCCTAGAAATTGAACTACCTCTCTTTTTTTTCCTATTCTTTTCTTTTCACTTTTTTGTTTTTGACAGTTGATTCTTTTTACCTTTTCACTGGCCAGCCAATTTTACATTGCTCATCATACATCATACATGTTTTTGAAACAAGATTAGCCCTTCAAATCTGTGGGCTTACTTAAAGAAATTACAAATCAAAGCTTTGGGACAAGTCATGTTCCCGATTACTTGATCTTCTACATTCTCTTTTTTTTTTCTTCTTCTCTTCTTTCTTTTCTTTTCTCTCCAAAGTTTTGATTGGCTAGGATTGAGTTCTTGAAAACAACACGCAAAATTTTCTTTTTTTCATGCTTTAACTTTTGCCTAGGTGCCCTTTTGGGTTTTCATCCTAGCCAGCATTTTTTTTCTTTTTCTTCGGCGTTAGCGCAAAATCAACTTTGATCCTTTTAGGATTGTTTTCAACGCAAAAATTTATCAATAGTGTATATTTTTTTTACAATAATCAGAGAAGTGACACTTTCAGCTTCGAGATTCATTCATTCATGACAAGGCGCATTAGATCAAGAAAATGGAGATTTTATTTCATTAATTCGAAAGAGAAGGATTACATTACTCGATGTAGACTCAAAGCAATTTGACGATAGATAGACTCGACAACAAGACTTAACTTCTAAAACATAAAACAGAATGGACTCGATTTGACTTGATCTCAAGTGGAGCGTTACTGTGATTTGCTTATTACTCTTAAGTATCCATTTAGCTTCAACAAGCAATTGTTTCCAAACATCATCATTCAATCATTTATTTCTAAGCTTCAAGCTCTCTATAATTCTCTTTCTAATGTCTCTTTTGAATCTGGCTCTGCCTTTCGATCACCCTCTGGATCTCCAAAAAATGCTCAACTGATAATATGATGGAGGCAGGAATCCGTGGAAGAGGTGCCGCGATTCGCTCATGCCATGTAGTGGTGAAAGTAGTAATTAATGAAGATCGTAGAATTGACTCCCTCATAACCTCGATGCCATCCTCAGAAGTGTCCTGTCTATAGCCATATTGCGTGGCTACTCTGTATGGAATGGAAAAGGTTGTAGCATGTAAGCCACAAGCCATATCCCGCTTTGCCCTGTAGGTCTAACAGTAACCGAGCAATAATCCCAACGGGCACAGACCCAACGGATGTCCTCGATGGTGAGACCGCTTAGCCAAACATACAAATCCTTAGAATTGCTGAAAAATCTTTGTATCTGCCATCCAAAGAAGGGATCCTACAAAGACCACGAGGATACACTGATAATTTGAGTCGCTCAAGAAGCCAAGTTTGCAGCACTAAAGGGGCACTAGAAAGGAGTACTGTCCCAGTGCCTTATCTAAACCCATTAGAGTTTCTACTAAGACTAATATCATAGGGTTTCATCGAGAACGAAGTCCACAAGCAACAGGTATGAGGGCATGAGATGAGGAAGAAAAAAGGAAGTATAAAATCATAGCCAATGTCAAGGCACCCCATCCAGATATGGAATGATCAAAATGTACTCCCATGGTAGTACAATACCGGGCGAATAAATGAGGAAAATCAATCTCCTGATTAGAAATCATAGACCGGGCAATAGAAGGAAAACAACTGAGGAATGATGATAGGTCCTTTACATATCCAGCCTAAATGGTGGGAAGGATCATATTAGAGTAAGGACTGAAATCGAGGATGGCACTAAATTCCTCAAGTAGTGATGAGATCTCTTGATGTCCAAACTAAAATACATGGAATTCTGGATCCCAACATCGAATGGCGACACGCATGATATCTTCTTCAAGTTTCACATTTCTTAACTGAAAGAGAGTACTAAGGCCAAAATATCTGAAATGTAGATGATCAATACTGGTGACCTTATCCATCCATGAGAAAAGAGCCCGAGGATCAAGAAGAGCCATCTGTCCGCAATGTTACGTCTTTCTGTTGAAATTCAAGGAGTATAATCCTTAGGTCCCTATCTTCTCTTCTCTGGTTTATGAATGATTTTCAAATGATCAAGTATTTTTATTGCAAAAGAATTTTCAAAAATGATATTTATAAAAGTGAATTTATGAAAATGGAAAATCAAAGATGGAAAATCTTTTCCTTTTCAAAAACAATTTCTTAAAATCAAAGAAATCTTTCTTCAAAATTCTGAGGAAAATAAATCTTTTCTTTTCAAAAAATATATTAGAGGCGTCACACTCGTGAGTCTGATATGCAATGCTCGTGTAGTGTATGCGATGTAGATGAGATGCAATCTAATCTAAATGCAATGCTCCATAGTCTAGCTTAGCATATTAGCACATAAACACATAAGATTCCTTGAGTATGCTAATAACCCTACTAATCCAATCATTATCCAAGGATTTTTAGCTTTGAAATTCTTGATGGCTCAGGTTTACAAAATTGAATATTTTTTCATGAAAATCTTGAAAGAAAGGGGGAGATTTGTAATTTTCAAAAGCACTTTTGACCCATCAATGCCCGAGGTGTGAAATCATGATTCTTGAAAAATCGAGGTAGGAATTTTTAAAAGGGATATTCCCAGAATTTTCAAAAGACTTGAGTTTTTCAAAAAAGTGCTTGTATTTTCAAAATTTTCAAAAAACGTCCTTGAATAATGATTGGATGTTCTGATAAAGACCATACTACCCTAGAGGAATCTATCATACAAGGTTTGATGATGCCTTCGCATACACGTCCTCATCATCCACATAATCCGTTACTGGTAAACGCAAAAAATTCATCACATCATCCTAATCGAAGATGATAATCAAGATCCTAATTGAAGGGTTCTATAGAAACTATATGCAAAGGCCAAATTTTAGTCTCATAATGAGTCCGTTAGCAAGCCAAGGGCTCTATATACCGCACGCGATACAAGGCTAACAGTGACTACATGTTACAAAAGTCTCTCGACAAATAGAGGAAAGGGGGTATGTAGATACCCAATTTTGACCACACTGATAGGATTTAGGGTGGACAATGTCTTAGAGGATTCGATGATGAAAAGTACCCTGCGGAAGGTACTGGATTCCACACAATCTAACGATCGAACTTCGGAAAGTGACTTTAAGTTCAAAAAAGCTCTTTTCCATGCATAAATCCCAATTTTGTCAAAATCGTCTCTCAAAATTCATATTCACTCAGGGTTATTTGAACATGAAGTATTCTAAACGTAGTATTCTAGGTATCCAAAGATTTAGTTTCAAAAAAAAAGTTCCAAATTGATGCACATTTAGAAGTAATTTTGGAAAAGAAGTCGTTTGATTTCAAAAGACGACGAAAGTTCTGGAGGACTTCCGGACATTAATTGGACTTTAATTATCGTTTCAAAACCTCCTGGACTATTTGTATACTGAAATTCAACTCGACATCTTTCCAACGGTATGTAAACGGATGATTTTAGACACAAAAAGCATTTTTACAAAAATCTGGAAAAGTAGTGAACGTTATTTTTGAAACAGAGCTTAAGGGCAATCAAGGGAACCAGAAAAGCAAATGGTGGGTCCCACTTATGGGGTGGCGGGTCCCACTTATAGGGTGGAGGGTCCCACCATAACTACCACCAATAAGTCATGTTCTCCACCAAGCTTTTTGAGTTCCAGGCCTTTTGAGAAGTCCCACTGCGAGGAAATTGCCTGGAAACTGCGTTTAGGCACTGAAATGGCCATTTTAACCCTTTTCTGACCTCTAAAATTTTAGTTTTAACCCTGAAACTTAAGAGTTAAGTTTCCAAAACACTATATATAGATCCATATAAGATCATCTTTGATATACAAGAGAGTATATAGAAGGGAATATACAAGAAAGTACACACAAGAGAGAGGTACATACAAGTGATTATACATGCAAAATACTTTCAATTTAAGAGAGATTTCTAGAGAGATGAAGTGAATTATGATTTGAAAATTTCCATAAAAAAACAAGTCTCAAGATAATTAGATTAGAGATTTTGACATCAATTGCTTTCCTTAAACTTCCTTGGATGAGTGCTTGAAGAACTTCAAGAACACTTAAAGAAGAAAACTCTTCAATTCAACTTTGATTGCATAATTGAGAATCCTCCAAGAGATAGACATCATAATTCATCTCAAATTCCTATTTTTATATATAGAACTATAAGACTTGGATCTAGTTTGATTTGTTTTATTTGTTAGAACGCTCATCTTCATCCTCTCTTGTTCTTCATACACTCACATATCTAGATCCAAGTCTCTTTTGATTTTGTTGATAATTCTTAATTAGAGATTGATTTACACTTTTGATTTTCAATTTTGATTTCATTATTCTATTTAGTTTAGATCCATGCATGCAAGATTACATATATGTATCTATCTTGAATTTCATGATGGTTTGGAAGTATGATCTATGAGAAGGATGATTCCTATGTTCATACTTTTCTCTTGATTATTCCTATAACCTAGAATTCCTATTGAATTTCATCTCCAATAGGATATTTGTAAGTCCCTTTGATCTAAGAGAATTATGATAATTTAAGGGCTAAATTGATTGAGAATTATGATCATTAAGTTGATCTATGAGTTGATCTCTCTAATAAGCTTCAACCATCACCTAAGATATTTTTCTCACACTTTAAAATGAATTAGTCAAAATTCAGCAAAAAAGATGAATTTTGTCCATCAGATTTGGTCCATCAAAACTCAGAGTTTGATGGATTTCAAATTTTTTGGGTAAACTTTGATGAATTAGCTTTCATTCGATCCGTTTTGAGAGTCACTAGGATCCATATGCTATTTTTAGAAATTGTTGAGAAATCGGTTGACAGATTTGAATATAGTCTCTTTGTATTTGAATTTTAAAAAATCTATGATAGTTATTGATGATGCTAAAATTTGGTAAGAGGTAAGTAGAGCAGATTAAAGACACACAGAGAGAGAGAGAGAGACTGGTATTTTTGTATGTGGTTCGGCCCTGTTAATGAAGGAACCTACTTCCACGTGTGTGTCTGAGCACGTTCACTATACTGTAGAATGTCGGGGACCTGTGGTGAACCAATAATAATTTGGAACTATCGTAGGTAGGTCGGGCGTGTTGGTGACTGCTATAGAGGTGCTGTAGAGACTGAAAAGTTGATCCCTTTCTATGGGGGTAGGGGTCCCTTTTATAGATGCAAGAGACCTACTACTACATGGATAAGGAAATATAATCTAATTAAGATTGATTGGCATTAATTGTGTGGATTTCCTAATTGGATTAGGAAACAATATGCTCTATCCACAAGTCTAATATCTTGAGTAGGAAACTGCTTGAAATATTATAGGAAATATGTCATGGGCCCAGCTGGCCTGCGCCTGTACGGACCGTGCCAGTGTGGTCTTCCCGACCTGTTGGTTTGGTCGTGAATGAATCACTCGGGATGGTGAGTCTCGGGTAGACTAGACCCCTCGGGCTAATGCTTGTCTGAGGAGTTATGCATGATTTGACCAGGACATGGATTGGCTGTTGATTTGAACCGCTCGGTTATAGGATAGAGCCAATTTTGGGTGTATCAGCTACCCCCCATTTCTAAGTTTGGCTTGATGCCATATCGGGGCAAGTTTGGAAATATGTTTGATACCACCTGCCACTGTCTGAGTCCTCGGGGAAGCTATGTTGGAGCTTCTAAGTCTCGTGAGTCCTTTGGAATTGGCTAAGAGTTGAGACTTAGCCTAGCTCAGAGTCTTTAAGTGCTCGATAATTGGCTAGGAGTTGAGACTCGGCCTAATTCGGAGTGTTTTGCTTAAGTTAAGCTCCTAGGATGGTTATCTTCTACTCGTAAACCTTCGTCAAGGTTGTGGGTAAAAGAATTTGACCATGTTGGAAAAGCCGACCTAAAATGTGTTACTTTAGGGTCCTTTTAGTTAACTCCCCAGGATGGTTATCTTCCGCCCAGCCAGCCTTCGTCAAGACTGTTGGGAGGAGAGTTTGACCATGTTGGTGGAGCCGGCCTAAATCACGTTGCTTTAGGGTTTTTTTGCTCCTCTATCGTCGTCCAATCTAAGAGATTTTAGTCACCTCTATCGTCGGTTTGGACCAAAGTGCAGTTAGTCTCTAAGTACTATAGGCGCCCGGGCTGTGTAAGAGTTTGACTTCGTTACCGCAAGGCCTATAAGTGCCCGGTGTGATTGCCTGTTTAGTCCACTGTGCCTTTCTGCCCCCCAAGCTTTTGCTAAGACGATGGTCTTGTGGAGGCTAGGACTATAGGTAACTGACCTAAAACATGGGTGGTTGTAGGGTCTTTTGAAGCTTGCCATCATTATCCACCTTGAGGGATTTGCCCCCATTGTAGGTTGGACCAAAGCGAAGTTGATGCCTCGGGCGTGACCCCGAGATATTTTGCCTCGGGTGTGATCCCGAGGTCTTTTTCCAATTGCATAACGGTGGTCTTTGGTTGCCTCGGGGTTGAGTCCGAGGTCTTTTTAGTGCTTGGGTTCGGAGCCCGAGGTCTTTTCAAGAGCTCTCTGACAGTCTGTGGAGCCTTATGTGATGAGACGGAAAAGTCGGTCCCTTTCTATGGGGGTAAGGGGTCCCTTTTATAGATGCAAGAGACCCACTACTACATGGATAAGGAAATATAATCCAATTATGATTGATTGGCATTAATTGTGTGGGTTTCCTAATTGGATTAGGAAACAATATGCTCTTTCCATAAGTCTTATATCTTAAGTAGGAAACTGCTTAGACTATTCTGGGGCATATGTTGTGGGCCCAGCTGGCCTGCGCCTGTACAGACCGTGCCAGTATGGTCTTCTCGACCTGTTGGTCTGGTCATGAATGAACCTCTCGGGATGGTGAGTCTCGGGTAGACTAGACTGCTCGGGCTAATGCTTGTCCGAGGAGTTGTGCATGATTTGACCGGGACATGGACTGGCTGTTGATTTGAACTGCTCAGTCATAGGATAAAGCCAATTTTGGGTGTATCAGCTTTGGTGCCGTCTGTGGGAATGACAAGTTCTTCATCTACAAATCTCTTGGCTGATAGCTATGCCTCTAAAGAAGGGTGAGAAGCCTACACAGCAGACCAACCGGGATGTTCCGCCGGCCCAACTGCCGGCTACGGCAGTCATCACATCTGAGCAGATCACCGCAACCCTTGCACAACTCTTGGAGGGCTAGCGTCAAATCCAGCAACAGATCAAAGCCCTGCTGGCCCAGCAAAGTAGTCCTCCAGTGGCCGGGAAACGACCCGAGAACATTGCATACAGTTGGGAACCGATCTTGACCAGACAACGTGGCCGAGCCAACCCGTCTAGTGTTGAGGATGCCAGAGACATCAACAGTACGCGTGCTGCCCGAGAAGAAAGGTAGGATCTATGGCCTGGGAACCAGTCCAGGGTCACTCGGTCAAGAGTCGAGGTGTCCTTAGGCACATGATGAACCAGAGTCATAGCCGAGCCCGATCCCAGGGGACAACACACCGCTATGAGAAGGAAGCCTCTTCTACTAACCCGACCTACATCCCGGATCCTGGTCTGGAAAGTATGGTGGCACATATCAAGGATTGCAGAAACAGATTGATGGAGTGGCCAAAAGGCTGGGCCAAACCCTACTCAGAATCACGCCAATATCGAGACAGAGTCACCATTCTCTAGCCAGATCACGAGGTTTACCATCCCGCACAAATTTAAGTAGCCTTGCCTAGATCCATATAATGGCTCGGGAAGCCCGATCGACCACGTCCGGACCTACAAGGCTCAGATGGCCCTGGCCACCAACTCTGACGAACTACATTGTCTGGCCTTCCCCAGCACTTTGAAAGGCCCGACCGCGCAATGGTTCTACTCCTTGGAGCCCTGATTGTCCGCAGTTTCAAGCAACTCAACAAGCAGTTCATCAACTAGTTCATCGGTATGCATGAACGGCCAAAGCCCGACATGCAGCTACTAACAGTCATACAAAGGAATAATGAGACCCTTAAGGAATTCACTGATCGGTTTAATCAACAGAAGCTCGGAATCTATGATCTTGATGTAACTGTTGCTATTATAGCCTTCTGCTCGGGAGTTCAACACACCAAGTGCACTACATCGTTTCATAGAAACCGACCAAAAACCTTAGTTGAACTCACTGAGAGGGTTGGAAAATACATTGGCACTGAAGAATTTTTAAGGACCAAAGACCCCGGGCGAGTAAGCAACGAGTCTTCCAGAAGTAAACGAAAGCGAGATCAGCTCGGGAGTTCTGACAGTTCTTCTAGTTCACAGCAGTCAGGGTCCGGCAGTCTCGACCCGACCTCCAGCTCACAGCAGGCAGGGTCCGGCAGTCCCGACCCGACCTCCAGCTCATAGCAGGCTAGGTCCGGCAGTCCCGACCCGACCTCCAGCTCACAGCAGGCAGGGTCGGTAGTCCCAACCCGACCTCCAGTTCACAGTAGTCTGAGTTCGTAGCCCCTACCCATCCTCTAGTTCACAGTAGCCAGGATCTAGTGATCCCAACCTTGAATCAGCTTAGAGTAATTAGGAGTCCGGTGATCCCGACCTGACCTCCTGTCTCTAACAGTCTCGACCAATCCAACTATAGTGGTACTTGCCTGATCATCGCATGAGGTTCCGCAGACTATCAGAGAGCTCTTGAAAAGACCTCGGGCTTATACTCGTGGCACAAAAAACATCAGGCTCAACCCCGAGGCAACCAAAGACCACTGTTACGCAGTTAGCAAAAGACCTCGGGATCACACCTAAGGCAAAAGACCTCGGGGTCACGCCCGAGGCATTGGCTTCGCCTAGGTCCATCCTACGATGGGGGAAAATCCCCCTAGGTGGACGATGATGGCAAGCTTCAAAAGACCCTATAACCACCCATGTTCTAGGTCGGTTACCTACAGTCCTATTGCGCCATCCAGCTCTCGTCTTAGAGAAAGCTTGGGGGGCAGAAAGGCACAGTGGAATAAACAGGCAACCACACTGGGTACTTACTGGCCTTGTAGTAACAAAGTCAAACTCTTAGACAGCCCGGGCACCTACAATACTCAGAGACTAACTCCACTTATGTCTAAACCGACGATAGAGGAACAAAAAGACTCTAAAGCAACGTGATTTAGGTCAGCTCCACCAACATGGTCAAACTCTTCTCCGAACAGTCTTAACAAAGGTTGGCTGGGTAGAAGATAACAATCCTGGGGAGTTAACTAAAAGCACCCTAAAGTAACACACTTTAGGTCAGCTTTTCTAACATGGTCAAATTCTTTTACCACAACCTTGATGAAGGTTTACGAGTAGAAGATAACCATCCTGGGAGCTTAACTTAAGCAAAAGACTCTGAATTAGGCTGAGTCTCAACTCCTGGCCAATTCCCGAGCACTTAAAGACTCCAAGCTAGGCTAAGTCTCAACTCTTAGCAGTTCCCGAGGACTCACGAGACTTAGAAGCTCCAAGGCAACTTCCCCGAGCACTCAGATAGTGGCAGGTTGCATCAAACAGATTTCTAAACTTGCCCTGATATGGCATCAAGCCAACCTTGAAAATGGGGGGGTAGCTGATACACCCAAAATTGGCTCTATCCTATGACCGAGTGGCTCAAATCAATAGCTAGTCCATATCCCGATCATTCACGACCAGACCAATAGGTCGGGAAGACCATACTGGCATTGTCCGTACAGGCGCAGGCCAACTGGGCCTGCAACATATGCTCCCCGAATATTCTAGGTAGTTTCCTACTCAAGATATAAGACTTATGGAAAGAGCAAATTGTTTCCTAATCCAATTAAGAAACCCACAAAATTAATGCCAATCAATTTTAATTGGATTATATTTCCTTATCCATATAGTAGTCGATCTCTTGCATCCATAAAAGGGACCCCTCACCCCCATAAAAAGGGACCGACTATTCAGTCTCTACAACACCTCTATAGCAGTCAGCTTAGCCGACCTATAGTAGCTCCAAACTATTGTTGGTTCACCATAGGTCCCCGACTTTCTACAGTATAGTGAACGTGCTCAGACACACACGTGGACGTAGGTTCCTTCATTAACAGGGCCGAACCACATACAAAAAAACCAATCTCTCTCTCTTTCTCTCTCTCTCTCTCTCTCTCTCTCTCTCTCTCTCTCTCTTTAATCTGCTCTACTTACCTTTTACCAAATTTTAGCATCATCAGTTATCAATGATCTGCTTTTTGGGGATGATTCTTAACTCATGTATCTATATGCCAATGTAAAATTGTGAGCATACAATCAAGTTAAAATCATTTTCTAAGTGTTTGAAGTTGATACAACTATTATGGAATTTTCTAAGTTTAACTACAATCATGATTATGTATACAAAATGGTCATATCTTGATCACTCAATAACAATTGATGAATAAAAGTTGATTTATAAATCATCTAGGATAACATGATGAGATATCAAAAGCTTAGATTAACTTGATTAACATGATTTATGAACTTCTATTATGTTTTGCATTCCTTTGTCAAATGATACCAAACTTCCAGAATAAGAGAGTCTGCTTAAAACAACTTTTCAGAAACCTTAAGATCATGACATGTCCATGGGATCATTTTTGTCATAGAATTAAATGAAATAGATTTCTTTTGACACCAAATAGAGCTTCACATGATTTTTGTATAATTAATTATGATTTTTACAAGAACAGTGGACAGTCCTGGTCCACTATTCCCAAAACTCTTATTTCTCAAACTTCAAAAATGCTAATGAGGTCCTACTTTTTGGAGAAGATTCCTAAGACATGCATCTAACTTTCTTCAAAAGGGTTTTAACCCAGCTCATGTTTAAGACCACTTTTGATAGGATTCATTAGAGGTTGTTGAATATGGAAATTGATTGATGACATCTTCCTCTTATTTATCATGCATATCATTTGTTTGCTTGTATTTTTGAAATGCTTGGGTATTTCTTGGTGTCTTAGTACAGAGAGTTGGATGCCGTGGATCTGGATCTCGATTTGTGGATTTGCCTCGTCTACATGTGGCTTAGTGCCCATGTATCGTGTACTAACTCTATCCTTTCTCTTAGAATTTTTCTAGGCTTACAACCTTGTTTTTAATGACACAATTCCTTTAGGGTAGTCTCCGTTTACATTCTTATATGTTAGAGACATTATCTAGGATTCATGATTGCATTACACGTTTACTTTTTTTTTTTTTTTTGCTTTTTGCGACTCCGCTTTACTCAACCCACTGTATGTCTTTTAGTTCTCTCTTGCATATTATGACACGTTCCTTTATTTGCATTGGTCTCGGGCGGTACTAGCCACTGTGAGTATACCTCTCTATTGCATTGCATGTGCATCTGACTTCTACTTGATTTAATCTCTTGACATGATTTTCTTAGATGTTCCCTTCTGACATGTATGTATATTATCTAGTATGTTTGAGGAAACAACACCAATTATGAATTAAAAACAAGGATATTCGAATCAAGGCCTACAGTTTGGTAGGGCGAGAAGGGGGTGCTTTAGTCCTGTTTGAGCTCCTTCCCCTCTCGTACCAAGACCCCCGAACCTAGTTTCTGGTAATGAAGGGTGAGTAAACTTATTCAATTTTGGGTTTCCCAATTCCCGATAAAAATTAGGTGGCAACTCTTTGTCTCTAGGATCGCGTGAGGAAATTCTAGTTTCCCTAACGTGTGCTCCTTGGATCAGTCTCGGGACACTATCGAGTGAAACGCCAGGACCTCCTTTCTGAATTTCATGGTTCACAAGGCCCTCCAACTCAAGGCAATGGTCTCAAGCAGTCGCGGTGAAGGAACAATGCTAGTGCAAATGTAGGCAGAAACAACACGATTATTGAAAGTGTGCTTAAGGATCTTCCAAGATGATTCAACATGATCTTATATGAGATGCATAAGATCTATATATAGAGTATTGAAAACTTAAATCTTAAGTTTAGGGTTAAAACATGAATTTTACAGATCAGAAAAGGGTTAAAATGGCCATTTCAGTGCCTAAACACAGTTTCTGGGTAATTTCCTCGCAATGGGAAGCCTCTGGATGGGTCTAGGACTCTAAAAGCTAGATTGAGTGGGCACTATATAGGTGGCAATTAAGGGGGAACCGGCATCCAACATGTGGGACCCGCCACCTACTTTTCCTCATCCTCTAGTTCCCCTTGTGTTCTGTTTTAAATATTACGTGCACTGCTTTTCCAGATTTTAGTAAAACTGTTTTTTGGGGTCCAAAATTGTCCATTTATGTACTGTTGGAAAGCTGTCGAGTTGACAGTATAAAAATATTTTGGGAGAATTTGAAATGAGAATTGAAGTTCAATGGAAGCTCGAAAGTCCTCCGAAACTTTTGTCGTCTTTTTGAAATCAAACGATTTCTTTTCAAAATTGCTTTTCAAAGTGCATCGATTTTGGATTTTTCTTTGAAATTCAATCTTTGGATACCTAGAATACTACATTTTGAACACTTCATGTTCATATAACCTTGAGCGAATATGAATTCTGAGAGATGATTTTGACAAAATCAGGATTTATGCATATGAAAGGGCTTTTCTGAGCTTGAAGTCACTTTCTGAAGTTTTATCTTTCGATTGTGTTGAATCCAATACCTTCCACGGGGTACTTTTCATTATTGAATCCTCCAAGACATTATCCACCCTAAATCCTATCAGTGTGGTCAAAATTGGGAGTCTACAACTTCTACCAAAAAGAAAAATAGACTTCTATGTTGAATTAGTACCAGGAATGCTACCAATATCCAAGACTCCATATCGGATGGCGCTAATTGAGGTGTTGGAATTAAAGAAAATAGTTCAAGAGCTTGAAGATCTAGAATTTGTTCGTCCAAGTACGTCACCTTGGGGAGCACCTGTACTATTTGTAAAGAAGAAGGATGGGACACTCCGACACTGTATCGACTACAAAAAGCTAAACAAGGTCACAATTATGAATAGGTATCCACTTCCTCGGATAGAAAAGCTATTAGAATAGTTACAAGGGTTGACGTTTGGCTAAAGGATGGTTCGACTATTGGGGTATTAGTTATTGGTTCGACTGAAGGATGTGTCAAAAACTACTTTTAGGACAAGATATGGCCTTTATGAGTTTCTAGTGATGTCTTTTGGATTGACTAATGCCCCAATTGTATTCATGGACTTAATGAATAGAGTATTCAGACCATATCTGGATTAATTCATTATAGTATTCATTGATGACATCCTGATACACTCAAAGACGAAGGAGGAGCATAAGGAACATTTACAGATTGCTCTAGGACACTCCTAAAGATAATTAGTTGTATGTAAAGTTCAGTAAGTGTGATTTTTGGCTACAAGAAATGAAATTTTTGGGACATTTAGTATCTCAGGACGGTATCTATATAAACTCAACTAAGATCGATACAGTCCTAAGCTTGAATAGGCTGACCAACGTAATAGAAGTCAAAAGCTTCCTTAGTCTTACTGGATATTACTGGAGATTCGTGGAAGGATTCTCCAAGATTGCGGGACCACTGATGAATATGACAAGAAAGGAGATGAAGTATGAATGGAAAAATCAGCATGAAAGTGCATTTCAAGAATTAAAGGAAATGTTGACTTCTGCATTAGTATTGGCAATAACCAAGAGTATAGAGATTTATAATCTATAGTGATGCATCACACCATGGACTTGGATGTGTGCTTATGTAGGATGGAAATGTTATTGTGTGCGGGTCAAGACAGTTAAAGATATATGAGAAGAACTAGCCTACGCACGACTTAGAATTGGCCACAATAGTGTTTACTCTGTAGATCTAGATACACTATTTGTACAGAGAGCAGGTTGATCTGTTCTCAGATCATAAGAGCTTGAGGTATCTATTTTCTTAGAAGAAGTTGAATATGCGTCAACAGAGATGGATGGAATTACTCAAGGACTATGACTTTTCCTTACAATATCACCCAGGTAAAGCAAATGTTGTGGCTGACGCTTTAAGTCATCAACCCTATTTAGTAATCTCTGCCATATTGATACGAGAATGGCAAGCTTTGAAAATCATAGCCAAGTTTGACGTCCAGCCAATGGAATCAGCAGAAGGATAACATCTTGGATGTTTTGTTATCCAACTGACTTTCATAAACCATATCATAGAGGCTCAACAGTTAATTGAGGATTTGAAGCAATGGTCTACAAAGATGTCAGCAAAGGAACTGAAAGTCTGGAATAATAGTCCAGACTGAGCCTTAAGATGTAAAGGTAGACTTTGGGTGCCAAACGATGATAATCTTAGGATATTGGACGAAGCACACAAGTCACAAATGTCTGTATACCCTAGAGGTACGAAGATGTACAAGGACTTAAAGAAAAAATTTTGGTGGGAAGGAATGAAGTGAGAAGTAGCTGAGCATGTATCTTAGTGTCTTACTTGTAAATAAGTGAAGAAGGAACATCAGAGACCACCCAGACTTCTTCGGCTGCTACCAATTCCCCCAATAGAAATGGGAACACATAACCATAGATTTTGTTGTAGGGTTACTATGGTCTCAGCAAAACCACGATGCTATTTGGTAATAGTGGATCAACTTACAAAGGTGGCACAATTTATCACATATAGTACGATGTATCCAGTGGAACGTTTGAGCCATATGTATCTACAACACTTTGTATAACTACATGGTATATGATCTTGTCAAAATCAAGATATAAAAAGTGTACTTTACTTTTCTAAAGATTTGTAGTAGCAAAAGTAAAGGTCGAACCCACAGAGATTGCTAATTTTTATCCTTTAATTAATAAAATCTAATCTATTTAGTTATAAGAAAATCGGAAGTTTGATCGATTTATAATTTGGTTATTACTACTACTTAAACTATGAATTAAACTATGAAATTATGGAAATAAAGTCTAGAATTAGATCTAAGTAAACTTGTATGCTAAATTGAAAATTGGTTTAAATATGAGTAGATGAGGTCTAGGATTACAAATCCACCACTAACTATGCATCGGGGGTCTAAACTTTCTATTCCAAGTTCTATGTTTGGATAGTTATGATCTATCGAGCCCAATAGTATCGTCAAGAGGATATTGTTAGTTTAATGTAAGCATAATCCATCTATGGTTCACATGAATTATCTACCTATAACTAGGGTATAGCATAACTCATCTTTCCTAAGCATGAATTATAAAATATGTAAACACAACAATCACATAAGCACTATTGTATGTAAATACTCCTATCAATCACAGAAATCAAGGACTATTAAGTTCAATAAGCATAAGGAAAAATCTAAGACAAGAATAGATCCAAAATACTCTTGATTATTAATATTCTAAATTGATTAGATATAAATAATCCACCAACATACAATTACTATCCAATCCATAAAATCCTAAAATAGAAAAGCGTAGAATTCCCCCTTTACATAGCTAGGGTTTCATTGAAACCCTAGATTAGGAGTTTAGTTGCTTATGGTTTTGGAAAACAGTGAGATGGAATTGGATGAAGCCATCAGAACCTTCAGACTAGATCTTCTTCTTCTCTTTGCCTCCAATGGATGAAAGTATGAATGTATGTAAAGATGTGTATATTGATCTCCAGGTGTGTGTAACCCTAAAAATTATAAAAACTAAGTATATAAAGAGTTTACAAGAAGTTTTGGAAAGCTTTCCTATCCCGAAACTAACTAAAACAGCTGTTATTTGCAATCTGAACGTCATTAAGCAGTTTTGTTCGCACAGGGCTCTTCAGTATAGCAACATACGCCACTTCAGTTTTTGTACGGATCGTGCGAGCGGGCCACGCGAGCGCGTAATTGGAAGGTCGCGCGAGCGATTTCTGGGATCTCGCGCGAGCGAAGGCTTTTTTTAGCTTCTTTCTTCTTGCTTTTTCTCCTAATTTAACATGGAATCCATGTTTTCTTCTAAAACCTGACAGAAAATAGAAAATAAAGTAAAACTAAAAACAGGATAAAAAGGACTAACAAATGTGAATTAGGGCGTATAATGGGGATTTGTTCTCTCCCGATCACACCCCCAAACCTACATTTTGCTAGTCCGCGAGCAAAAAGAATCAAACTAATAATAATAAAATTCCTACTCCATTTTCGTATGGATAACGATTGCACTTAGCTTGTGCAACAAGCCTTTTAAACCTCTAGGTATCCCTAGTCGGACGAGTGAAGTCTTGTGAGGGTTCTCATCAACAAGTCACCCACAACCATCTTTATTAACTTGTGAAAACAAAAATTTTATTCAAACTTCAAAATATTTCAATGTCAACATCCTTCTTTGATAAAATCAACTTCAAATGAAACTTTTTAAATTATCAAGAGTAAAACAATCGTACGCCTTCCTATATTATGAAAATAATCCGAAAACATATACCACCAGAATCAATAGAATATATCGAAGACTCGCATGTGTGTGAAATAGTAATCAGGCGGATACACGGTAACTATGAACTTGGAATATAAATCGGATGACTATCTAGTGATGTTTCGACTACAAATCTCACGTTGTTAATTACACTCTAAAATGAAATCACTTTGAAACAGGTGCATGCACTCATTTATATATGCGAGACAGAATTCTTGTGCAAATCAAATAAACTCGCATATGACCCCCAACAACGTATGACACGACAGAAATAAAATAGTCTCATGAATAGATATCGATCGTCAAGTGAATACCATTACTACCATGCTTATACTCCCTTTTCCAATCGGCTCCATATTCAAATCATGTTTCCATAGAATCAACTAGGACTTTATAAGGGTTGCAATGTTGGTCAAGGGTTAAAACCCATAAAAGAAAGGCAAAAGGGATTCAAAGAGTCCGTAAGTACATAGGAATAACCTTAATGTGTAATGCAAGGGCTTTAATACAATGACTAGTGATTTCACTTTTTTTTTCTTTTCTTTATCTCTTTCAAGAGATTCATCTCTTTTGTTTTTTGTTTTTTTTTTATACTCCTTTTCTTTTACTACGCAATACATCACTTTTTCCTTAGTCATTTATTAGCCCGATTTCTTTATGAAAAACTATTCTCTAACTACATTTGGACATGGGTTAGGTAACATTTAATAGTGGCAAACTCCATATTGGAGTGGGTAGAATAATAGGTGAACAATGAAATGGCTTAATTAAAGGCCCAATGGGTTAACAAGGGATAGAAATATTTGTATTGGGTAGGCCAAAGGTCAAAAGGGTTTATTGAAACAGATGGCCTAATGTCATTTTCTAAAGTCACATGATTCTCCAATGTTACGACACCAAAGGAAATATAATTTTTTTCTATTTTCATTTTTTAAACATTGGTAATTATAATACTAACTCGACTTTCAATCAAAATAAAGAATAGTGAGACTAATCAACGAAATAATGCGCTATGTCAATGAGATTTGAATAACATAATAAAACCCTAAAAAAGAATGAAAGGCTCTAAAGCTCACAGGTTCTAGTCTCCACAATATTACTATTTAGAAATCCAAGTTATATTATAGTTCAATGTTACTATGTATCCATATGACTACGTGTCATGCAAAAAAATTATGCAAGCATAAGATATCAAACAATGATTCTGAGGATATATAGTTCTCAAGACATACCTTCATAGATTCGGTAGACATCAGATTACATACTCTCGTAATTTCAATAAGAATTAACGCAACATTGAACAATATTAAGAAACTGTTTAAGAAACTGTTTTCATTTATTTATAGAACTAATAAAATGTTTGTTTTTCTATTATTATTATTTCTCTTTTTTTTAATGAATAAAAGAAATAACAAACGAAAGAAATAACAAAATAACGAACTAACAAAAAGAAAAATTATTCTGAATTACTAAAAATAAAAACAACTAAACTAAAATGAACGAATACCCATATACTCCCCCAAACCAAATCACCGCATGTCCCTATGCAGGTGGGAACATGACAATGACATGGATGTAGTCCTCATAGAAAATAACCAGAACGTCCACACCACGAAACATGTCTGAGGGAGGTTACACGCCAGCACGGAAGTACCAATCGACTAGCACCCACTCCGAATGCGTAGCAGGATTAAAAGGTGGTTCCATCTCATCAAAATCGTCCTCAGCAGTCATCTCTGGAACCACATCTATCTCAGTCTCCTCAATAATACCCGAACCCAAATAAATTGCATCATCCTCAGTATCGGAATAAGGCGCAAAGATCGAAGCAATATCCTCGGGTGACCAGTCAGGGTGACCCGGACGTTGTCGAACAACATCTGGCACATAATCAGGGAGATCCCTATAGGGATAGGTAACCTCAAATGTAGGTACATCAGTCGAAATAAGAGAAGACACGGAGATGGCAGCGAGACCCGAAAGAATTTCCTCATCGTCATCATCAGTCGAGGAATCAATCGAATTAGATGAAGAAGAGTCAGACGACGTCAATGGAACGCCATAAGGGCCGTCTATGATAATAGGGTCATCGTCGAAAAGGTCATCCTCATCAGAAGAATCAGAACGGATATGAATGGGTGAGTGAAGATGACGACGATTCCAGCCGGGACGACCAACTGGAACGTAGGACTTGGCTACCCTAGGACTCGATATGGTATCAGAATCGAAAGAACTAGAGGTAGAATAATGACTCAACTCACTCGAAGACCTATCAGGTGAAGTAGGAGGAGAAATAGGATGGTCCATAATATGAGGATAAAAATGAGATATAAGGGTCGAGGTAACTATACGGATATCGGAAAACTAAAACCCTAAAACCAAAAATAAACCACAATTTAACTTTATTAGTCGGAGTTATTAGAAGTTAAAAAATTAACGTTACTATTTACGTGATTGTGTAGCAGTAATGAATTTCAAATTTCAAACTTAGGCAATGTGGGTTTGAATTAAATAGAAATTCTGACATAATTACCCCCAAACCTGAACCTAAGAGTTTCCAGTTATAGTGCAATGGGGGTTGAAATTGTTGTGCAATATTAATTCAATGACAATCGCTCTAAATGAATAAATGAAGACATTATATAGCTAAGCACGAAAGTGGGAGCAGAACTAATTAATAGTGACGTTACTGACGCGACTAACCAGAAGCAACAGAATTAAAACAACCATAAACAAAAAATAATAAATGGAGAATGAAATAATTACAGACCTATGTAGCAAAAATAAATAATAAAAGAAAAGACAGAAAATAAACTAACCGGTCCAAGCCGGGTACATCACAATCCTAATAATAATAAAAAGATGGAACGAAAAGAAAAAGCATATAAATAATGAAATAATATACAGGCCCAAATGTCTGATACTGTCCACACTACCCATCCAAAAACATGGGAAAAAAATATTAAAACATGCCCAATCACCCCCCTAAACCCAACCTAGTCATCAGCGCCCTTAATCAACACCAGCTCCATACCCGTACTCCCCTGCCCGGTCGTACCATCACCATCGCCATTTCCGTCACTCCCATCTCCTCCATCATCTCCATCACCGTCTACAGCCTCCTCCTCCTCGTCCTGCTCCTCACCCGGCTCCCCTGCCACCTGCTCTGTCGGTCTCGGGAAAACAGACTGGTAAGCAACCTCGCCCTGGGCCAGAATTTCGTCCAACTGATCTGGGTGGGCCAGTTGGAAATATGAATGCATGTAGGAATGCAAGCGGAGAGTCTCACCTCGAAAAGCACAGACGTCCCCGTACGTCCAAACATAAGGGGTATCCCCGGGGGGAGGTGGACGCTGTGCTGCCTGCTCATGATGGGCCTGGGCCTGCTCTTTGGCCTTCCTAACCTCCAAATCTAGGTAATCCAAGCTCAACTTTTAATCAGCGGAAGCGAACTTCGGGATATGTGCATCGATAGGCTCATCGGCTGGTATAAGAAAGGCCTTAGCCCGGAGAATAGTAGTGATAGTGCGAGGGTAGGGCAAAAGGAGTTTAGAGTCGACGGAGTGGTCAATGACCTGAGTAGCAAGACGCATGCCATCCATAATAACTAGGCCAGGATGGAACCAGTCGCTGCGGTAAACAGCGTGGAGGGCATGGTGGACTTCCTTGGTCCGCTCTTGTTCGTGACCAAGGGGGTACAGGTTGCTTTTAAAGACATGGTCGACGAACCACATCTGGCGGGGCATATGAGAGCGTCGTATAGATTGCCCCGACCCAGACCAGCCACCACACATATCATGGATAATGTGGATGAAGGAGCGGGCTGCGTTGAGGACGTTGAGTTTGGGAACCTGGTAGGAATGGGAGGGGAGTTGGATGATGTCAGAGACGTTATCTGGGTTTAAGGTGTTGTGACAGTTATCTATGGTAATGGAGATATAGGCATGTTGGCTGAGAGAGGCTTTGTGATATTATAGATTTTGGTAAAAGAGGCGTACAAGGCGAGGATAGCTGATTAGGTTGGGATTACAGAAGTAGAGCTGTGGGGCCAACTTACGGGCAACTAGGTTATTGTGGCCCCACTTTGTGTCTTTGTCAGACGTAAAGTAGTCAGCGTCTATAGCGGCCTCGTGGTTCAGGCCGCGGTTGGGGTACTTAGGGCCGAGCTCGTTTGGGTTTGGATCGTCTGGAGGAGGTGGTGGAGGTGGGCTTGTTTGTTTTTCTTTGCCCTTAGATTTCTTTTGGGGCAGTTGAGAGGATAAGGCAGATTTTACGGTTCATTTTGTCATCTTTTGGAGAAATGGGTCAAAGTTTTAGAAAAAAAATTGGAAATGCGGGCTTTAAAATGGTCTATGCTCAGAAAAAGGAAAAGGGAAAGGGTGTAGGGGGATAAGTCACCTGCAAAGAGAAACGTCCCAGCAAGGGACACAATCAGTATATAATTCAATAGTTTAATAGAAATTGGGGTTCACGGGGGAACACCCAGCAACTGTGAGAAGAGCCGATCCCTTTTCACACACTGTCCCTGACAAGGGCACACACTTTACGGCAAGTCACGGGGTACTTGCCGCATGTTTAGAAACAATGTAAATCAATTCGAGCAACGTATGAGATACTATTATTTACGCTTAGCAAATAAGTTAATGAATTATGAGCATCATATGAAACGTAATGAAGTTTCAATTTAAATGTGATAGTTACAATTGAAATCAACTCATCAGTATCATTAGTACTCAAAAGTCTGGATTGAAATTGCAATATACTAGACTCCGATTTTGAGTAGTGTGTTTCTTGATTCAAATGTAAAATTAATTATACAAGCGTTAATTAAAATTGACAATCTGGTAAGAGAGTCTCATCTTAATTTCTGTCAAGATTAATGTCTTAACATGTATAACAACCTGGATTCAACAAATGTGTGAAATTGAAAGCTAGGGTGATGTCCTGAATTCACACTACAACAAAAATGGGCATTAGTGACAAAACATGGCGACGAAATTTCAATTTCGTCGCCAAAAGTATAGTTTTAACGACAAAATTAAATTTCGTCGCCAAAGAGGCTAAAAAAACATAAATTTGGCGATGAAATTCTGTTTCGTCGCCAAAGGTGTGAATTTTGGCGACGAAATATTATTTCGTCGCCAAAAGTGATGCCTATGGCGACGAAATAATATTTCGTCGCCAAAAGTGATGCCTATGGCGACGAAATATTAATTTGTCGCCAAAAGTGTGTTGTAATGTGATGTCTATCGCGACGAAATATTATTTCGTCGCCAAAACTGATTCCTATGGCGATGATGTGATGTTTATGGCGACGAAATAATATTTTGTCGCCAAAAGTGATGCCTATGGCGACGAAATATTAATTCGTCGCTAAAAGTGATTTGTAATGTGATGTTTATGGCGACGAAATAATATTTTGTCGCTAAAAGTGATGCCTATGGCGACGAAATAATATTTTGTCGCCAAAAGTGATTGTAATGCGATGTCTATGGCGACGAAATATTATTCGTCGCCAAAAGTGATGCCTATGGCGACGAAATATTATCGCCAAAAGTGATTTGTAATGTGATGTCTATGGCGACGAAATATTATTTCGTCGCTAAAAGTGATGCCTATGGCGACGAAATAATATTTCGTCGCCAAAAGTGATTCTATGTGATGTCTACGGCGACGAAATAATATTTCGTCGCTAAAAGTGATGCCTATGACGACGAAATAATATTTTGTCGCCAAAAGTGATTTGTAATGTGATGTCTATGGCGACGAAATAATATTTCGTTTTTATATCTCCTTTTATAGAAGCATTAGATTTTTTAATTAAATTTTATTGAATTCAATAAAAATTAATAAATTCTACTTCTCCAAAAAAAAAAAACAAACAATAAATATAAAGTTAAAATAAAAAGAAGATAAAAACAATTAACACAAAGTTAGAAATCATTCAGTCTTATACAGAGAGAGAGAGAGAGACCGCGAGAGCGGTTGCCACCACTGTCACAGCCACCGTTTGAAATCAGATTTAAAAATTGAAATGGGCTTCTTGGTAATGGTTAGCTCCTAATTCCCTTTACAACTCATTTGTCTTTATACATATGTGGATCACAAGCAATTCATGTGCAAGATATTTCATCCACCTTCTATATCATGTGAGTTGGTTTGTTAAGGGTCATGATTGTTTTGTGTAGATTTTTGTGTGAAATATTGTGTGAGTCTAGCATTACTCTTTTCTAATTACATGAAAAGAAGAGGTTTGAAAGGGTAATATTTGAGGCACAAACACTTACAAACACTTACAAACACTTACAAACACACTCTATCTGTCTCTTAGAGTGTGGGTGTGAGTGTTAGTGAGATTTATTTGTGCCCCTAGCATTGTTGTTGAAATATGGGAAATGCTACTCCCACAGACCCCATAGTGCCACTAAGAGAGAGATAGAGTGTGAGTTTGAGTGTTAGTAAGATTTGTTTGTGCCCCTAACATTGTTGTTAAAATATGAGAAGGGTAATTCTTGGGATACAACTTTCATACAACTTTCATACAACCTTAAAAAAAGATGTGTCTATCTCTCTCCTGTGACATCACTGGACCTCACAGTGACACAGGAGAGAGATAGACACAAGTTTTTGAAGGTTGTATGAAAGTTGTATGAAAATTGTGTCCCAAAAATTACTCATATGAGAAAGAGTAATGCTAGGCACACTTTGAAATCCACATTGAATTTGACATCCAGCTTTAAATGCATGTACCATGTGCTATGTAAGTGGTGCACAGAAAAGTGTGAAAAATTCACACAGCACAAGGTACATGTATTTAAAGAATAAGATGTCAAATTCAGTGTGGATTTCAAAATGTGCCTAGTATTTTGGTATGAGAAATACTACACCCACATATTATTTCACACCTAGGACTAAAAAGCAAAATTTAAAAACTTTGTGAGACCCACAGTCACATTTCCCCCCTTTCCCGCTCATGTCTCACATTTCCCTCCTTCCCTCTCATTTCTGTCTCTCTCTCACAGAAGTGAGAAATCCCCAAATTGAGATAACCTAGCCTGTAAATTACCCCCTCACACCACACCGGACCGGCGACTCATTCCGACGACTCATTCCGGCGGCTTATCCAGCGGTATTTTTTTTTCTCTCTCTCTCTCTCTCTCATTTTAGTTCAATCGGGATCCTTCGATGAGGTGAAGATATGTCTTTTTTGTGTCTGCAACTGTTGGTATCCAACCAATGGATTTCGCAATCTGAAAAATCTGTATAGATGCTTGAGTACAAATACTTAAGCCAAGTAAACTTGGTATATATATGCATTGTATTTACTTGCATGTGTGTCCACTGGAAAATCGTCTTGCTGAAGATGAAACATCAAGACACAAGACACCTGCCATCCAATCATCAAATTCAACAACCAATGGTGATGCATTAATTCAAAGACCCTTTGCAGTTTTTCATGATTACTTTGATTATATTTTAGAATAACCATTTAACATTCTTTATAAAGCAATTCCACAAAACTAAAGTATTAAAGGCCTATTTAATCAAAGCCCATAACTATACTGATTAAACTTTAGCTTAAATCATGAAATGATAGACATTATGATGATGAACTGATGAAGTAATGGGTGTTTCTTTGTTTTTCTTGTTTTCTTTATTTTTTCTTTAATCTCCTGTTTGTTCTTTTCTTTTTGATATTTTATGGTTCAAGCTACTTGCTTTGTTTGCTCTTATGTTTTTTTGATCTTTCCGGAAGAAAATTTTCACTTTATTGGTCCACTAGATATGGGATCTTTAGTTCAGTGGTTAAGTTTGAGACCACCTCTAATTTTTAGGTGTGGGTAAAGATGAATATAACATAGATGTTGGGCTTGCCATGTGAGTTGGACTTCTCTTGGCATAGGGTGTAAAAGAGCTGAACCGCTCAGCAAGGGCTCGAAGCTCGGCTCGATAAAGGCTAGACACGGCTCGTTCATTTGAGCTCGTGAACATGACCGATTAAGGCTTGTGAAAAAACGCGTTAATAGGTTTGAAAAAGCGCTTGTATAGTGACTTATACATATATTTATTTATTTATTTATTATAAAACTATATAATTTTAGAGAAAATATGACATCGTAAATAGGGTTGATAAATGATTGTTTTATTATTAAACTTGTAGACACCCCCTCGAGGGGACCGCCCCCCATTCTTTGGGGCGGGCGCGACAAAACTATATAGTTTAAAAGGGCGCGCGAAAAAGCTCATTAAAAAGCTCGCGAGAAAGCTCGTGAACACTTGACAGCTAGGCTCATTTGAGGTCGTGAGCAAGCACGTGAGCTCGCGAGTAGGCTTGGCTCGCCTCGTATACACACCCCTACATAGGGGTACCCTAGTTGGAAGGACCTTACTTCATGAGTTTGACTTCTCTTGGTGTGTGCCTTATCTTAGCAATACTGGTTACTTGCGATGGCTGGGTCCCTTTGGGCCGGGCTTAGGGGCTCCCAGCATAAGAATAAATTAGCAATTCACCAACAACCAATAGCTTTTTACAAAAGTGTCATATTTGACCATACAGTTGTACAAATGCTTTCTTGGACAAGTGAGATTACCAACTCCTATACCGGTGAAACTGTAGAATTAATGTAAATTCCTTTATTTAGTCTGGATTTTGCCCTTAACACTGAAGATTCATTTTTCAGTAAATAATTGTTAATGACTAAATTCTTTATTTATGAGATGTTTTAGTTGATTTATTCAACTCAACTCTCGAATGTGCTGTTGACATGCAATTGGCGGGCTGTTGGCCTTCTGGATTCTTAACCATTTTATTTCTATTCATGTAGGAATATGCTATCCTACTTTATGGAGTTACATAGGAGTAAAATTACTTTAAACAAGTTCTCATCTTTTCTCGGTTCTTCTGAGCAAGTAATGAATTTGATTGGTCTCTTGATGTTTAATTAAAGATTTTTTTTACGTTGTAAATCTGATATGGTGTTTAGGAGGACCATTAGTGATCCTTAGAGAGTAGACATCATTTGGTGTATATGAGTGGAACTATAAATCCGCCATACATATACCATTTTCTTATTTCGTGCTAAATGATGCAGGAATTTTCTCTTTGAAGTCAGTTCAAACATGAGACATAGTTCAATATCTTGGCACGGATAAGGTATGGTTTTGATCTTTCTTCTTTTCCCTTGGGTTTTGTAACGCCCCGAATCTAAGTTCTCATTGTATGGGTAAAATGATAATTCCAACAGAAACGGGGTCTACAAGGAAGTTGTTCTAACTTTTTACAATATTCTACTCCCAAGGTTCCAGAATCTAAAACCAAATGGGTTGTGAGATGTGGTCTTAAAACAGACGGTACAATCTATTTCAAAACAGTGTGTTTGGCAGCTTGCAGTAGGTTTAGTATTTTGGCCATATCTTTTCGCTCAAAGATCCAAATGATACACCGTTTCCGGATACAGAAAGAAGACTTAAAGGGCTATAACTTTCTAGTTCGAACTATTAAAAGAAAACCAATTATTCCAAGTCATAACTGTACCTCAAGTCTGACCATCAACACAGATTTGTATCAGTTTTCAGACTGACACTGTCTTAGTAAAATACACTTTTCTCTACACTCGGAACTTCAAACCATGCATCGTTTGCGACTGTAGCAAGATCACTCAAAGGGCTAAAATATTGTAGTTCTGACCATAATCTCAAACGGATAGTATCTAGGGTGAAAAAGGGCTGGAAGTCAGAACAAAATTTAGGACCCAACATTCAAATCTGGACAGCTTTTAGTAAAGTTCTTTTTACCCGTTCAAAAATTTGGGGATTTTGAAATTGGTGTTCCATATTGAAACTCATAGCTTGATATTGTTTTGTTTGAGTAGGAATGACTCATATCACTACACCATATGGCTGGATTTCTAACGGATCAGTTTTGTTTTGGAGTTTGTGAGGGCTTCTGATAAGCAACAAGAGATAGATCTGTTTAAAGCTGTTTCTTTGTTGTAACATGTTTAATTTACTAAGTTTTTACCTTCCTTTTTTGATGATTATTATTATTATTATTAGTATTATTTTATCTCTTTGATCTCATATTTCACTTTTGCTGATGTGATTTTCTCTGGCCATGATATGTGTTTTTATTGATGATTCCATGGTCCATAAGTTCCCAGTTTTTCAGTTAATATACAAAATGGAAGTCTCCTAATATTACTTCTACTTAATTGTCTGTGCATGGCTTAGTGAAATACAGCAAATGTTGAGCTAGAAGTATAATGTACTCAAATTCAGTGGTTTGATTTGTCACAAGTGACTGTGGCGCTATTCACCACCAACATAAAGAGGTATGTTCTTTCTCTTTTGTTCATTTCAAATTGCAATATGTTTTGATTTTACTATTCTGGAATGTGAAATTTACAATCTCAGTTTGCTCAGCTCACCTTAGAAATTATTGCGATCGGATTTGACGAGTGCATTCACCAGACATAACAGTCTATTTTTTAACTTGAATTTCTGTAGATATAAAGTTTTACCTATGAGGGTCTGGTTCATCCTGTAATAGCTCATTTGGATCTGCTGCGATACAAATCAGTTTAGGAAGGTGGACACGAAGTTTTGTCTTAGTGTAGAACTTTTAATTTGTTTGTGTATACGATGGTTACACCAGCCATGTATTTGGACAACTCTGTAACATGTAAATGTTCTGTTCTAGGTTTCAAGTACTGAAGCAGCGAATTAACGAAGAATACTAAAAATAGTGAATTAAACTTACTATGAGCTTAATCTAAATACTAACATAGAGAAATATGAACTACTAATTAAGCTAAATAGTGAATCTGTATGTGATATTTGACCAAAAAATAACTTCTTCAATCCATATAAATAAAGTACGGGCAGATTTGAAGAATTGAATTTAGAAACAAATGCGCAATAGACTTATAGGAAGAAACAGATGATTAAATGACTCCAGGTGTTGATTCCATAACTTGAAACATCAAAAAACACTCCAAACACTATAATCGACAGATGATTAGTTTTTTTGTATGAACTAACAACAGTTATAGAAACATATTATATAAATACATGCATCGACTGATGTTGAACTAACTAAGTTGATTAAATGAGATGAGCTGAAGATGATCGATCTAAAAAATTAGAAAAAATGACGCACGTAGATGTACAGCAATTTTCGGATTAATTGTTTATGTTCTGTGGTTAAGTTGTACAGCAATTTTGAGCGGAAATTAGGGATTACTAAGGTCGATTAATTCATTGTAAAGCATTTGGGTATGGATTCACAAAAAGAGAGTCAATTATGTGTTAAAATATGATTACCAAGGGATATGTCATAACTTAAGGGATATGATTACCAATGTTCAAGGCCACATGGTAACCTTTGTCCAATAGTTAGACTTAACTTGTTGCCAAGCCCTCCACTATGGAATTGAAAATTGAATCCAATAGTTATTCAGAGTAATGCTATCCTTTGGGTAAATTTTCAAACAGGAACAGGTCATCATTACTTATCAGGTAGTTTAATTTTTCTTCTTTAATTCCTAACATAATATGAAGCTTTATTTACTCTTTTCCTAACATAAATGGAAGCTTTAGTTGCACCATTCGGTCAGGGACGGATCTAGGAATCTAAGCTAGGGGGGGCGAAAACATGCAGGGGTTCGGGGGTAGTGCCCCCGAAAGAAATTTTTTTGGCGTTTTCTTATACATTTTTGATAATGAGACAACTATATAAGGAGAGAAAAATACAAACTACTTGAATCAACAAGGTATGGAGCAATTTGTAAACTAAATTCAGAATTTACATTTATAAATACACCAAACTTTTTCAAAAAATTACATATACACATCAGTTTTTTAAAAAAAATCTAAGGGGGGCGAGCTTAATAATGTAGAAAAACATTTAGGAGGGGCGAGAACGTGTATTTACGAATAATACTAGTATAATTAAGTGTTTTTTTTCAAAATTTAGGGGGGCGGTCGCCCCCTGACCCCCCCCCCCCCCCCCCCCCCCTAGATCCATCCTTGCATTCGGTACCCTTAATCAATATTGCAACATTTGGTACAATTGAAAAAGCATTTGGGAACTAATCCGAGATTCAAAATTCGAAAAACATAGGATTATTTGAAGTTAAAATGTATTTTACAATTTACATAAACTTTTATCTCTCTTGAAGAATGCTATATATACCAAATTTTGAATCCCAACCAAAGGTTTTCCAAATGCTTTTTTAGTTATACCGTGTGGTATGATATTGTAGGTGTATTGGATCTCTTTATACCCTTACACACACACACACACACACATATATTTGTGTGTGGCTAGTTTTGTTAAAAATTAGTTCAGAATTAATGGTTTGATAATATGACATTCGTTTCGGATCTATTAGGGTGTTGGCTATTTTTCTACATGAATTTCTATGTTGTGTAAAACTATTCACTTGCTTTAAAGAAACAAATAGCAAAGAATCTAGTTATTAACTAACAACTATAAACACAACATTTTAATAGGTCAAGAAGACTACAATAGGCTGTGGCCTCTTAGTCATAGAGGAGTTGATGTTTTCATCCTTGTCTTCTCTTTCAGAAGTAGGCCTAGCATTGAGAACTCATCGAAAAAAGTAAGCTTCAACTTTCCCCGTCTCTTTTACTTGCATCTTTTCTTTACGAGTAATGCTATGCTTCCCAAATTTTTCATCCCAAATACATGTGAATTGTCTTGAATCAGTGCTTTTGATGGAGTACTTTATGAGACTTGCAAGGAGCTTGGTTTTAAATAAAATGTTTCAAGTTGCTTATCTAGATTCTAGTTGTCACTATTTATAACATACCAACCTCATACCCATAGGTAAGGTATAAAAACTCCTTTAGGTTTCTTTTAGGACCACAACACAATCTCAGAATAAGTCTCAAAGGTAAGTCGCGGCAATAGTATAAAATGGAGGAAAACGCTATTATGCAATTAGGGCTTTACTTGGTTTGTGGACATAGAAAACGAAAAAAAAAATTATGAAAAGAAAACAAGAAGGAAAAGTATCTCCCTAAATTTAAATTTTTACTCTTTTAGGCTTGAAAAGACTAAGTTTTGGAGGTTTTGAGGAGTGAAACGGTAAACCGCCGACCCGAGCGCCATGAAACTCAACTCACACCTCAAACACGTCTAAATAAAGTTGTAGGAACCAACGGAATGGAAAACGGGGATCCCGGTTCACATGTTATGCAAAAAAAATATCTTTTTACTTACTAAGGCTTGAAAAAAACATAGTCACTTTTTATTTTCTTTTCGAAGCAAAAAGTAAACTCTTAATTCAAACAAAAAAGTAAAGCTCCCTTTCTATTGGTTTGCTTGCTCACTTGCTAATTGAAGTCCTTAAGTTCCATTGATCAAGATTACCATTTTCAAAATTCTTTTATTCTCAAGCTCTAGATATATTAGTTGGTCTTCTTTTGATACTTCCTAAATACAAGATATTTGAATGATAGTTTATTTTAAAACTTTTTTTTTGTAATTCAGTAAATGGGTATGGCAGTTCCTTGGTGTAGATTTGTTTTTGTAGTTGTTTCATGTTCTTTTAGTTGGGTTTTATTCTCTTGTTTTTTTTGGCACTGGGTTGCTGTGCGAGAGCTGTTGGTGCACGCAGGGGGGCTCTTGGGCAGTAGCCTGGTGTGCGCGATCACTGCGCACACGAAATGTAGGATTCGAGAATTGTTCCAACATAAGTGACAGAATGTATTCAACTTTGTTCTCTAACCAAACCGAAAGAAGAAAAAAAATAACGCTGAAAGTATTCCAGAAAGCGTTCTTCTTTGGGACAAATACTAAAAGACCTCGAACGTAATTTTGTACTTGAAACCCATAATGACATTACCCTATGTCAATGTCCATATCCATTATTCAGAGTTCATATCTACAAATTGTGGATACAAGATTTTTGTTTTTATGTTATGTTTATCCATTTTAGATATTTCATAGAACAAGCTAGTGCAAAGCTTTCCCCTTCCTTCAACTACCTTAGTTGTACATTTAGACTATAATCCATTACATGGCACACAAGAAAATACAACTGTGATATTGAATACTCACTCCATCTTCACACCACTATGTAATCCCCTCTATGATATATCTGACAACCCATGCAACTAGTTTAAGAACATCCAAAAAGAAAATATAACTAATTAATTGAAGTCCTTATCATAGTATCTAAATAATTTTGCTTAGAAGGTATGTGTGGTCATTAGCTCTTCAACTTTGTGCTGTGCCCGCAAGCACGAGTAAGTACTAGTAATAGTATCTTGATGGCTAGAAATTCAACTTATAATTACTTTATATATCACATATTTTATGTTCGTTCATTAACTTACAAGATACTAATGCTCTCCATTATTTTCATGCAGATTGGGTGTGGATATGGTGGATCGGTAGATAGTCAGCTGTCGACCACATCTTGTTACTTTTCTTATGTAGTCGAACAATTTTTATGTAGTGAACAATGTATTTTTGTTAATCTTTAGTTTTTTGTTGGGTACGTGAACAATTGACGATGTTAATTTTTGTTGCTTAATGAGGTTACTCAGAAACATTGTGACTTTGTATGTTTAATATGATTGTCTCTTTTGGTTTTAAAAATTATTGTGATAAACAGGAACGAACAAAATTATAGCATATTCAAATAATTTTATTTATTAGAATATAAAATAGTGACAAAATTATTTCGTCGCCATTACATATGATGAAAATGAATTGGCGACGAAATTTTTTCGTCGCTAATGCAAGCAACCATTTTATATATTTGGCGACAAAATTATTTCGTCGCCATTGCATATGTTGAAAATGAATTGGTGATGAAATTTTTTCGTCGCTAATACAAGTAAATGCTTTTATATGTTTGGCGACAAAATTATTTTGTCGCCATTGCATATGATGAAAATGAATTGGTGACGAAATTTTTTCGTCGCTAATACAAGTAAATGCTTTTATATATTTGGCGACAAAATTATTTCGTCGCCATTGCATATGCTAAAATGAATTGGCGACGAAAAATATTCGTCGCAATTGCATATGATTAATTGGCGACGAAAAAATTTCGTTGCTAATGCAAAATTACTACAAACTAAATGACTCATTGGCGACGAAATTATTTCGTCGCCAAGGACTTTTGGCAACAAGGCAAAGGCGACGAAATTGGCGACAAAATTTTTTCTTCGCTAAAACCTTTAGCGACGAAAAATAGACTTTTGGCGACGAAATCAGTTTGTCGCCAAAGCACATTTTTGTTGTAGTGGTAATTTAGATCTGAGGATGTATATATGAGTCTGTGTTTATAGTCGAACTAAGGTTTGGTACGTTCTGTAAAATTTTAGTGTGGATATAACTGTGCAACAAAAATGTCAAAAAATTGAATCTATCCACATAAAAACGTAATTCAATGCACGTATTGACAGAAATATATATGTATGTGTATTTATGGGTGGGTATTCCAATCCCCAAATTACAAACCATCAACAAAGGGTCAAGGGTATGGTGTTGGGATGCATTCCATTGAGACTTATGATCAGAGTTGAGGCAATATGTACACATATATCTTGAATGTGGAACACAATGTTCATTAAACAGTGTGTGTATATATGGAGGAGAATATACACCTAATTATGTGTGTATAGTCTATGTATCCAAATTCAGATCTGCAAGTGTAACACATATGTATGGCCCTAATTTGATATATTTAGCTCCAAATTTATGCCCTAAACAGTGTGTCTAAATCAGGGCTTCGTGTAACGCCCTGTATTTTATTATCATTAATAAATAAATATTGCATTTTATTTCCATGAGTATTTTAATTTAATTTCTCTTTGTAATAATTATCTGGGGTCAAACCGTAATTTTTAAAACATTTTCTATGGTTTCAAAATCGATATTTATATTTTTGTATAACCGGGAATTGAATTCCTACATTAATATAATTTTCTGTATTTTTATTTCAACCGTAAAATACCAGTTTTGGGAATGGGCAGTATATTTTTACCTGTGTGTGTGTATCATTGCGTGAGCTCAACACACACAAGGGTATCTTGTGTACACATTAGTGCAGTGTGTGCTGTGTTTAGTGGAATGTGTGTGTAGTGCTTTGTGAGTGTGTGTGGAGTGTCATGTGTGTTTTATATGCATAGTGCTAAGCACTTTACATATCATTTATACACCCACTTATCCCCCATTTGATTCATCTCTCTCTCGGCAGCTCTCTCTCTCAATCACTCACTCACAGTCTCTCATCTCTCACTCCCAAACTCTCTCAAATTCTCTCAATCACTCTCTTGCTCTCTCAAGATCACACAACACACACATACAGTTTATATATATTTAATCAGTCACATACTTAGACACACATATATATACACATATTGGGTTACCAAAATCAAGAACGGAGGAGGAAATTCTCAACGACGGATTATTACGGCGGAAGTTCTCGGCCTTTAAATTTCTGTATAATCGTCTCTGTGAGTATTATAAACTCACTCGCCATGTTTATATATGTGTATTTCTGTATGTATATGTGTATATATGTGTATATATATATGATACACCATTAGAGCTTAAAAATGGAGCTTTGAAAAAGTTAATCAAAATCGAATCCGTGAATTGTAATTGAAAGATATTGATCCTAATAGGCTACGGTTCAAATCCTACGGCTTAATTCATCCGTATCGCGACGTACCGTTGATTTAAAGTTTTGTCACCTCTCGGTTTTACGTGAAATCCGAGAGCTACGATTGAAATTAGTTAAAACCGATCGCGTATTCGTAATCCTTGCGGAAAAACGAAGAAATCCATATATTACATGTCTTGGTTGAAGTAGATTTCAGAAATGGGTCAAAAACAGGTTCTAAATTCGTAACAGGGAAGATACAGCTGGTTCCAACCGGTTGCATTTTTTTACAACCGGTTGCATTTTTTTTGTTCCAACCGGTTGCACTTTTGTTCCAACCGGTTGCATTTTTTTTGTTCCAACCAGTTGCATTTTTGTTCCAACCGGTTGCACTTTTTCAGCACTGACGACTTTTAGTAAAACGACCATAACTTCCTCTAGGAAACTCGAAAACGCGCACGGTTTGAAGCGTTGGAAACTAGACTCAAAGAGCTTTCGGTTGATATGTAATTCATGTATACAAATTATAACTCATTTTTAATGGCATTACTTCAAAGTATATTAGAAATTCAATCTAATATTTTCTCTTTTAATTTTAACAGTAGCAGAATTTTGTTTTCAGACTTTTGTTAGGAAAACGAATGAAATTTAAGGTTCTGCCCGCGCTATCCCAAGTAAAACTCGATTCTGCACACTTTTCGTCTAATGCAATTTTCTCAGATTCTGCACCGTTTGGACAGAAAACGAGGATTTCAGTAGCAGTTTATTTAGAATGCTATTAGTTATGTTTAAAATGATTAAGGCAATGAATTACGAATTTTCAATCCCCGTACGCGTATTATTTCTTTAATTCTGTGAATTTCTTTATGTTTAAAGTTTGATGACATTCATGTGATTTATTAATGGTGTTATTTATGAAACATTGACATACATATTAGGGTTGAGGTTGTGTCAACATGCATGTGTGTGAGAAAGTGTGAAAAGAGTAAAGAGTGGCGTTCTAGTTGTGCGACCTCAATATCGATCGGATATTATTCTTGGTATTTAGAGATGATAGTGTTGTGTACGACTTAGATATCGATCGGATAGTATTCCTGGTATCTAAGGCGCGCGTTTCGGATATTGATCGGATAGTATTCCTGATATCCGAAGCGATGGTGGTAGTGTTGTGTACGGCTTAGATATCGATCGGATATTATTCCTGGTATCTAAGGCGCTTGTTTCGGATATTGATCGGATATTATTCCTGGTATCCGAAATGATGGTATTGAGTGTGGCTTAGATATTGATCGGATATTATTCCTGGTATCTGAAGCGATAGTTTGGTGTGCTGTTTTGGATATTGATCGGATAGTATTCCTGGTATCTGAGATAATGGTTTGTTTGTGTTGAGTTTTGTTGAGAGAAAAGAGTCAGAAAGATGAGATATTACATTGCTCATGCATGGTCACATATTTATTGCTTTCTTTATTTTCCCCCGTGGGTTATGTTGGAATTGGAACCTTGAATATATTACTGTTAAGTTAAAATTGCACCGTTGATTATATGCTTATATATACATTGCGAGCACTTGTTTATTTTGCTCACCAGCTTTCATAAGCTGACGGCGTTGATGCGTCCTGGACTGTATGTCCAGATTTTCAGGGTCAGGAGCAGCTAGGGTATTTTGACTATGCTACTTAGAGTCAGGAGACTTTCCAGGAGGCTGCTTTATATTTTCCTATGTCTTTTAAATTTGGGTTTTGTAATAAACTAGTTTAGACTTTTGAATAAGGCGTTTTGTGCCTAAGACTATGACTGCTGTAATAGTTTAGTAAGTTTTTTATTTCGGAGCTTATGTTCTGTTAGTATCCTTTGCTTTAGAAATGTTGTTAAGTTATTTGTTGCAGGGACAATTGGTCATACTCACTTGTCACGACCTACGAGTCCATAAAGGAAATTAAATGCTTTCCTGAATTATGCTACGTCGGGGCGTGACAGGCTTTTTGGTATCAGAGCCAGGTTATGGCTCGACCAATTGTCCAGAACACATAGGATCTCCCGTTAAGATAGAATTGAGATAAGATAGTTCGACTTTATTCCGTGTCTAGTCGCTTTCTATCGTTTAGAATTTTCTTTCTTCTCAAGAGGTTGACCGAATTCTGTTGATTGATGGATAGGTACCGTTCTCTCGATCAGATGGCTGGAAGAAATCTCAGGAATCGTCCCGCTATTGAAGATGCACCGCCAGTAATAGATCCAACCGGGATGTTCGAAGCTTTTGTAAGGAGGTTGGAGAGGGTTAGTGATCAGAACGCAAGAAACAATAATCAGAATGGGGATTACAATGGGAATGGGAGGCAAGCCCACCAGACTGGAGACAAGCTTCTCAAGGAGTTTCGCGCTCTACGACCTGAGTATTTTGCTGGAACTGATGAACCCTGGCAAGCGGAACAGTGGCTACGTCAGATGGAGCGTATCTTTGAGACCATAGAGTGCACTGATCTGGAAAAGAAGCGTCTGGCTATCTTTCAGTTGTCTTATGCAGCGGCTGATTGGTGGGATGCAGAAAAGGCGACCATAGGGGAAGAAGCTGCAAGGAGAATGCCGTGGGTGGTGTTCAAGGAAAGGTTTCTCGAGAAGTATTTCCCCGAAGAAGAGAAGGACAAGAGGGAGAAAGAGTTTATGGAGTTGACTCAAGGGAATCTGACTGTCCGAGAGTACACTACTCGATTTGAGCGTCTGTCTCGCTTTGCTCCACATATGGTGGACACACCCCAGAGGAAAATCAAGAAGTATCACCGAGGTCTCAACCTATCTCTCAGACATTTGACTATGGGGCATCTGGGCCAGTCATTTGAAGCTCTGGTGAGATTGGCTACGGGGTTAGAGAATGATGGGTGTCAGAATTCGAAGCCGCTTGGAAATCGACCTCCGCAGAAGGGTTATCCCGGACAGAAACCAGGGTACCCTCAAGGACAGAAAAGGACCTGGGATGGAGGGAAGAAACCTCAACAGACACAAGCAGTTCAGCAGTATCAGCCTCTAGCAATAGAAGGGGCCAAAAACAACAACTGCTTCAATTGTGGAGTTCCCGGTCATCGAGCTAAAGATTGCAGAGCACCTAGGCGTACGGATCGTTCAGGAGTTGTGTGCTATAATTGTGGCATGCCAGGTCACATAAGTCCAGAATGCAAGGCTCCTAGGAAAGGTAACTATGGTCAACAAGGACAAGCCCGTCTGAATGCTGTCATTCCCGAGGCTGCTGGCTATGAGGAGACAGGGTATGAAGAAGGTACCAATGAGGAGGGACCGCCCGAGCAACGAGCAGTGGAAGGTACTCTAACTTTGTTTAACTCTAATGTTAAAGTTTTATTCGACACGGGTGCTACACATTCTTTTATATCTGTTAAGATCGTTCAGAAGTTGGGTATCATACCGCATCGTTTAGAGGAAGCTTTGAGTGCTGTCTCACCCTTAGGGACCACAGTCAAGTTATTACATGTGTGTAAGGATTGTCCTCTTCGGTTTGGAGACCACGAACTTTTGGCGAGATTGGTGGTTCTGTCGATGAAGGAGTTCGATATAATCCTGGGAATGGATTGGCTCGAGAAGAATCATGCGAAGTTGGATTGTGCAAAGAAAAAGATCACATTTGCGGACAAGGGGAATCAACTCTTCGATTTCCAATGTAACCCTTCGGGTGATATGTTCCTCACTAGATGCCTAGCAAACATTGAGGTTGTCAGTGCAGAGGTGACAGTATCATCTATACCGGTAATCAAAGAGTTCGAGGAAGTATTCCGAGATATTTCAGGATTACCGCCGGAAAGGGACATAGAATTCTGTGTGGAATTAGTGCCAGGTACTCGACCTATAACCAAGGTTCCCTACAGGATGGCCCCTACAGAGTTGTTGGAGCTGAAGGAACAAGTTCAAGAACTTGAGAAGTTGGGTTTTGTTCGTCCAAGTACTTCACCCTGGGGAGCACCAGTGTTGTTTGTGAAGAAGAAGGATGGGTCAATGCGGCTGTGTATTGACTACCGAGAACTGAATAAGGTTACTATCAAGAATAAGTATCCTTTACCTCGGATAGACGATCTGTTTGATCAGTTGCAAGGAGCCACGACCTTTTCTAAGATTGATCTACGGTCAGGGTATCACCAGTTGAGGGTGCGGAAGGAAGACATACCTAAGACTGCTTTCAGGACGAGATACGGACACTATGAGTTCTTAGTAATGCCGTTTGGGATGACAAATGCTCCAGCTGTGTTTATGGACTTGATGAACAGAGTATTCAAGCCATACTTAGATCAGTTCGTTATTGTCTTTATTGATGATATTTTGATCTATTCCAAGTCAGAGGAAGAGCATGAACAACATCTGAGGATCGTGTTGCAGACTCTCAAGGATCACCGCCTGTATGCTAAATTCAGCAAGTGTGAATTCTGGCTTCAGGAAGTTAAGTTTCTCGGGCATGTGATCTCTCAACAAGGAATCGCGGTTGACTCATCAAAGACCGATGCAGTGGCGAATTGGACTCGGCCGACCAATGCTACAGAAGTCAGAAGTTTTCTGGGACTAGCTGGTTACTATCGGAGATTTGTGGAAGGTTTCTCAAAGATAGCAGCCCCGTTAACTGGTTTGACTAAGAAAGATTTGAAGTTTGAATGGACTGATAAGCATGAACGCGCTTTTCTGAAATTGAAAGAGAAATTGACAACAGCGCCAGTGCTTGCGATACCAAGGGATGGTGAGAAGTTCACTATTTTTAGTGACGCCTCGTATCAAGGATTGGGATGTGTCCTTATGCAAGACGGAAAGGTTATCGCCTATGGTTCAAGACAGTTGAAGCCGAATGAATTGAACTACCCAACTCATGATTTAGAGCTGGCAGCAGTAGTGTTCGCGCTTAAGATCTGGAGACACTACCTCTATGGGGAGAAATTTGATTTGTTCTCAGACCACAAAAGCCTTAAGTATTTGTTTACTCAGAAGGAGTTGAACATGAGGCAACGTCGGTGGATGGAACTGATCAAGGACTACGACTTCACATTAGAGTACCACCCCGGTAAGGCAAACGTAGTCGCTGACGCCCTAAGCCGGAAACCTCAAGGAATGATTGCTTCATTGATGTTGAGGGAATGGAAAGCCTTGGAGACAATAACAGAATTTGATGTGCAGATTTCTGAGGGAAGTATCGGGCAACACTTTGGATGCTTGGTAGTACAACCAACACTTGTGAGTCGAATCATCGAAGCCCAGAAGGAAGATGAGAAGTTTCAAGCATGGTTCGCCAAGATGTTAGAGAAGGACCCGACAGAATGGAAGGTTGGGGCCGATGGAGGATACCGATGTCGAGACAGATTGTGTGTGCCAGATTCAGGAGGTTTGAGAAAAGAAATTCTCGAAGAAGCACATAAATCAAGACTGACAGTACACCCAGGAGGAACAAAGATGTATAAAGACCTGAAGAGAAACTTCTGGTGGGAAGGGATGAAACGAGAAGTAGCCGAATTTGTGTCTAAATGTTTGACTTGTCAACAAGTGAAGGCCGAACATCAGAGACCCTCGGGATTGTTACAACCCTTACCTGTCCCAGGATGGAAGTGGGAGCACATAACTATGGATTTCGTGGTTGGATTACCCCGGTCACAACAGAATCATGACGCGATTTGGGTAATCGTGGATCGTTTGACGAAGTCTGCACACTTTATCGCGTACAATATGACTTACCCAGTAGAAAGGATGAGTCGAATGTACCTACAGCAAGTGGTGCGACTGCACGGTGCGCCTGTGTCAATTGTATCAGACCGCGATGCACGTTTTACCTCGGGATTTTGGGAAAGTCTGCAGAAGGCTATGGGAACTTCGCTCAAGATGAGTACTGCATTCCATCCTCAGACCGATGGGCAGACCGAGCGTGTTAATCAGATTATGGAAGATATGCTCAGAGCTTGTGCAATTGACTTTGAAGAATCTTGGGAGACGCACTTACCTTTGGTTGAATTTGCGTATAACAACAGTTATCACTCGAGTATTGGAATGGCTCCGTTCGAAGCTTTGTACGGACGGCCATGTCGTTCTCCATTGTGTTGGGCTGAAGTGGGAGATACAGAACTTTTAGGACCAGATTTGGTGAGAGAGACCAATGAGAAAATTTCACTGGTCAAGGAAAGGATGAAAACTGCACAGAGTAGACACAAGAGTTATGCGGATCGACGTCGAAAGGACTTGGAGTTCAGTGTTGGAGATCACGTACTCCTTAAGGTTTCACCTGTTCGTGGAATAGTACGTTTTGGTCAGAAGAGAGGGAAGTTGGCACCTCGTTTCATCGGACCGTTCGAGATTTTGGAGCGTGTTGGGAAAGTGGCTTATCGGCTCGCGTTGCCACCAAAGATGTCTGGTGTTCATAATGTGTTCCATGTCAGTATGTTAAGGAAATACATACGGGATCCTTCACATGTGGTTAATTTTGATGATATTGAGACAAGTCAGAATGTTGTCTACAAGGATAGACCTGTGAGAATTCTTGACCAGAGTATCAAGAGGCTGAGAAGAAGAGACGTTCCTTTGGTTAAAGTTCAGTGGAGGCATCATGACGAAGGAGAGGCGTCGTGGGAGTTAGAGTCAGACATGAGGACTAGATACCCCGAGTTGTTTCAGGATTAGTTAGCTCAGATTTCGGGGCGAAATCTCTGTTAAGGTGGGTAGGGTGTAACGCCCTGTATTTTATTATCATTAATAAATAAATATTGCATTTTATTTCCATGAGTATTTTAATTTAATTTCTCTTTGTAATAATTATCTGGGGTCAAACCGTAATTTTTAAAACATTTTCTATGGTTTCAAAATCGATATTTATATTTTTGTATAACCGGGAATTGAATTCCTACATTAATATAATTTTCTGTATTTTTATTTCAACCGTAAAATACCAGTTTTGGGAATGGGCAGTATATTTTTACCTGTGTGTGTGTATCATTGCGTGAGCTCAACACACACAAGGGTATCTTGTGTACACATTAGTGCAGTGTGTGCTGTGTTTAGTGGAATGTGTGTGTAGTGCTTTGTGAGTGTGTGTGGAGTGTCATGTGTGTTTTATATGCATAGTGCTAAGCACTTTACATATCATTTATACACCCACTTATCCCCCATTTGATTCATCTCTCTCTCGGCAGCTCTCTCTCTCAATCACTCACTCACAGTCTCTCATCTCTCACTCCCAAACTCTCTCAAATTCTCTCAATCACTCTCTTGCTCTCTCAAGATCACACAACACACACATACAGTTTATATATATATAATCAGTCACATACTTAGACACACATATATATACACATATTGGGTTACCAAAATCAAGAACGGAGGAGGAAATTCTCAACGACGGATTATTACGGCGGAAGTTCTCGGCCTTTAAATTTCTGTATAATCGTCTCTGTGAGTATTATAAACTCACTCGCCATGTTTATATATGTGTATTTCTGTATGTATATGTGTATATATGTGTATATATATATGATACACCATTAGAGCTTAAAAATGGAGCTTTGAAAAAGTTAATCAAAATCGAATCCGTGAATTGTAATTGAAAGATATTGATCCCAATAGGCTACGGTTCGAATCCTACGGCTTAATTCATCCGTATCGCGACGTACCGTTGATTTAAAGTTTTGTCACCTCTCGGTTTTACGTGAAATCCGAGAGCTACGATTGAAATTAGTTAAAACCGATCGCGTATTCGTAATCCTTGCGGAAAAACGAAGAAATCCATATATTACATGTCTTGGTTGAAGTAGATTTCAGAAATGGGTCAAAAACAGGTTCTAAATTCGTAACAGGGAAGATACAGCTGGTTCCAACCGGTTGCATTTTTTTACAACCGGTTGCATTTTTTTTGTTCCAACCGGTTGCACTTTTGTTCCAACCGGTTGCATTTTTTTTGTTCCAACCAGTTGCATTTTTGTTCCAACCGGTTGCACTTTTTCAGCACTGACGACTTTTAGTAAAACGACCATAACTTCCTCTAGGAAACTCGAAAACGCGCACGGTTTGAAGCGTTGGAAACTAGACTCAAAGAGCTTTCGGTTGATATGTAATTCATGTATACAAATTATAACTCATTTTTAATGGCATTACTTCAAAGTATATTAGAAATTCAATCTAATATTTTCTCTTTTAATTTTAACAGTAGCAGAATTTTGTTTTCAGACTTTTGTTAGGAAAACGAATGAAATTTAAGGTTCTGCCCGCGTTGTCCCAAGTAAAACTCGATTCTGCACACTTTTCGTCTAATGCAATTTTCTCAGATTCTGCACCGTTTGGACAGAAAACGAGGATTTCAGTAGCAGTTTATTTAGAATGCTATTAGTTATGTTTAAAATGATTAAGGCAATGAATTACGAATTTTCAATCCCCGTACGCGTATTATTTCTTTAATTCTGTGAATTTCTTTATGTTTAAAGTTTGATGACATTCATGTGATTTATTAATGGTGTTATTTATGAAACATTGACATACATATTAGGGTTGAGGTTGTGTCAACATGCATGTGTGTGAGAAAGTGTGAAAAGAGTAAAGAGTGGCGTTCTAGTTGTGCGACCTCAATATCGATCGGATATTATTCTTGGTATTTGGAGATGATAGTGTTGTGTACGACTTAGATATCGATCGGATAGTATTCCTGGTATCTAAGGCGCGCGTTTCGGATATTGATCGGATAGTATTCCTGATATCCGAAGCGATGGTGGTAGTGTTGTGTACGGCTTAGATATCGATCGGATATTATTCCTGGTATCTAAGGCGCTTGTTTCGGATATTGATCGGATATTATTCCTGGTATCCGAAATGATGGTATTGAGTGTGGCTTAGATATTGATCGGATATTATTCCTGGTATCTGAAGCGATAGTTTGGTGTGCTGTTTTGGATATTGATCGGATAGTATTCCTGGTATCTGAGATAATGGTTTGTTTGTGTTGAGTTTTGTTGAGAGAAAAGAGTCAGAAAGATGAGATATTACATTGCTCATGCATGGTCACATATTTATTGCTTTCTTTATTTTCCCCCGTGGGTTATGTTGGAATTGGAACCTTGAATATATTACTGTTAAGTTAAAATTGCACCGTTGATTATATGCTTATATATACATTGCGAGCACTTGTTTATTTTGCTCACCAGCTTTCATAAGCTGACGGCGTTGATGCGTCCTGGACTGTATGTCCAGATTTTCAGGGTCAGGAGCAGCTAGGGTATTTTGACTATGCTACTTAGAGTCAGGAGACTTTCCAGGAGGCTGCTTTATATTTTCCTATGTCTTTTAAATTTGGGTTTTGTAATAAACTAGTTTAGACTTTTGAATAAGGCGTTTTGTGCCTAAGACTATGACTGCTGTAATAGTTTAGTAAGTTTTTTATTTCGGAGCTTATGTTCTGTTAGTATCCTTTGCTTTAGAAATGTTGTTAAGTTATTTGTTGCAGGGACAATTGGTCATACTCACTTGTCACGACCTACGAGTCCATAAAGGAAATTAAATGCTTTCCTGAATTATGCTACGTCGGGGCGTGACACTTCGGGTTTGGAGAAATTCTGATCAGTGTGTATAAGTGGAAAAAAAATTCAAATAATTGAGTTGGTGGATAATCCTATATGTATAAGGTACACAAAGAAAATCTCAAGTCACAAGCCCCAAACCTGTGAGCAATTAAGGGATAGGGTTAGGGTTTGTTGCATCTGTGTGTGTTTGTGTGCATATTTGGGGGTGTGATAATCTATGTGTGTATTAGAGTTTTAGGGTTCATGAGTGGGGTCTAGGGTTTCAAGAACCCCAAATTCCAAACCCTAACTGTGTTTTAGTTATATATCTGTGTGTGGGTGTGTATATATATGCTATACGTATAGATATGTGTATGAATCCATGTGTGTATCAATATATGTATAGAAAAGTGTGTGAATACCTGTGTGTGCGGATTTGGGGAAAGGAAAACTTTGGCCGCGGCTTCGTTTGGTGTAGCATAACTCATCTTTCCTAAGCATGAATTATAAAAGATGTAAACATCACAATCACATAAGCACTATTGTATGTAAATACTCCTATCAATCACAAAAATCAAGGACTATTGAGTTCAATAAGCATAAGGAAAAATCTAAGACAAGAATAGATCCAAAATACTCTTGATTATTAACATTAAAAATTGATTATATATAAATCATCCACCGACATACAATTATTTTCCAATCCATAAAATCCTAAAATAGAAAAGCATAGAATTCCTCCTTTACATAGCTAGGGTTTCAATGAAACCCTAGATTAGGAGTTTAGTTGCTCATGGTTTCGGAAAACAGTGAGATGGAATTGGATGAAGCCATCAGAACCTTCAGACTAGATCTTCTTCTTCTCTTTGTCTCCAATGGATGAAAGTATGAATGTATGTAAAGATGTGTATATTGATCTCTAGGTGTGTGTAACCCTAAAAATTATAAAAACTAAGTATATATAGAGTTTACAAGAAGTTTTGGAAAGCTTTCCTATCCCAAAACTAACTAAAACAGCTGTTATTTGTAATCTGAACATCATTAAGCAGTTTCGTTCGCAGATGGCTCTTCAGTATAGCAAAATACGCAACTTCAGTTTTTGTACGGATCGCGCGAGCGCGTAATTGGAAGGTCGCGTGCGCAGATCGCGCTAGCGATTTTTGGGATCTCGTGTGAGCGGACCGCGCGAGCGAAGGTCTTTTTTCAGCTTCTTTCTTCTTGCTTTTTCTCCTTATTTAACCTGGAATCCATGTTTTCTTCTAAAACCTTATAGAAAATAGAAAATAAAGTAAAACTACACAAAAATAGGATAAAAACGACTAACAAATGTGAATTAGGGCGTATAATGGGGATTTGTTCTCTCCCGATCAGTATACCTGTTTTGATCACATCGGATCGAGATTCGTGCTTTATTGCAGAGTTTTGGAGGCGTCTCAAAATGGCGATGTGAACTTCATTAAACTTGAGTTCAGCCTTCTATTCTATGGACCAATGGGCAAACTGAGCGAGTGAATCAATTGATGGAAGATATGCTTCGAGCTCGTGTTATAGATTTTTAGAGTTCATAGGAGACGCACCACCTGCCACTGATAGAATTCACCTACAATAATAGCTATCATACAACTATAGGAATGGTGACGTTTGAAGCTTTGTATAGTAGACCTTGTCGATCACCGCTATGTTAGGCCGAAGTTGGAGATACTCAACTTCTTGGGCCAGAAATGGTATAAGAAACCAACAAAAATATCCAAGTAGTACGTGAAAAGATGAAGATGGCACAAACCAGACACAAGAGCTACGTTGATAAATGCCATAATGACTTAGAATTTGCCACTGGAGACCACGTACTACTCAAGGTTTCACCAGTTTGAGGAACGTTAGATTTGGACAGAAGATAGGCAAGCTATCGCCTCAGTTCATCAGACCATTTAAGATCCTAGAATGCATGGAAAAGGTTGCATAACGTCTTCCACATTAGTATATTGAGGAAGTGTGCCCACAACCTAGCACACGAGATCAACTTCAAGGACATAGAGGTCAACGGAGATTTGATGTTTAATGAAAGACTAGTGTGAATCCTAGATCGAGCGATCAAGAAGTTTAGGAACAAGGAGATTCCATTAGTAAAGATTCAGTAGAAACACTATGGCGAAGGAGGAGGTTCATGGGAGCTAAAGTCAGAGATGCAGGAGAAATTTCCATTTTTGTTTTAACCCTACTTACTTTAGATTTCGAGGACGAAATCTTTTAATAAGTGATGGATGATGTAATATCCTGTATTTTCATATGCATATTTATAAATGGAATTTCACATATATATGACTTGATCTGAGAACCTTACCCTTCTATTGGTAATTTTGATGTTCCAATCGATTGGCATTAATTCTAATCGATTGCCACTTTTGGACTCGCAATTGATTGCCTATTATCCCAATCGATTGCCCTTGTTAACATATCCAATTGATTGCCTTCATAAATATCTGCATCCAATTGATTACCATCTGGTCCCAATCGATTGCCAACCTGCAAAACTTGGTCTCCAAGTTTGCGTAAGATTTTGATGTGTGGCTTTACACTCCTTCTATTTATATGGCCTCATTTCATGCCTTGGGGAGCTTTTTAACAGATTTGGTTTAGAGAGAGAAGTTATATATCATATATATACACTAATATTTACATAAACATATGCACATACACACCCACATACATATATATCTACACATACACACACTACTACTGAATGTAGATAAGAGAAGGAGAAGAAAAGGAAAATTGAAGAATGAGAAAGAAGAGATGAAAAATAGAAGAAGGATAAACAAGAGAAGGAAAGACAGAGAGAGCGAAGAGAAAGAGGAAAGAGAGAGAGAACTTGAGCTCCCAAGACCCACACGCACATACGTACCCCGTAGGTGAGTTTCAACCTCACTTGGTCTCATTATTATGAAGTTTTGCATAGTTTAAAGAAAGAAAGATAGCAAATACATCCTCCAAATGTTATGTATTCTGGACTATCATCTCACTAGAGAAGACGAAGTCCCAATCGATTGGGCTCTTTCTCAATCGATTGGTACGTGATGACTCCCAATCGATTACCAAAGTTTGCAATCGATTGGTATAGAATGTGATCCAATTGATTGGACTTCTTCCCAATCAATTGTTACTGGCTTTTACCTAATCGATTGGCACCCTGTCCCAATCAATTGGAAGTCACATAACATGGATAATTTCTGCTATTTATTAAACGAGCTGTTCGATTTTTGGATATTGTTTCATATTTTCTATATGCGAATATGGTATAGCCTGTGATAATGGGACATCAAACGATAGTTGATTAAAGGATAATGGATTTAAAAGTTATGACGTTAGATATATGTCAACCATAGATGAGTTCGATATCCGTTCATTTTAATCAGAATAGTTAGGCCATAGGGGAATGTCATGTATCAGTATTAGTGTAACGATAAGTAAGTTTGTTAAGATCTAGGATTCTAACGGGAGTGAGCATTGGCCAATCATATGTCCTTAAAAGTGGTGGACTGGACCAATTAGCTCTAAGATACCTGGTGATCTATTCATATTTCCTTAAAAGCGGTGGACTAAGCATATGTCCATAAAAGCAGTGGATTGTGATCACTGGTAGACATCGTTAAGTCGAGGCAATACAACATTAATGTGTCTTTGCTCAAAGTGTTAAATCCCTGACATGCGATGGACTGTGCATATGTTCTTAAAAGCGGGGGATGGACTGACATGGTAACCATGGCATGTGGTGGACTGTGAATATACTCTTAAAAAGCAGTGGATAGAGCATTGGTGTATCTAGGATGTATTACTATCAAGTCTGTTCTATAGATTAGTCGGTCAGGATAGGTTCTTATATAACAAGACATGTGAATCAGATAACGATACAATTTAGTAAGGCTTAACTTATGTGTTCGTAACTTGTATTACTACATAGACTTGATACCTCATTAGTTTCTGCTCACTCAGCTTTTAGTAAGCTAGCAGCCTTTTATGCCTGGACATTGCCTGTCCAGACTACCCTATCCCTAACAGTACGTGTACTGTACTGTATGATGATGTCTACTACCCAGAGGGTGGACCTATCAATGCGGAGTATGCTATGGAGGGCTACTACACTGATGATTATGTTTACGCGAGCTAAAGAATTGCATTGAGTGTAGTTTTTATTACTGTTATTGACTTTATCAGTACATCTTTATTTAGGCATATGTTACCTTCAGACTTGTAATATTATGTTAACTCTGATGTAATCATATAGGGATCTTATATATGATGAGTTTAGTTCCAATTGTTGTTCTCTTTAGCTCTTTATTGTTTAGAACAATGTGGTATGTACAATTTAGTGACTTCAATAGTCATTGCTTGCGAACCCAGAATGGAAATTTATTTTTCTCTATTTTTGCCATCCTAGGGTGTGACGGAGCTGATCCTAGCTTTTATCGAGCCCTTGTTTAGCGGCTCAGCTCATTTACATCTCTACCCATGATCCATATCCAAGGCTACACGAGTGACTAATCTAATTTACATCCCACAAGGCTAAATCAAGAGAGATCCTCACTAATAGAGTTGCCACTTGGTTTGATAAAGGAAACCAATAAAACTAAATCTTTCAAGACCACTGGAAGTTTACTCCGCCCATTCATCTGTCACGCCCCGGCATAGCCAAAGTAGGGAAAATTTTAGAATTTCCATCTTGGACCCTGAGGCACGTGACTGGTTGTATTACCAAATTGTCCATGACCCAATATTAATAAATAACCAACATAACGAAAGGATGAAACCAATGTCTGCTTACTAGAATATATTATAAAAAGAAGCCAAAGGACTTAGCTAGTTAATACATCATTATGGATACATTAGAGTCTTATGGCTCTCGGGCCTTACAAAAATTATAACAAATGCTATGCTAAGTCTTCTGGTTACAATCAAAACCATTTACAAAAGATAACTACTAGTCTTCTCTCTAACTAGTATAACCATAGTCATCTTCGGTGTACTCTTCCTCTATGTTCCCTTCTTACGTAGGTGCATAACCTGGGTACTCATCACCTATAAAAGTTGGACATGGGAATGTCAAGCGACATGAACGCCGTCAGCTTATGAAAGTCGAGTGAGAAAACAAAATCAAATGGAACATATATAGCCACAAACAATAAGAATACGTCTACTACTTTTAATTCGCCTTTTAGAATCTTCGCGTTCTCGCCGTCGAACTAGGACTACTAACGTACCCGACTATGTATTCGAAAAGAATACAAATCAATTGTCCTAATTTGTCTCGATATTCTTAATGCCACTACTATCATTTACAAACCAAAGTGCCTTTCACCTCATCACGAAGAACCAAAGTGTTGAGGAGTTCAAGAACATCCATTTCATCATGAAGAACCGAAAGGAGTCTTAACTCTACGAACCATCACTTTGTCATGAAGAATCGAAGTTTTCACCTTATTCGTTTGAACACAAAGAACCAAAAGGATACTCAATAACCATCACTTCATCATGAAGAACCGAAGTGTTCACCATATCCATTTCGTCACAGAGAACTGAAAGGATACTCAATAACCATCACTTCGTCACGAAGAACGAAGTATTCACTATATCCATTTCGTCACAAAGAACCGAAAGGATACACAATTACCATCAGTTCATCACTAATTACCGAAGTATTCAACATATCTGTTTCGTCACAAATAACTGAAAGGATACTCAATAACCATCACTTCGTCATGAAGAACTGAAGTATTCAACATATCTATTTCGTCACGAAGAACCGAAAGGATACACAATTACCATCACTTCGTTACGATGACCCGAAGTATTTACCATATCCATTTCAACACAAAGAACCGAAAGGACACTCAATAACCTTCACTTCGTCATGAAGAACCAAAAATCACCATATCCATTTCCTCACGAAGAACCGAAAGGATGCACAACTTTACAACCCAACAAACACACTGTTTTCTCACTATCCCAGCCTCTGCGGCCTGGTTTACCTATTCGACTCTTTTCCTCAGCATAAGTTTCTTTCGACAAAGCACAACTGATCATTATGTATTACCGGTAGTGCACACGTCATTTGTTTTTGGAGTTTAGTTCATTAATGACTTTCGATTATACTTTTGAGGTTGCGTTCATACGTTTGTCATTCTATTTTACATCATAATATACTTACGAAATTGGAATAAAAAGCGTTAATGTTCAGTTCACGACCTCAATTATTCATTAAGGAAACTTTTCCAGAAAAACTCCCAGAAACTGGTTCTTCCTACTAATCGGTTTCTAGGATTAGGCTCCAGAAATCAATTTCTCCTACATATCAATTTCTGGTGCAAGTTTCAAGATTCCTTTGCTTCTTGCAATGTACAACCCTTTAAGCTCAAAGTACTATCCAATAATACTACTATGGATAGTACCATGCTCTCATAGTTATACTTATAATTCGTATAGTTTTATTCATGAGTCAATGATACAATTATTTAAGCATGTATTATGAGTTCAAGCATCATAACATGAATTTAACCCATAAGTCACATGCATGAATTCGTTTACACTCTATGATACTATCATGCGATCTCTAAGATTCATAAAGCAAGGTCTTGTGTAGACTCAAGTAAGGTACAAGCCATCTAGATTTAACTTGGAGTCAAGGTACAACCATTATAGTTCACTTCATTATCTTCCAAGCATGTAATGTAAGTTTAATACATAAAACACATATATACGTTGGTTACAAAGGTTAAGTTACTAACATGCAGCTTCAAATAACAAGGCTTCATGTTGGCAAAATCGAGGTACAACCATACAAAGCATAGAAAACAACAAAATAGGAACTGCTTCCCAGAACTGGTTCTTACACACAAACTAATTTCCCAACCCATTCCCACAAACCGGTTTCTCCCAGGAATCGGTTTCTTATGCCTTTTAGCAGTTTTCTAGACAACACTACTACACTATGGATTTATATACCAAAACTAATTTGTATGGCATGGAAACCTCACAAAAACTTCCTCAAACACATACTAAACATAATTACATACTATATAAATTCTAAAGTGAGTTAGAATACTCACCAAAGCTTAAAATTAGGCTTGAATGTTGATTTGAGCGCAGGAAGCTTGGACATAAGCTTCAATGGTGAACTTCTTCTTCTTTTAACTTCTTGGCTTTTCTTTCTGATGGGATTCTTTTTGAGCTTCTAGGACTTATAAACACAGCTCCTAAGTCCCCATGGTAGTGTGTGTGTAAATGTATGGGTGTATATAGAGGTGTATACAAAGGGAAAGATCAACTCTTTGATTTCTCTCCTAACTAACCTTATATGCTATAATGTACTTCCAATCTCCCATCTCTCTCTCTATATATACAGATTATGAGAGTCCAAGAGAGAGTAATGCATGCATGCATGCATATGTTTATATAAGGGTTGGTATGGCTAGGTGTCACTTTGCATGGATGTATGCCTATGTGGACAAGAGTCACATGAGGTGGCGACATGTGTAGGGGGTGATGCATGGGGCTACCATGTGGCCTACCATGTGGGGCCCACCTTGGGCTTTGCTCCACTTCCTTAGTTTGCATGCATAAGTTCCTCAATGTACGTGTCGATCTTGATTTACGTATAAATGGGTATTATTTCTAATGTCCGTGTCCGGGTACGGGACTAAGTTAAGTCTTATTATGGTTGAGTCAGTGTAGTGACTATAGTCTAATTAGTAATCATACAACACATGGATACCGTCACACAATTAAAAAGTATAATAATCAGCTAAATACAAAAAATTCAAAAAACTGATATTATTAACGAAGAGAAAATTACAAGTATTACATCTTCTACCACCTATTACAGGATTTCATCCTCGAATTAGGCACTAAACAGAAAAGAAATTTTCTATCGCATCTCTGATTTGAGCTCCCAAGAAGGTTCTCCTTCGCCATGGTGCTTCCACTGAACCTTTACCAGTGGATCTCTTTGTTTCTCAGCTTCTTGATTCCACGATCCAGAATTCTTACAGGTCCTTCAACGAATGTAGAATTATCGTCTACTTTGAAATCTTTGAAATTAATCTCGTGTGTCGGATTGTGAAGACATTTCGTCAACATACTCACATGGACGACATTATAACTCCCAAAGTCTTTGGTGGTAAAGCCAGCCTGTAAGCGACTTTCCCCACGTGTTCTAGAATTTCAAATGGTCCAATGTAGCACGGTGATCTCTTTCCCCTCTTCTGTCCAAATCTTACAATGCCTCGAATCAGGGAGACTTTCAAGTACACATGATCTCCAACTTCAAACTCTAGGTCTCAACACCATTTGTCAATGTAGCTCTTGTATCTTCTTTGCGCTGCCTTCATCCTTTCATTTACCGTATTGATTCCTTTATTGGTTTCCTAAACTAAGTCTGGTCCCAATAGTTTTCCATCCCTAACTTTAGCCCAACACAGAGGTGAACGACATAGTCTTCTGTATAGTGCTTTAAATGGTGTCGTCCCTATGCTTGAATGAAAACTATTGTGGAAGTGAACTCAATCAACGATAAGTGAATTTCCTACGAACTTTCAAAATTAATCACACATGCTTAGAGCATGTCCTCCATTACTTGATTCACTTTTCTATATGTTCGTCAGTATGTGGATGAAATGTAGAACTTAACTTTAGAGATGTTCCCATTGCTTTCTAAAGACTCTTCCAAAATCCAATGGCAAATCTCGAATCTCGATCTGATACTATTAATACCGGTACCCCATGTAATCACACAACCTATTGCAGATATAGTCAGCTCATCTTCTTGACAGGATAGGTTATGTTGTAGGCAATAAAATGGGTTAATTTGGTCAGACGATTAACAACTACCTAAATAGCATCATGGTTCCACTGAAATCATGGCAATCCTACAATAAAATCCATGGTGATATGCTCCATTTCTATTCTAGGACTGGTAGAGGTTGTAGTAATCCCAAAGGCCATTGGTGTTCTGCCTTGACTTACTGACAAGTAGAGCATTTGGCTACATATTTTGTGACTTCTCTCTTCATGCCTTCCCACCAGAAGTTCCTTTTTAAGTCTTTGTACATCTTGGTTCTGTCGGGGTGTATGGTCATTTTAGACTTATGTGCTTCATCCAGAATAACTTTGCTCAAGTTATCCGTGTCAGGTACACATAACCTATCCTTATACCTGAATCCCCTGTCTGTTCCAATGTTCGATTCAATCGGGTCCTTTGCTTTTGCCTTCTCAAACCATTTCCTCAATCCCGCGTCCTTCTCTTGGGCTTCGAGTATGTGATGAATGAGGGTCGGCTACACCATAAGACATCCAAAAGGTCGTCCATTACCTGGTCTTGTAGTCTGAAAGCCAAATTCTGTTAAAGCTTCTAAGGCTTTCCATTCCTTGATTAAAAGTAAGGCGATTAGCCTTCGGGGTTTCCTACTTAGAGTATCTACGACCACATTTGCTTTATCGGGGTGGTACTATAATTTAAAGTCATAGTCCTTAAGTAGATCCATCCAGCGTCGTCGTCTCATGTTCAGTTCCTTTTGAAAGAATAGGCATTTCAAGCTTTTGTGATCTGAGAACAGGTCAAACTTCTCTTCATATAGGTAGTGCCTCCAAATCTTAAGTGCAAAGACAATTGTAACCAATTTCAGGTCATGCATAGGGTAGTTCAGCTCATGTAGCTTTAATTCTCTGGATCCATAAGCAATCACCTGACCATTCTGCATGAGTACACATCCTAATCCTTGATATGAAGCATCACTATAGATAGTGTACCATTCACCACTCTTAGGTATGGCTAGCACTGGCACTGAGGTTAACCTCACCTTTAGTTCCTGAAAGGCATGTTCGTGATTGTCCTTCTACTCAAACTTTGAATCCTTCTTTATTAGTCCAGTTAAAAGAGATGGAATCCTTAAGAAACCCTCCATGAATCTTCTATAGTATCCAGCCAATTTGAGGAAACTTCATACTTCTGATGCATTAGTTGGTCTATTCCAACTAAAAATTGCATCCGTCTTGGTTGAGTCCACTGAAATTCCATTTTGTAAAACTACATGTCCCAAGAATTTAACTTCTTTTAGTCAAAATTCACACTTACTGATCTTGGCATAGAGGCGATTCTCTTTGAGTGTCTGGAGTACAATCTATACATGTTTCTCATGTTCTTCATCATTCTTCAAATAAATAAGGATGTCATCGATAAACACGATGATGAATTGATCCAAGAAGGGTCTGAATACTCGATTCATCAAATCCATGAATACCACCAGGGCATTAGTTAACCCAAAAGGCATAACTAAGAATTCATAATGCCTATATCTTATTCTGAAAGTCATTTTCGGTACTTCTTCAGGTCTAACAAGTAATTGGTGGTAACCGGATCGTAAATCGATTTTTGAAAAAGTTGTCGCTCCTTGAAGCTGGTCAAATAATTCATCTACCCTGGGAAGGAGGTACTTGTTCTTGATGAAGACCTTATTCAACTCTCTGTAGTCAATACAAAGTCGAAGATTTCCATATTTCTTTCAGACAAATAGAACCACAGCTTCCCAAGATGACGTGTTGGGTCTAATAAATACTCTCTGTACTTGTTTCTTCAACTCTTGCATTTCAATTAGGGCCATATGATAAGGAACCTTGGATATCGGTGTTGTTCTGGGTACTAACTCAATGCAAAAGTTAATCTCGCGCTTAGGTGGTAATATGAAAATGTTCTGAAAGATATCCTCATAGTCTCGGACTAATGGAATTTGAGCGATCGTCAATTCTGACCCTGTAATTCCCATAGCAGCTAAGCGACTTGTAAGAAAGGCGTCACTAGTGGGGTTACATTGAAAATTGAAGGGTGTACTTCCAGGTACAGAAAATGCAATTAACCTACCAACACAATCTAACTTCGCATGATACTTAGTAAGCTAGTCAAATCCTAAGATTACATCGAATTCCTTGATTGATAGAATAATTTAGTCTGCAGGTAAGTTCCTATCCTCCAATGTCAAAGTGCAGTCCTTGCATACCTTTCCTAGCTTTACTGTCATTCCCAAAAGTGATACTATATTTAGGGCTACCTCAAGTGTTTGGGGTACTAAACCCAATCGTTGTACAATCTTGAAAGCAATAAATGAATTTGTAGCGCCAGTACTAAAAAGCAATTTAACTCGACTAGCATATAATGAAAGTGTACCTTCCAATTTTTCCTATTCCTTTTCATCATAGCCAGCTGCCTCAGGTATGACAGCATTGAGTCGAGCCTTACCAGCTTGACCATGAGTAGTAGGCCCATGATAGTTTCCTTTTGGTGCCTTGCATTTTTTGCTCATGTGTCCCCTCTTGCCACAGTTATAACAGATAACATTAATTCAATAATTATCCCTAGGGGCTATGCAGTCTTGAGCCATGTGCCCGGGGATCCCACATTTGAAGCATCTGTCCTTATTATTCTCGGTAGTAGTGGTTGGTACTTATAGTACAGGAGGTACTATGTTCTTATCCCGAGGAAAGGTGAGTCCTGGTTTCTAGTTGTTGTTCCATGGACGCTTGCTTCCTTGGAAATAGGTCAAAGGTCTTCCTCATGGTTCATTCTTTGGTGGGGGTGGTCGGTGTACCATTTGCTTCGGGCCTTGGCAGCCATCTCTTTCCAATTCTGCCGCCAGCTTGACCAAGGCCTCGAAAGATTGATTTAGGTGTCCCAATGTTAGATGCTAGAGGTGCGGATTGAGTCCTCGGTGAAACTTCTTGATCTTCTTTTGAGGAGTCTCAACAATGTGAAGGGCAAAGCGGGACAAGCATTCAAATTATGTTGTGTAATCTCTTATACTCCTATTTCCTCAAGTCAATTGATGAATTCCTTCTCTTTTTGGTCCTTTTCATCGTCGGAGAAATACTTCTCCTAAAACTTCTCGTGAAAGGTAGTCCATGTCATCCTCCTTGAAGCTTCTACTCCAATAGTTGCTCTCTCAGCTTCCCTCCAATCTGCTGCTGCATAAGAGAGTTAGAAAATTATGAGACGATGCTTCTCCGTCTCAAATTATTTGATTGATTCAAAGATACGATCTATATCCCTTAGCCATTGCTCTACTCGCTATGATTCACCAGTGCTATCGTACCTATCAGGACGCAAATCTCTGAATCCTTCCATTAGTCTGTAGCATGTCTGGGGTGGTGGTCTTTGGTGATTGTCGTTGTTGTTTTCATTTTCATTACTGTGGTTGTTGCTTATATGGTCCAGATGCTGCAGAAATGCGCCAAAGATTCTAGTAGGATCTTTTCCTTTGAGAATGGGATCTGGTGATCCTCCATTACAATTTCTTCTTGGTCTTCCCGCCATTGTGCTTGTGTGCTTATGTTCCTACATGAATATCTATTGGTTACTCGCCAATCCTAACCATGGTTACAAGATATATGAATAACTGGATTTATAGAGAGCAATTCTAATGTAAATACATAACCCATCAAGTATTCACACCATCATATGATGCATCATATAAAGGAAACTAGTCTTCATTAATAACTTTAAATATTTACATAGTACAACATAGTTGCAAAAAACATTTACATAGGAATGCGCACATGCTGAATATACATAGTAGGGTAAACAGTACCAAAAATATATACGTAGAAAAAGCGTACACGTCAACTAACACGTGTTATATGCCTGAGTACAACTTTATACACAAAAGATGGGTTATTAGCCCTATTACAAGTAGAGCTCTAGATCCTGGGGATCTTCTGCCAAAAGTCCTCCATATCAGACTCATCGGGTGGAGCATCATCTGGAATCAGAATCTGCTAGGGTGGAACCTAGTCCAAATATAGGTCAAATTCGTTGATCATCTCATCGTCCTCCCAGAAGCTTTATCCAGATATTCTTGATATAACCTGTTTCTCCCATAAATTCTATTAAGATATCCCAAATATAACCTATTTCTCCCAAAAACTTGGTTCAGACATCCCAGATATAACCTGTTTTTTCCAGAAACTCTGTCCAGACATCCCAGATATAACCTATTTCTCCCTCAAACTCTGTTAAGATATCCCAGATATAAGTTGTTTCTCCCAGAAACTCTGTTCAAATATCCCAGATATAACATATTTCTCCCAGAAACTCTGTCCAGACATCCTAGTTATAACTTGTTTTTCCCAAAAACTGTGTACAGACATCCCAGATATAACATGTTTCTCCTAGAAACTCTGTCCAGATATCTCAGATATTGCCCGTTTTTCCTAGAAACTCTGTCTAGATATCTCAGATATAACCTGTTTCTCCCAAAAACTCTGTCCAGACATCCCAGATATAACCTGTTTCTCCCAAAAACTCTGTCCAGACATCCCAGATATAACCTGTTTCTCCCAAAAACTCTGTCTAGATATCCCAAATTTCTCCCAGAAACTCTGTCCAGATATCCCAGATATAACCTGTTTCTCCCAAAAATTCTTTCTACAAATCCTAGATTTACGAAAGATACCAGTCTTCCCCATAAACTCTACCGAAATTTCTTGAAATATCCTGGAAACCCCTATTATCCCTTGGTGATCATACTGGAAGGAAAGGTTAGCACACTCTGTATGGCTAGGACCTTACTTGCTTAACTGCTATCTGCTAGAAGTAAGAGTATCAGGTAGATTAGGGCTTGCATCCTCATGCTTGTCTCATATGCATGCATCTTCCCTATCAATCCGCATGCACTATTTCTTGTCAGTCTGTACATAAGTCAATCCACATCTGTTAACATCACTGTCATTGTCTGTCTATAGTCATCACTATCAGAATCTGATATAATTCTCTCAAATCTGTAGGCCACTATAGATTCCCAAAGTCAGTAGTTGGTATCCTCGTCTTGGGCCAGAAATTTAGATAATCGTTTGGTTAGGATCAGCCCGGCAAGCTATTTCAACATGAACAAGTAAGAGTTACAAAACAAGGTTACTGAGTTAGGAGCAACCATAAGCCAGCAGCCCGACAACTTGGCCCATGTTTTGAAGTTCATAGAAGAACTGAAACAGCAGCAATCACAGTATCCACCCGGGTTCCCACCATCGCCAGGTTTCATGCCGCTACCGCTGGGGTTTGTGCCACTTCCCATCGGCATACATGAGAATAATGGGGAAGAAGATTGGTTTCTAGGGTCCTACTGCCTGCATATGAGAAAAAGCTCCAAGAGAAAATGGATAAAGTCGACAAGCTGGAAAGTGTATTGAGAAAGAGCAAAGGGGTTGATGACTACATGCTAGACCTAGAGGAGCTTTTTGAGCCTGTTAAGCTGAAACTGCTAGAAAACTTCAAGATGCCCGCCATTGATCGTTTTGATGGAACCGGGAATCCAAAAAGCCATGTGAAGCTATGTATGAGCATCTTCCAGTCAATGGGCTGCACTCATGAGCACATTCCAATGTTGTTCCCAGAAACCCTCGCAAAGTCTGAACTATCATGGTTCCTTATCTTGGAAGCTTCCAAAACTCGCGCATGGGAAGACATTGTTCGGGTATTCATCGATCACTATTCTTACAATCAAGAGCTAGATGTCACAATAAAAAATTTGGAAAATACTCAGCAAAATAACAATGAATCCTTTGCTACTTTCCTGAGCAAATGGAGGAATAAAGTGGCCTAAATGACCCACCGGCCAGTTGAGAAGGAACAAGTGAGAATGCTAATCTGGAATTTGCAGTCTCTTTACCATGAGAAACTATTCTCTCAATCCATCTCCACCTTTGAAGAATTGTTTGAAGTCGGGTTTCAAATCGAAGATGCAATTAGGGAAGGGAAGATTAAGAAAGAAGAGCCTCCAAGTCAGTCAAAAAGGCCTAGCTACTCTCGCAACCCTCTGGATGTCAATGCCCTTAGCAGTCAACCCATGGCATACCATCCTAGGCTGTACCAACCCTCCAGCCAAGGAAACACACCCAATCGCCCCTCCAGAAAAAACCTCCTCACAATTTTGCCAAGCTAGAGATCTCCCTGTCCTCAGCCTTAAACCGTCTCCTCAAAAAGGGCCATCTCCAACTGCTCCAACCTCGAAATACCCAGCCACCACCAAGCTGTGACATGTCCAAACATTGTACCTACCACCAAGCCCCTGGCCACAATACCAATGATTGCATGTGCCTCCGCCATGACATCCAAGACCTCATTGACCAGAATATCATTAAGCCACCACCAAAATAGCCCAATGTTAGCCAAAACCCCCTACCAAACCACCAAAATATCAGTCTCATCGAATCTGACCGCGTATCCTTCAACCCCATCGCCTATATCACCCCCTTAGGACACCCCTTACCCCTCATTGACATCCCAGACTTTGTGGGAATCCATCTGATCGAAGGAGAAGAATAGGAATGCCAGCAATAACTGGATGATGAACGAGATTTATTCTTCCTGGAGGATCATGATCTAGGGGCAGTAGACCTCAAATGGTATGATCCCAATAAAGAAAGTGATGCCTCCATCTGGAATGAGCCGGAGAAACCATTTGTGGGAACAGATTATGATTGGTTCAAAGAAGATGGGACTGTAGAAGGACCTACTCCTGCCGAGAATGATCATCTGACTAGGTCAGGCCATTATTATCAGCCTCCACGAACTATCACCGTCAAGGAAGGACCAGTCAAAGACAAAGGAAAGGGAAAAATGGATGAGGCCATCAAAGAGGACAATGAGTTGATAAAGCAATTAAAAAAACTCAAGCACACCTCTCAATTTGGGACATCATGGTGACATCCTGCAAGCATAGACAGGTCGTATTGAATGCCTTAGCTGGGATTGAGGTCGTATTGAATGCCTTGGCTGGGATTTTTACTTGTTTAAACAAGTAAAAATTAATATTCCATTCCTCGATGCTATAAAACAAATTCCCGCTTTCGCTAAATATTTAAAAGACCTGTGTACGCAAAAGCGCAAGCTACGTAGTCATATTCTGAAAAAGGTCTTCCTCACTGAAAAAGTAAGCTCCATTTTCCAACACGCTACTCCGAAATATAAAGATCCAGGTATGCCTACGATTTCATGTGTCATAGGTGACACTATTATTCATCAGGCTCTCCTTGACTTAGGAGCTAGTGTTAACCTCTTACCTTACCACATCTACAAACAACTAGGACTAGGTGAACTTAAACCTACGGCCGCTACTATACAATTAGCAGATCGTTCTATTAAAATACCTAGAGGAATCGTCGAGGACGTCTTGGTTAAAGTTGATAAATGCTATTATCCTGTCGACTTCATGGTCCTTGACACTGAACTCGTGCTAGATGCTAGGAAACACACTCCTGTCATCTTAGGCCGTCCATTCTTAGCAACCGCTAATGTCGTGTTAACTGTCGGACGGGGGTAATGAAGGTGTCATTTGGGAACATGAACTTAAAATTAAACATTTTTAATACTATGAATCAACCTCCTAAAGACGACGATTACGTATGTGAGGCGGAATGTGAGGTAAGACGGAATATTGTGCCTAACAAAGAACTGAATATGGGTGAGGAAAATAATATAATTCGTAATGAGCGGATGAATCCTGACAACCAAGACCCGAATGATGAATTTACTCGAAAGGTAAGAAATCGATTTGAACATAATCCGGGAGAACCGTCGGTTGAATTAATTTAAAGCGACGTTATTTCTGCTTATCACCGGGCACTTCTTGATATCCTAAGGGGTACAAAGTCTGATTTTCAACCTCCATAAATCTTGAGCTAGAATGGTCTAGCTAAAGACGTAAAAGAAAGCGCTTCTTGGGAGGCAACCCAAACTTTATTTCATTCATTTTCCTTATTTTGGGTCAGATTTGAGTCCTTTTGGGTTATTCTGGACAGGTTTGGGGGTCGGAGTAAACTTATTTTCAGCTTATATACAAAAAATAAAGAAAAAGAGGAAAAATGGCAACTCACGCGTGCGGCCCGCTCGCGCGAGCTTGCCCCTTCGTGAATTTTTTTTTAAAATCTTATGTAATATATAGCCTCAGTATCACCTCGCGCCGAAATTTGCGCGTGCGAGGAGGTCGCTCGAACGGCTCGCTCGCGCGATCTGGGGACTTAGAAATCTTTCTTTTATAAAACGTAAAACAAGCTTCTGCTTAAACTTGCGGAGGGATTTGCGCGCGCGACGCTCGCTTGCGCGGTCCGCTCGCGCGAGGTAGAATTTTCAGGAATTTTCTCTTTTGTTCTCTAACCTCCTGTCTCCTGCACCTGGTCAGTTGTTTTTATATTTTGTTCTCTTAAGTTTATTTTAGATTAAGTATTTCTTTGTTTACATAGTTCTAGTTTTATTTTTCTTTATTTCCTTTACGTTCTTTTAATTCTAGTTTAGTTTCTATTGTTTACAAAATAAAAATAAAAAATAAATAAAAATATGTATTATATATTAGCTTTATTATTTATTTGTTTGTTTAATTTTCTTTTGTTAAGTATTAACAGGTGAATTAGTAGCTCCATTAGGAGCATTTGAACTTGCCTTCCAGATTTATATACTTCACTTGTTTGTGATTGTCGAGATCGAGGTATTATCGTTCCTTCCTTACGTACTCTCCTTTCTTTCGTTTAATTGTTTCATTGGGGACAATGAAAGGTTTAGGTTTGGGGGTATGCATGCACATGCACATTGTTACACTAAATTTTCAAATTTTTTGGATTCTTGTGCTTAAATAAACGATGTCACCTACGGTTTTGCAATCTCTAGTCGATACATCTTGTTATGTAACTATGATTGTTATAGAATGGTAAATAAGAGAAGATGTGGTTAAACATTTGCTGATGTCATGTTGAAACGTTTTAGGTAATGTATCGTTTGAATCGTAGTTTTATATCATAGATTTGCACACAAACCTATGCACTGCACGTAGTCGCTTGAATACATGTTTGATGTGAACTATAATATGATTCGGATTTCTAGATAACACATGGTGGAGACTAAGTCCAGTGAGATTTTGAGCCTATATTTTCTTTTTAGAGGGTTGTAAATACATTTTGTGTTTGTCAAATTTCACTTGAAATAGCGCATTAACTCGTTGTTTAGTCTCATTATTCTTGTTTTGGTTGATAAGTCAAGTTAAAATATTTGTCACCATCGTAAATATTGAAGAATCACATGATCATAGGAGATGATTTTAGGCCCTCTTTGTTTACCACTATCCAAAAAAATGATAAATTTCCTTAGTTCACCCTTTGAGCCGTTAAAATTACTTTTTTCTTTAATTACCATTATCTTGTTTTTGCTCTAATTTGGCCAACTTGGAGTTCACCCCTGAAAGATTGATCAACTTTTAGTGGTGATAAGGCGATGTGTCGATTAAGAAGAAGAAGAGAACAAGATGATGTTTGGGGTGGTTGCCTTGTTATTTATTGATTGATTCGTTTCAAAAGCAACGAGAAGGAAAAGAATAGAGAAAAAAAAAAGAATAAGGTTAAAATATATATAAAAAAAAAGAAACAGAAGGAGAAAAATTGAAAGGAATAAAAAGAAGAGAATGAAATGATGAAGTTGGTGGAAGAGAGAATGAAAGAAATCGAACATGCCTTACAATGCCATTCTTTCTATCCTTTTTCATTGCCTAAGTCACATTACAACTGTTGAAAAGTCCTATTTGATCATAGAAAACATGTTTTGGATATGAAAACGATGGGAGGGGGATTAAAACATGGTAACGATTAATTTTTCTTGATTGTTGGCATCCTATCCATGAGACTACTGTTCTTTTGTGTCATGCGTCTTTTTCGAGTTATATGTGAGCGGTTTCTTGTTTTGAAAATATATTTCCTTTATTCACATATTTTAGATAAATTACACATGTTCTGAGCGTTTCATTTGAGAGTGTAATCCATTGTGAGATTCGTTGTCGAAGTATAGTTTGATGGTTATCTGAGTTATATTCCAAGTTCATGACATGCGTGTGTTCATTTGACTACCATATCACACACGTGCAATTTTATGAGAAACTCTATTGATTTATACGATGCATGTGCTTGAGATTGTTTTTCATGACGTAGGTGGACTTTGGCTACTTTTCTTCTTATTCGTTATTCTATTTCAAATCATTGTTTTATAATAAGGAGTATCGAATATTAAGTTTTTCATTTTTAATAAAACTTTTTAAATATATAATGAAATAAAGATGGTTGTGGGAGACTTGTTGATGAGAACCCTTACGAGACTTCACTCGTCCAACTAGGGACACCTAGGGGTTTAAAAGGCTTGTTGCATAAGCTAAGTGCAATCGTGATCCATGCGAAAATGGAGTAGTATTTTTATTAGTAATTTAATTTTTATGTTCTTTTTGCTCGAGGACTTGCAAAATGTAGGTTTGGGGGTGTGATCGGTAGAGAACAAATCCTAATTACATGCCTTAATTCACATTTATTAGCATATTTTATCCTGTTTTTATGTATTTTTATTTCCTTTTCTATTTTGGAGCAGGTTTTGGAAGAAAACACTAATCCATGCTAAATAAGGAGAAAAAGCAAGCTCAAAGAAGCTGAAAAAGCCACCTCGAGCGCGCGGCCCGCTCGTGCGAAATACCAGAAATCGCTCGCACGACTTCCCAATATCACGCTCGCGCGGCCCGCTCGTTCGACCTGTGTAAAAATCAAATACGTGTATTTCAATGTACTGAAGACTCCTAAGTGAACGAAACTGCTTAATTACGTCTGGAAAGCTAAATACAGCAGTTTTAGTGCGAATTGGGTTAGGAAAGGTTCCAAAAACTTGCTACTAATCTATATATACCCTATTTTACTTCAATTTAAGGATAGGCAATTGTTATACACACAATATATAACCACACTTTCAGCCATTGAAGGGAGGGAAGCAAGAAGAACAAGAAGAAGACCAAGGGTTTCCATGGCCTCCTCCATCAACTACTTGCCATCCGCCGCTTCTATGGATAACTAAACTCAAGATCTAGGGTTTCAATGAAACTCTACCCAAGTAATAGGTGTTTTTTATGTTTTTATTTTAGTTTTATTATGTATGGATGACAGTTACATGTTCCGAGGATTTTTATAAATAAATCGTGCTTTTATTGATTAAATCGTTACTTTCAAAATTTACTCTTGTCTTAGATCTATTTTGATGGTAGTGTGCTCAATGATCTATGCTTGCTGTGCTTGTTTAGATTATTTACATGTAATGGTGCTTAAATTGAATTGTGCTATCAAGTATCCGAATAGTCCGTGCCTAGATTAGACGGATTATACCACAACCCTAGTTTAGTGTGGGATAATTCGTGCAAACTGAAGAAGGATTATGTTGGTGCTTGAACCATAGTTATTTTCTTGACGGAGGAATTGGGTTTGTAGCTACAATTCCCCATTATCATCCAACTTAATAAGCTAAAGTAATTCGTAAATACCCTTATTATGGAGCTAGTGGTGGATTTGCAATCCTAGATTCCTTAAACTTATTATAAAAACAAATATTTAATTGCTTTCATAATTTAGATTTACTTTTATTGTTATTAGTTTAATTCAAATTAATTCTAAAAATTTGTTTTTCTTAATTAACTAAATTTAGGTATTAAACATTAAAGTGCGTAGTATTCAATCTCTGTGGGTTCGACCTTTACTTTCACTACTACAAATCTTTAGAAAAGTAAAGTACACTTTTTATATCTTGATTTTGACAAGATCAGCTAGTCCAAAGGATGACTTCCTGCTTCCCCATGTTGATGTTTTGATAGATAACACTACAGGACATGAGCTACTGTCATTCATGGATGGTTTCTCAGGGTACAATCAGATTCTAATGGCATTGGAAGATCGAGAGAAGACAACATTCACCACATCATGGGGGACCTACTACTATAGAGTAATGCCTTTCGGACTCAAGAATGCTGGAGCAACCTACCAAAGGGATGCCACCACTCTATTGCATAACATGATTCACAAGTAAGTAGAGGTATACATAGATGATATGATCGTGAAATCCAAGGATAGAGAGGGACACTTGGTGGCATTGGAGAAGTTTTTTGAAAGATTGCGCAAGTACAAGATGAGGCTAAATCCAAAGAAATGCACTTTTGGTGTGACTTCTGGGAAGCTCTTAGATTTTTTCATCACATAGAGGGGGATAGAGGTCGACCCCTCTACAATCAGGGCAATTCTAGAAATGGCACCTCCAAAGAATGAAAAAGAAGTTAGAGGATTCCTCAGGAGGATTCAATTCATTAGCCGCTTTATCTCGAAGCTCACGGCCACATGTGATCCTTTGTTCCGATTGCTGAGGAAAGGAGAGAAGTTCCAATGGGATGACCAATGTCAAACCGCATTCGATAAAATAAAAGCCTACCTTCAAAATCCGCCTATTATTTCACCACCCACTCCTCACATGCCCTTATTTCTTTACCTATCTCTCTCCGAAAATGTCATGGGTTGTATGTTAGCCCAAGAAGGAGAAGAGAGTCGCTCAGAAAAAGTCATATACTACCTTATCAAGAGGATGACTGGGTATGAGCTCAATTACTCTGCCCTCGAAAAAATGTGTTGGGCATTAGTCCGGTGCACCCACCGATTAAGGCACTACATGCTAGCCTTTCCGATTGTGTTCATATCCCGTATAGATCCTCTAAAGTACCTCCTCGAAAAACCTGCCCTGACCGGTTGTATATCCCATTGGCTACTTCTACTATCTGAATTCGATATCAAATATGTAACAAGCAAATCTGTGAAAGGGAGAACTATAGGTGAGCATCTCGCAGAACACGCTGTTTATTCCGAAGAGAATAGAGATTTTCCGTTCCCAGACGACAATATCATGGAGATCAAAGATGAGCAGTGGAAGTTGTACTTTGATGGGGCAGCCATCATGAAAGGCTACGGAGTAGGAATGATTCTAGTATCACAAAATGGGGACCACACCCCACTGGCAGTCAAGCTCAATTATAACTCCACCAACAATACGTTGAATACGAGGCGTGCATTTTGGGGATGGAAGCGACCATAGAATTAAAAGTTCAAAAATTGGACGTCTTCGGAGATTCAAACCTCATTGTATCACAAGCTAGGGGAGAATGGAAGGTTAAGGAAGAAAGGTTAAAGCCCTATCATGATCACCTCGATGGACTCAAAAAGCAGTTCAAGAACATAACATTCTTCTACTTGCCCAGGGAGGAGAACCAATTAGCAAATTCATTGGCTACCTTAGCTTCTATGATCAAAATCCCCATAGGAATCAAAATGATGCCCTTCGTGATTGAGCAAAGATAGGAGCCGTCATTCAGCATGATCTCTGTAATCGAAGAAGAAGAGGATGAAACACCATAGTATCAAGATGTTTTGAACTTTATAGAAAAAGGAGTGTATCCCCAAGAATCTTTTGAGAAGGATAAAAGAGCAATTCGAAGGTTCGCCGCATAGTTCATCATCTGCAGAGGAAAATTGTTAATGAAAGTGTACAATGGTCATAACCTGACTTGATTGTTTGGGAAGAGTGCTAGAAGGATGATGGAAGAATTACACGAAGGGGTATGCGGTCCGCACATGAACGGTCACATGGTGGCCAAGAAGATCGTAAGACAAGGGTACTATTGGACAACATTGGAAAAAGACTCTTGTGAATACGTGAGAAGTGCCATAAATGCCAATTCCATGCGAACATGATGGATGTACCGCCATCTCTACTCTACAGCATGACCTCCCCATGACCATTCTCAACTTGGGGAATTGATATCATTGGCGAAATTGTTCCAAAGGCCTCGAATGGGAATAGATACATTTTGGTGGCCATCGATTATTTCACAAAGTGGGTAGAGGCTGAATCCTACACCAAGTTGGGGGCCAAGGAAGTGGCCAAGTTCATCAAGAAAAATCTCATCTCCTACTATGGAGTCCCCCAGGAGGTTATTTCGGACAACAAAAGTCATTTCAAAGCAGAGGTCAGGGATCTGTTTGAGGAATACAAAATCACTTACCATAAGTCATCACCATATCAGCCGCAGACCAATGGGGCAGTCGAAGTTGCAAACAAGAATGCCAAGGCCATGCTGCACAAGTCAGCTGATACTTATAAAGGCTGGCATGAGAAACTACCATTCGCGCTTTGGGGGTATATAACATCGATAAGGACATCTACAGGAGCGACTCCTTATTCACTGGTATATGGCATGAAAGCAGTACTTCCAGTCGAGATAGAACTACCATCTCTGCGTGTGATGGCAGAATGTGAAATTTTTAGAATCTGACTGGTTAAGGGAAAGGTACGAATAATTGGCTCTCATAGATGAAAAGCGCCTAGCGGCACTCGACCACGTCTGAATCTATCAAAAGAGGATAGCCCGTGCTTTTAACAAGAAAGTTCGTCTGAGAAAAATTGTCAAGGGTGACCTTGTCCGTGCTTTTAGCAAGAAAGTTCATCCGAGAAAAATTGTCAAGGGTGAGCTTGTCCTGAAGGAACTACGAGCTTCAATCTTTGATCTGAGTGGGAAGTTCAAACCTAAATGGGTTGGCCCTTACATCATCAAAACTATCCTTTCTGGAGGAGCGACCTATCTCATGGATCTCGACAGTGTTGAATTCAAAGAACCAATCAACATGGATCGCCTAAAAAAGTACTATGCTTGATCTTTTTACCAATTTCTTTCAAACCTTGCCCTGAACTATGCTCGACCTGATTCCCGCTTGGGGATAAGTAGGAAATCGCATCGGTTCGGTCGTCCCACCTACCTAAAAATCAACCCACTTCTTTCCGACCATAGCTCGAACTACGTTGGACCTGATCCCCACTCGGGGGTACGAAGGCAGACTTTCAAAAGAGAAGAAAGAGGGCTCGCTAGGTCAAAAATTCGAAAGGATGCCTAGGAAAAAATTAGAGCTAAATCTAAAGTGAGCAATAACAAAAGAGAAAAAATAGCTCGCTAGGTCACTCCACCGATGCCCAGGAAAAAATTATGAGCATATGAGAGAATAAAGTTGCGGTCCCTACCATAACCCAGAAACCATACTTCATACTAGGGGCAAACTTCGGCCACCCGCCTCGTTTGTCTAAATCTCTTCTAAACTAGGGGAAAACTTTGGCCACCTACCTCGTTTGCCTTACCACCACCCATGCCCCATACTAGGGGGCAAACTTCGACTACCCGCCTCGTTTGCCTCTAAACGCCCCAACATGCCCAAGCAAGTATTAAAACCAAACATCTGACCAAAATCATACTATAAATGTTTTTAGAAAGCCAAATGCATCAAATAATGTTCTCGAAAGTAACCAAGGTTCACCAATAAACAAACTTCGAATATTGCATAAGCAGGAATAAATGAAAACATAAAAGTTCTTTCAGAAAGCAATCACAAATATCAAAGACACTTGAAGGAAGAAGCAGAATCAATCGATTCTAGTTTTACTTTGTGTCTTTTATTTCTTTTAAGGTCTTTAGAAATAGGCTTTTACTCAGCAGGCCCAGCCACTGATAAAAGCAGCAATAGTGACAGCCCTGACTTTGGAAGCAAAGACCCTCTTAGTGAATCCCGGGGGACCTCCTGAACTCGCCCGTACTGCCTGGCCAATCGGTGAGGATGATAAAAAGAAGTCTCTCTCAGACCCATCAACCACACTCTCGGGTGATCCCCAAGGCTTGTGGTCATAGCGTGAAGGCCCCATTGCCCCATAATCTAGTGAATGTCTGCCTCAAAAAGAGCACCCATCCGGCTAACCCAATCGGCAAAAGTATAGTAGGGATAAAGCACGGCCCTCCAGAAGTAAACTGGAGGCATACTACCTGTCCATAACTGAAGGCGCTCATAGAGCCAAGCTTGTAACACCGAAGGTGCCCCAGAAAGAAGAAGAGTTCCTTGGTTGAAAGCGTTATCCAAACCATTTAAGGTTTCAGCTAGAACCATGGCCATGGGGTTCTTACTTAACTTTAGCCCAAGGCACACATGTACCAAGTCACTAGAAGTACTCGAGAACAAGAAGTGCGAAGTCATGCACAATGTCATAGCGGCCCCATGGGTAGCATCATATATGCTGGGATTTCCAGGACTAGCGTACCAGGCAATGATGGAAGCAATGTGAAGAACCTCACCATGAATTAGTTAGTGGGAGATAACAGCGAAACAGTTTAGGTATTCATCCAAGCCTCGCATGGGACTAAGGGTATCAACAAAAGGAAGGATCAAGTCTGAATCCGGATCGAAGCCAAGGATAGCACAGAACTCCTCAAACAGGGGGCATATCTCCAGGCTGTTAAAATTGAAGACATGATTTACCGGGTCCCAGTGGGCAATAGCAGCACGCATGAACTCAATATTCAAGGCCATCTGACGAAGGGAGAATAGTTCGGTTAAGCTATAACTGAAAAACTTGATCTGTTCCACACCATCTGTGATGTTCAGCCAAGCTATGAGTTGAGCAGGATCATACAATGCCATATTTTCTGCCGCGACTCTAACAAAAATTCAAAATTTTGGCAATACCTCCTCGTTTCACGTACTATCCCACCTGCAAGGCAAACATACTCACTATCACAAGACTGCTCATCGCAGTAGCATCAATAATCACAGAATCACAGTACACATATATCGTCACACGATCACCAACTAAAACAAGCACACAATCGTGCCTTCAAATCGGAAGATATCCGGCCTAAAAGGCAAAACATCATAATACTCTGTCAAAGGTGACAAATCACCCTACACATCATCCTACACACATTATCCATCATTCACTTGTACAACCCAATCGAAAACATAAAATAGAGACAAAACAAAAGTCCCTGCTTAGGAGGCCTCAGTCCTTCTTCTTTTTCATCCTCTGTTGGGCCACCCGGTGTATACGTTGACGATGGCCTCCTCCCGCCACCCCTGCACCTTGGCCTGGTCCTCGACGAGCCAGCACCACTTCCACGACACTACACACAGAATAAAGTCAATCAGTCTAGAAGCAACAAAAGTACCAAAAAATAGAGTTGAGTTAGAAACTTACCAAGGATGCCATCTGACTGGTGGTGAACTGCCGCATACCATCCATCTGTCAAGGGTAAAATATAGTGTTAGAGCTTCATAACCTTAAGGAGCACAAAAATTAGAGACATACCCGGTGGTCTCGCGTGAGAACCAAAGACCGTAGGCTAGCTGCCAAGGCGTGACCCTTCTCAGCATAACTCCAAGGGACATTGAGGACGCCCACTGGCTCGGTGGGTACCCACACATGACTCGTGGCATCTCCATGACCTGCGGAGAGCCATTGGCACCCAAAACATTGATGGTCCAATCCCAAGGAACGATAGGATCAGAAGCTTGGGGAGCCTATTGATTGGGAGAGAACAAATCCCAATGATACGCCTTAATTCACATTTATTAGTCGTTTTTATCCTATTTTTGTATAATTTTACTTTATTTTCTACTTTCTATCAAGTTTTGGAAGAAAGCAATGATTTTCGATTAAATAGGGTGAAAAGCAGGAAGAAAGAAGCAAAAAAAGCCACTTTGCGCGAGCGGCCCGCTGGCACAAGAATCCAACCCTTCGCTCGCGCAGCCCGCTAGTGCGACCTCCCATTTTACGCACTCGCGTGATCTGTATGAAAAATATAAAACACATATTTCGAAGAGCTGAAGACTCCTACGCGAACGAAACTGCCTAATTAAGTCTGGAAAGCTAAATGCAGCAGTTTTAGTGCGAATTGGTTTAGGAAAGCTTCCAAACTAATCCCAAATTAACTCAACTTTGGTGTTGGAAATTATTATACACACAATATACAACCATACTTTCAGCCATTGAAGGGAGGAAAGCAAGGAGAAGAAGAAGAAGACCAAGGATTCCCATGGCCTCCTCCATCAACTTCTTGCCGTTCATCAATTCTATGGCCAACTAAACTCAAGATCTAGGGTTTCAATGAAACCATAGCCAAGTAATAGGGTGTATTTTATGTTTTTATTTTAGTTTTATTATGTATGGATGACAGTTACATGTTCCGAGGATTTTTATAAATAAAATGTGCTTTATTGATTAAATCGTTACTTTCAAAGTTTACTCTTGTCTTAGATCTATTTTGATGGTAGTGTGCTCAATGATCTATGCTTGTTATGCTTGTTTAGATTATTTACATGTAATGGTGCTTAAATTGAATTGTGCTATCAAGTATCCGAATAGTCCATGCCTAGATTAAACGGATTATACCACAACCCTAGTTTAGTGTGGGATAATTCGTGCTAACCGAAGATGGATTATGTTGGTGCTTGAACCATAGTTATTTTCTTGACGGAGTAATTGGGCTTGTAGCTACAATTCCCCATTATCATCCAACTTAATAAGCTAAAGTAATTCGTAAATACCCTTATTATGAAGCTAGTGGTGGATTTGCAATCCTAGGTTCCTTAAACTTATTATAAAAACAAACATTTAATTGCTTTCATAATTTAGATTTACTTTTATTGTTATTAGTTTAATTCAAATTAAATCCAAAATCTGTTTTTCTTAATTAACTAAATTTAGGTTTTAAAAATTAAAGTGCGTAGTATTCGATCTCTGTGGGTTCGACCTTTACTTCCACACTGCAAATCTTTTAAAAGCAAAGCATAAGTTAAGCATACTTTTATATCTTGATTTTGACAAGATCAATTTTTTGGCGCCGTTGCCGGGGATTGTAGTACTACCTTTTGTTTTAGAATCTTCATTTAGTTAATTCATAAATACTAGATTAGGTTTCATTTTTTTTTTCGTATTTTTCGTTTTTGTTTTAAGTTACTAACTTTTCTTTTTGTTTTGTAGTCTCTCAAAGTAATCAAATTCTAGCGTTTTGAGTGGAGCAGTTGTGCACGTCAAAGGAGCTTACGCGAAAATAAAAAAAATAATAAATAAACTAAATCGCTTCCTTTGAAATTCGATTCCAACCACTGTAAGTCAGGGCGCTGAGACGCACTATTTGCATTAGTTTAGGAGTGATTGTTCACGCGCATTATCTAGGAAAGCCGGGGCACTAGGCTTGACGCGGTCATTGCATTACAGGATAATATTCATGCATCATAGTAGTTGTGTGCCTGTTGCCTTATTTGCGTGATTTTGTCTTATATTTGTGGAGTCAGTTTTTGTCTTAGTGTCGCTTATTTTCTTTTCAGTTTATGTTTGGTACACGTTCTAGTAAACTTGAATTACAAACTTTTGATCCTGAACTTGAATGTACCTTAAGAATTAATAGATCCTCGACCCAAGATTATAGAGTTCGGTTGCTAGACGACGAATCGACTCCAGAACCATCATTTCTATTTCAGTCCGAAATTCAAAGTACCCTTAAAAGGTTAAGGAAAACTCAAATTTTTAAAATAAAACCTATTCTAATGGCTGACGTTGGAAATAAAAAAAATAATGAAAATAATGTAAATAATCCTAATGTACCTCTGCCACCTCCGCTTAGGGATTACTTTATTCCTATGACTTACACGCCACAAACATGTATTGATTTACCGGAGGTGACGACATCTCACTTTGAGACAAAGTCATCTACCATCGCGCTACTACCTTCTTTCCATGGTCGTATTAAAGAAGACCCTTATCAGCACTTAGGTGATTTTCAAGATATTTGCTCTACTTTAAAAATCCAACACCTAACTGATGATGAGTTAAAATTGCGCCTCTTCCCATTTTCAATAAAAGACAAAGCTAAGTATTGGCTCCAATCTTTGGAGCCAAACACTATAAAAATATGGGAAGCATTACATACGGTGTTTTTACAAAAGTTTTTCCCAATCACAAGAACTAATCAAATAAGAAAATCAATAACAAATTTTGGGATGCAAGATGGGGAAACACTTTACGATACTTGGGAACAATTTAAAGAATTGTTACGCTCATGCCCACATCATCAAGTTCCCAAGCGGCAATTAGTTCAGGTCTTCTACAAGGGACTAGTTCCCTCACTTTGTAATATCGTCGATGCTGTTTGTGCGCGTACCTTCCTACACAAAAGTGCCGACGAGGCCTGGAAAATTTTTGAAACTTTGAGCGAGAATTTGATGCACCAAGCGGTGTCTGTCCGTCCTGAGGGTTACCTTCAACCTAAGCGAGAGGTGAAAGTTGAGTTGAGTCAATCAATTGAAATACAAGAATTATCTAGAAAACTTGACCGACTTATGCAAATGAACAAAACGTCGAGTCCACCCTCTTCAGAAGTATGTCTCATAAAATCTTTGCATGTCCTTCTGCATCTCAATTCCCAGAGTTTGTTGAGCAACACGTTAATTCTATGCAACAATTCCCGCAGAATAATTATAATTCTATGTCGAACAATTTTTCTAATACTTATCGACCCCAATATCAACAAAGTCAATACCAACACCCACCTCCAAATCTTAACCCTAACCCTCCAAGGGATAACGCTTTTGAGCCTACGGTGTTGGCATCCCTTAAAAACATAGAAACGCAAGTCCAAGCATAAGCACAAATAGTGCACTCTCATACACAATCCATTGCAAAGCTTGAGTTCCAAATAGGACAAATCGCTACTGCGGTGAGTCATAAAAATGAGGAAAAGTTGCCTGCACAAACTATTCAAAACTCTAAGGGACAATAAGAGAATGGGGGTAAGAGTGAGCAAGTGAACGTTGTTTCGACTAGGACGACTATTCGGGAAGAGGAAGTTGTTGAAATTCTGGATGAGGGTGAGAAAATTTAAACGTCAATTCGAATAAAGAAATGGGTGCAGACGTGAATCAAAGTATAAAAGAGAAAGAACCAGTCCCAACTGATTATATTTCGAAAATGCCTTTTCCACCAAAAGTTGAGGAATCGTCAAATTTTTCAAGGAAAAAATAAAAAATTGAGGATATACTCGAGGTGTTTAAACAAGTGAAAATCAATATTCCATTCCTCGATGCTATTAAACAAATTCCCGCTTACGTTAAATGTCTAAAAGACCTATGCACTCAAAAGCGCAAGCTGCGCAGTCATATTCCGAAAAAGGTCTTCCTCACAAAAAAAGTAAGCTCCATTTTCCAACACGCTACTCCAAAATATAAAGATCCAGGTACACTTACGATATCATGTGTCATAGGTGACACTATCATTCATCGGGCTCTCCTTGACTTAGGAGCTAGTGTTAATCTTTTACCTTATCACGTCTATAAACAACTAGGACTAGGTGAACTTAAGCCTACAGCCACTACCATACGATTAGTGGATCGTTCTATTAAAATACCTAAAGGAATCGTCGAGGACGTCTTGGTTAAAGTTGATAAATGCTATTATCCTATCGACTTCATGGTCCTTGACACTGAACCCATGCTAGATGCTAGGAAACACACTCTTGTCATCTTAGGCTATCCTTTCTTAGCAACCGCTAATGCTCGTGTTAACTGTCGGGCGGGGGTAATGAAGGTGTCATTTGGGAACATGAACTTAAAACTAAATGTTTTTAATGCTATGGATCAACCTCCTAAAGATGACGATTACCTATATGAGGCAGAATGTAAGGTAAGACGAATAATTGAGCCTAACAAAGAACTGAATATGGGTGAGAAAAATAATATAATTCGTAATGAGTGGATGAATCCTAAAAACCATGACCCGAATGATGAATTTACTCGAAAGGTAAGAAATCGATTTGAACATAATTTGGGAGAACCGTCAGTCAAATTAATTCAAAGTTACGTTATTTCTGCTTATCACCGAGCTCAACCTGATATCCTAAGGGGTACAAAGTCTGATTTTCAATCTCCATAAATCTTGAGCTAGAACGGTCTAGCTAAATACGTAAAAGATAGCGCTTCTTGGGAGGTAACCCAAGCTTTATTTCATCCGTTTCTTTTAATTGTGAGTGTTTTTGGTCATTTTGGATCAGTTTTGAGTGTGTTTTGCGTCATTCTGTACAGGTTTGGGAGTTGGGAATAATTTATTCTGAACTAATATACATTAAAATAATGAAAAAAGAGGAAAAGAACAAAGTCGCGCGCGCGACCCGTTCACGCGACAGATCGCTCGCGTGAGATCCCCCCTAGACAAAATTTTTTCCAACGTTTTTATATCAAGCCTCAGTATCAACTCGCGCCTCAAATTGCGCGCGCAAGGAGTTCGCTTGCGCGATTCTGGCACTTAAAAATTTTTCAAAATAAAATTAATAACAGGCCTCAGGTTTACCTCGAGGAGAGATTCGTTCGAGCGAGTGTCGCTCGCGCGAAGTGGGGATTTCTCAATATTTCTCTTTGTTCTTTGACCTTCTGTTTCCCCAAACCTGGTCAGTTGTTTTTCTTTTCTGTTTGTTCTTGTCAGTTCTTTTAGAATAAGTTCATATTTGTTTTCTTAGTTCTATTTCTGTTTGTTTTGATTCATTTCCTTTACAGTTTTTCAATTATCGTTTAGTTTAGTTTAATTAGTTTAGTATAACTTGTTTATTTAGTTTAGTTTTCTATTTTATACATTTTAATTTTTATTAGCTTTTCTTATTCGTTGTTAGTTTATTTTCTTTTAAGTATTGCCAGGTGAATTAGTGTCTCTATTTGGAGCATTTGAACTATATTGCTATATTTACATATGTTCACCTGGTTTGTGGTTGTCGAAATCGAGCTACTATCGTTCCTTCTCTACCTACTTTCCTTTCTTTTGTTTTATTCTTTCATTAGGGACAATGTAAGGTTTAGGTTTGGGGGTATGCACTCACATGCACATTATTATATACACCAAAATTTGTAAAAAAATTCGATACTTGTGCTTAAATAAACGATGTCACCTACGGTTTTAGCAATCTTGATTCGATACATCTTGTTATGTAACTTGGATTGTTATAGAATGGTAAACATGAGAAGATGTGATTAAATATTTGCTGAAGTCATGATATGACGTTTTAGGTCATGTATTGTTCGAATCGTAGTTTTATATCATAGATTTGCACACAAACCTATGCACTGCACGTGGTTGCTTGAATACATGTTTGATGTGAACTATAATATGATTCAGATTTGTAGATAATACATGGTGGAGACTAAGCCCAGTGAGCTTTTGAGCCTATCTTTTCTTTTTCGAGGGTTATAAGTATATTTTGTGTTTGTCGAATTTCATTGAAATAGTGCATTAACTCGTTGTTTAGTCTCATTATTCTTGTTTTGGTTGATAAGTCAAGTTAAAATATTTGTTACCATGCTAAATAATCTTCCGTCGTAAACGTTGAAGAACCATATGACTATAGGAGATGATGATAGGCCCTCTTTGTTTACCACTATCCAGAAAAAAGATAAAAATTTTCTTAGTTCGCCCTTTGAGCCGTTAAAATGCCATTTTTCTTTAAACACCATTATCCTATTTTTCTCCAATTTGGCCAACTTGGAGCTTACTACTGAAAGATTGATCAACTTTTAGTGTTGTTAAGGCGATGTGTGATTGAGAAGAAGAAGAAAATAAGATGATGTTTGGGGTGGTTGCCTTGTTATTTATTGAATATTTGTTTCAAGAAGCAACGAGAAGGAAAGAAAAAAGATAAGGATTGAAAAAAAATGTTGAAAGTAGAAAGAAGAATAGAAAAGAGAGAAAAGAAAGAAAATAAAAAAAGAAATTAAAGAAAAAATATATGGAAAAAAGTATGAAAAGATAAAGTTGGTAGAAGAGACGAATGAAAGCAATCGAACATACCTTACAGTGCCACTCTAAAACTACGCAACAAATCCTTTCTATCCTTTTTCATTGCCTGAGCCACATTACAATCGTTGAAAAGTCCTATTTGATCCTAGGAAACATGGTTTGGATATGAAAACGATGGGAGGGGGATTGAAACATGGTAATGATTCATTTTTCTTGACTATTGGCATCCTATCCATGAGACTACTGTTCTTTCGTGTCATGCGTTCTTTTCGAGTCATATGTGAGCATTTCTTGTTTTGAAAACATATTTCCTTTGCTCCCATATATTAGATAAATTACACATATTTCTGAGTGTTTCATTTGAGAGTGTAATTAACATTGTGAGATTCGTAGTCAAAGCATAGTTTGATGGTTATCCGAGTTATATTCCAAGTTCATGACATGCGCGTGTTTATTTGACTACCATATCACACACGTGCAATTTTATGAGAAACTCTATTGATTTATACGATGAATGTGCTTGGGATTATTTTTCATGATGTAGGTAAACGTTTGATTATGTTTCTTCTTGTCTGTTATTCTATTTCAAATCATCGTTTTATAATAAGGAGTATTGAATGTTGTTTATCATTTTAATAAAACTTTTCTTTACAAGTTAATAAAGATGGTTGTGGGTAGCTTGTCGACGAGAACCCTCACGAGACTTCACTCGTCCGACTAGGGACACCTAGAGGTTTAAAAGGCTTGTTGCACAAGCTAAGTGCAATCGTCATCCATACGAAAATGAATTAGGAAGTTTATTATTAGTAGTTTCTTTTTTTTCTTTTCTTTTTGCTTGAGGAATAGCAAAATGTAGGTTTGGGGGTGTGATCGAGAGAGAATAAATCCTAATTATACGCCTTAATTCACATTTGTTAGTCATTTTTATCCTGTTTTTGTATAATTTTACTTTGTTTTCTACTTTATGTCAGGTTTTGGGAGAAAGAAATGATTTTTGGTTAATAAATGGGGTGAAAAAGCAGGAAGAAAGAAGCAGAAAAAGCCACTTCGCGCGAGCGGCCCGTCTCTCAAGAATCCAACCCTTCGCTCGCACGGCCCGATCGTGCGACCTCCCATTTTACGCGCTCGCGCGATCTGTACGAAAAATACAAAATGCGTATTTCGAAGAGCCGAAGACTCCTACGCGAACGAAACTGCCTAATTACGTCTGGAAAGTTAAATACAATAGTTTTAGTGCGATTTGGGTTAGGAAAGCTTCCAAACTTGCTACAAAACTATATATATCCCAAATTAACTCAATTTTGGTGTTGGAAATTATTATACACACAATATATAACCATACTTTCAGCCATTGAAGGGAGGAAAGCAAGGAGAAGAAGAAGAAGACCAAGGATTCCCATGGCCTCCTCCATCAACATCTTGACGTTCATCAATTCTATGGCTAACTAAACTCAAGATCTAGGGTTTCAATGAAACCCTAGCAAAGTAATAGGGTGTATTTTATGTTTTTATTTTAGTTTTATTATGTATGGATGACAGTTACATGTTTCGAGGATTTTTATAAATAAATCGTGCTTTTATTGATTAAATCATTACTTTCAAAGTTTACTCTTGTCATAGATCTATTTTGATGGTAGTGTGCTCAATGATCTATGCTTGTTGTGCTTGTTTAGATTATTTACATGTAATGGTGCTTAAATTGAATTGTGCTATCAAGTATCCGAATAGTCCATGCCTAGATTAGACAGATTATACCACAACCATAGTTTAGTGTGGGATAATTCATGCTAACCGAAGATGGATTATGTTGGTGCTTGAACCATAGTTATTTTCTTGACGGAGGAATTGGGCTTGTAGCTATAATTCCCCATTATCATCCAACTTAATAAGCTAAAGTAATTCGTAAATACCCTATTATGAAGCTAGTGGTGGATTTGCAATCCTAGGTACCTTAAACTTATTATAAAAACAAATATTTAATTTCTTTCATAATTTAGATTTACTTTTATTGTTATTAGTTTAATTCAAATTAAATCCAAAATCCGTTTTTCTTAATTAACTAAATTTAGGTTTTAAAAATTAAAGTGCGTAGTATTCAATCTCTTTGGGTTCAACCTTTACTTCCACACTGCAAATCTTTTGAAAGTAAAGCATAAGTTAAGCATACTTTTATATCTTGATTTTGACAAGATCACCTATCTCCTATACATCTCGCGAAGCTGTAGGCACGAGATAAGTTAGGAGAAGATGAGTCCAAAAACTTAAGTGATGAATTGAGATAAAAACGTAAAAGAAACTCACATCCAGAAGTTGAAAGTTGGGCATCAGGAATCGGCCACGGTAGGTCTCATAGCCAGTCTCAGAATGAAAATGGACCCAAGCGTCAGTACCGGCCAAAGCTGCCAGCAAAGTAGTACCAGAATGGTCTTCAGCATCCATCACGGGAGGAGTGTGAGGAATGCGGTGCCTTGGACCGCCAATTACCTGCCGAGACAGCTGCTCGCCAAGATACCACTGCCTACATTCAGTACTCTCCATCAGAAGTCGGCAAGAAGTAAGAGGCCTGACCGCTTGTATCTGGTCTGGCGCAGCATAGGAAACATACTCCCAAGGTGTCCAATCAACACTGGCGACCGTCAACTCGGATAAGAAATTTCTCAGGAGAACAATATGATGGGCCTCGCTTTTGACCCCAACAACATCCCTCCTCCATCTCAAGCCCCGAGGGAACAGAGGCACAGGAGCCATGCCATCCTCATCTTTATCCGACTCGTCGGAAGGGGTAAGAGCCAACATTTTCAAGTACTCAAAGCTCCAAAGTTGCACAAAAAAGGAAAGTCAGAAAACAGAAACAAGAAGGGGCCAAAGAAAAGGAAAAGTCATAAAACATACCTCCCAAGCTCGCCAAAACCCTCCAGTGGATTTGATACTGCCGCGAGAAACCTCACCCATGTGCTTATAAAGATGGGCCAAGGCAGCATCGCCCCAGTCATAAGAAGGAATCTCGTCAATAGTCGCCAAGCAGGTGAGAAGCCTCAGGCTCACCTGGTCATTTCGTGTTGCAAAAATCGAGCAGTAGAGAACATACAGAAGGAGGCCCGTAATAGCTGTCGGTCGTTGAGAGTGTGTCCTCCCCTGCCATAAGCCTGATAAAGCCAGCAGCAAGGGAACCGATGCCCCTCAAGATTAGGAGGAACAGCCCCAATCAGCATCTCAACAGCTTCAGGATCGATCTCGTAAAAATAATCCAGGATCAGGCACTTCCAGCCAACTCTCAAACCGGTAATCATAGAAAAGTCGAAGGGCGTCATCGTCATTTCACCAAATAGTAGATGAAAAGTATTTTTCGTGTCCCACCATCTCTTCGCTAGAGCATAGAAGTGGGCCAAGTCATTGGTACGTTTCGAAACCAGGCAGATAAAGCCTCCAAACCCAGCATCATCTACCATTTACTATACGGTAGGCGAAAGTTGGGTATACCACAGGAAAGCATGGGCGAGACTACCGTGGCCCTTCAAGGTCACCTTAGGCACCTGCACACATCAAAGATAGAAAAACTAGGCACAAAGTCACTATTCACGACCCGAAGTCTAACTTCATAAAATCAACAAATAACCACAAAATGAACTTTCAACGACCGATAGGCGCACACTACAGTTCACAAAACTAGCACAATGCACACAAATAGTCCTGAACTACCGAAAGTTTTACATACTTGACTCGCTAGATCCGCGGCCGAAAGGTGACGTTGAGGGTCATGCAAAATCAACTCTGGGGGTTGGCCCTCGACCCTTACCTGTTGCTTGGCCTTCTAAGAGAGCCTCCCTGAGCTTGAAGCCATGGATCTACAAGGAAAATGGAAGTTAAAGCCGAGCTTTCTTCTTGAAAATTAGAGGAAGCTAAAACACCAATTAAAATTCTAATCATGGGGAATGATTACTCACTTGAGCGTGCACAAGCTGTATTTTTACGGATTTTGGCTCCAAAAATACCTCAAAACGACCAAAAATGAGCATTTAGAGCTCAAAAACCCAAAATATACAAACATGGAGTTTGGCCACCCAGTGCCACTGCAGTACTGGCCAATTACCTAGTGCCGCAGAGGCACTACTCCCTGCGGGACCCGCTTTGCTCTGTTTCAGCCTATTTTGGCCCATTTTGAACCTTTTAAGCTCATCTCTAGCCCCGATTAGCCTGAGTGGCCCATTTTAGTCAAAATTTATAAGGTTTTATCCCCAGTAGATCAAACTTGTCCCCAGAGGATAGCTACAAAGAGAAAATGGCTCTCGGAGGCCCGAACAGTTTTTTTTAGAATAACCATCGCGAAAATTGATCAACAGTGAGAGATTCGAATTTGGGCCCTGGTTCCCGATCAACAGTCAAGAGAGATTCTTAGAGAATCCAACACCATCCCTCGAGGACAAATACAAAAAGATATTAGCTCCTGAAGGCCCTAACTGACTCTTTTGGATTGAGCCCTGAAAGATTTGATCAACCGCAAGGGATTCAGAGATAGCTCTCGGTTCCTGGTCAGGAAGCAGTTAAAGAGAGATTCTCAGAGAATCCAACACCATCCCCTGAGGATAAATACAGAAAGATATAGGCTCCCAGAGGCCCTAACTGATTTTCTTGGATTGGTCACTGCCAGATTGATCAACTGTGAGAGACTCAGAGGGATTCAGAGATGGGTTTTGGTTCTAAGTTGAAAATTAAGAAGGGTTCCCGAAGAATCTCCTACATTTCCCAACAGAAGTTCAAACCGAATTTCTGGTTTGGTCATCATAAGAACTGGCTAACATTTGAAAAACACCACCCGCAGTCTAGAGATCCTAGCTCCCAGGGCAAGCACTGCCTAGTCACAGTTAAAACTCATGACATCCAAGATTCCGCGACTATCGGTTACCGTCATTGCCTGTCATTTGTTGTGAGCTCCCTCATCTATCAATCACCATGAGCTTACTCACCTGTCGGTCATCATAAGCTTCATCACTTATCGTGAGCCCCCCTCACTTTGGTTATGATAAATTTCCAAAACTGTCGATTATCATGAGCTCCCTCACCTATCGCTTATCGTAAGCTCCTTAACCTATTGTTCATCTTCAATTATCGTTCTCAAGGACCCCTCATTCGATCTCGTTTGCTTGTTAAGCACACTTCCCGAAGCTTAAAAAGTTTGCCCCGAGGCCCAGAGTCTTCAAACACTTTGATATCTTTATCAGAATCGACCGCTGCTTAAGAGTCAGATGAACTCTAGCACAACACCAGCCCACTCGGAGTGGCAAAACTCACTACACCTGCTCATACTAGGATCAGAACACTAGACATGATAGGACTCATGACACAACTCATATCACATTCATGCATGACATGTCATAGCATAGCATCTGCCTGTCTTATTATGCATGTGTGATTTGTTCCCTTGTGCCTCGAACTACGTCCTGGTCAGATTCCCCCAGGGATACGTACGCAGCTCACGCAAAGCACGACCAACACCAGCTCAGTGTTCTTGTTTCATCCTTGCATCTTTTGCAACACTTTAATCCTAAATCTATAGCCTCCAAAAGACCTACCTCTTCAGAGCTTTGGCACTCGCTTACGACATGCGTTGCCTCGCAAGTTCATGCCAAAGAGGGGAAAACTGTAGACACTCCATTTTGTCGGCTTTCATATTTAGGAGACCCATAGCTTGGTGGTTCACAATGATCGAAAAAGACTCAAAAAGGACTCCTAGAAGTTAGTTCTATCTCTCAAAATATGTTCTATCTCTCAAAATACTCAAAATGACCAAAATGCCCCTAAAAGCCCAAATACTCCCAAATTTAGACCAAATGTTCTGGAGACATGCTACGTTGTAAGAAAAAGTAATAAAATAAGTTTCAAAGTAAAATTAGATGAAATCATCAGCTCCCAGAGACTCCCGGAAGTTCTCGGAAAGTCCCCGTTGACCGGTTTGACCTAGGTTTGACCAAGTTTAACCAGGGTTTGACCAAAACCATCAAAATTTGTCAAAAAATTCTGAGATCATTCTAGATCATGTGAAAAGTATTAAAATAAGTTTTAAAAGAAAATTGGACCAAAACGTCAGCTCCTGGGAGCTCCCAGAGGTTCCCAAAACTTCCTAGATGTCCCTAATTTGACCGATTTGACCAAAAGTTGACTTTGAGACTAGAGCACTGCATTATTTTTCAAATACTTTCATGGATACTAGAGGTCAATAGCTTTCCAATGGTATATCGCACATAATTTTTGGATTCAAAACGAATTTATTATGAATTTCTGAAGGTGAAAAAGACGATCAAATCAGCTTCTATCACGAATATCGCAAAACTTTTCAAACAAACCTATCCCCAAACTATTTTTAAAAGAAATTAGACTCCAATACCTTTCCAATAGTATATCACTAGCTCAGTTTGGAGTTTGTACGCATTTTTTGAGAAATTCGGACAAAATAGGGCCTTTTTACAAATACCGGAACCTCAGGGGGCCTAAACAGCATTATCTGGACGAAGGAGTAGCAGTGCTACCGCAGCACTGGCCCACTACAGCCATGGCACAGGCCCAGTGCTGTCATAGCACTCTCCCCCAGATTAGTCCATTTTTGCAATTTCTTTTGGGGCTCCAAATTGAATAATTAAAAACCAAAACGACATAGTTCTATGTTAACAGATGTTTGGGACTAATGGGAGCACTTTTAAAATCCTAAACTCCCCCCAAATTGGCCTTTATAAACCCCCTTGATTTCTCATTTGGGGGTGCAAGTGAAAGCTTAAAGAAAGTTGTAGGAAGAAAGCTGTAGAGATAAGGTTAGAATAGAGAGAAAAGAAGCTTCCTTCTTTGATTTTCAACTAGAAAGTGAGTTCTAAACTTTGTTTTTTACTTCATTACTCCCATTTACTTCACATTCAATACATCCAACCACCATTTTTGTGAGCATTTATGAGATAGGAAGCTACTTCCATATCCAAAGTCACCATATATGAGTGAAACACCCAGCTACAAGTCCAATACATCATTGAATATCATCTATTGATTATGTACTTGCTTGCTTACATACATGTTCATCTCCCGTTACCTCATTTCTTTTTATTTTTCTTTATTCACTTACTAGTCCATCATCATCTAAGTGATGACATGAAGTTTGGGGTGGGTGAATCCTTATCGATAGTACCTTATGGCCTCAAAAACATGTTTGATAGATGATGATTCTAACTTCAATACATCTCTATGTAATCTTGAAGTTATTTCCAAAAAAAGAGTAATGCTCTTCAATAATCTTGGAGGTTTTCATTGTGGGTTTGATGTATATATTCTAAGTGGTTGTAATCTTCTTTAAGTTCTAAAAATATGCTTTCAAAACCCCTTATTTCAAAACCCACTCTAGAACCCCAACATTTAGATTCCAAGAAATAAGCCTTGTTTTACAAAAAATCTTCAAAATAGTGAGTGGTCTGCTTTCAAAGATTTTTCTAAAACTCAATACGTGAGGTATGGACATGAGACCACTTGTAAAGTCTTCCTAACTGATTATAGAACACCCAATATTTTTGGCTTAGTTTGGAAGTACTTAGAGGGGTCCCATTTTAACCCAAACATTCTTTACAGATATTCTATTTTTGCTGTCACAACAGCTTGGTTGAATTTCAACTTATTTTTCAAAAACCTTTTCCAAAAGGAGTGGTCCCAACTCATTGTTTCCTTGAATTTCAGTGTCGTGGGGAACTTTTGGTATAATATGGGCCTCTAGATGCTTTGTTTTAATTTTCTAAGATTTTTCAACATTTCAGTCGACAATACGGACTTTGTTTCTGAGTAACTATTACAGATTTCTCTCAATCTGTAATAGTTATTGAAGATTGGCTTTTTGGTATGTGTTTTAGATACAATAAGAATGATCTCCATAAAAAATCATGCATTGAAAATATTTCTTACCCTACTTTTCAATTTCTACAATGTCAACTCACTATTCTGTCTACTATTCACAGCAAGTATACTTTTACTTTCACTCTTTGATTTGATACTTATATGTACTTCAAATTAGTTTATATCATAGGAAGTGGTCCATACTATATTTGTACATATCCCATGATGATTTTCTCTATACATTCATTCATATTTTAGACCTCTAAGTCACTTTAGAAAGTCCATGTATTCAAACACACTACAACCTTTGCACATTCTAGGATCATACATTGCATCCATGCAAGTTTTGGAGTTTTTGTGACTCCTAATCTAAGGAGATTATAATGAATGAACTTGATCACACGTTCATACTCCCCTCCTCGATCTACTCTTCCTTCTCATTCGTCCCGGGGATTGAGAGATCTCCTTGTCTCAAAGATTAACATGCATCATACTATCTTGCTAAGCATATTTTTGAATTCTTTGATTATTTGTTTCAAGAACAATTCATGTCCCCCTTTTAGACTAGAAAACCTTGATTACTAGATATGTGATTAGACGATTTTTCCTAGGTTTGTTTGTGTGATCTTTCACTTTGCATTGTGTGATATTTGGCTTAGATCTTATGAATGATATCTTATCTTTTGATCTTCCATTTCAGATTCTTATGTAATGTAGTATACTATCATAGTATTAGTTGTCGAACCAAACATAGTATAAGATGATAATTTGGATGCTAATTGAGGCCCGTCGAGAGATGGGGTGAGTTGAGGGTGTTTTAGTCGTGACAAAGGCTCCTTCCTCTCTCGTACCAAAACCCCGAGCCAAGTTCTTTGGTTATGAAGGGTTGGTGCCCTTTATACATTTGGGTGAGTCAAAATCAGGTTTCTTGGTTCCTTAAAGACCAAGTGGCGAGCGACTCTGTATCTGTTTTCAACAGACCTTTGTTTTCACCTTTTTCAAATCAATTTCAAAACAAAACTGAAAGAGTGGACGACCTGTTCCGCGTGTCCACACCATGACCTTTCTATTTTTAGATATCTGATTTCATCTTTGTAAATCTTGAATTCTGTGAATGATTTGATGAATCTCATCAATGATGATCCAAATAAATTTTCCATGTTTTAGGATTTAAATCATGTCGTCAATAAGATTAACAAAGCTTAAATCCAAAGGTTAAAAGATCCAAATTAATGAATATTTTATTTCTTGCTCATTTTCATACATTCATAATTGTCCTATGTGATAGTGATATTTGTATTTTAGAACATTGGTTTGTATTGAGATAAGTTATGATTGGTTAAAATTAGTCATGGATTCTTTTCAATTACGTTGAGCATACATTGGCTTCTAGTTGAGACTTACATATCTATAAGAATGTTATGATTTCAACAAATTAGAAGGAATTCATAATTTTGTTAACCTTCCCCATTTCAGTTAGATTTAGGTTAAAATTTTGTATAATATTGTATTCGAAGCATGCGAACTAACCTTTCGTTTGTAGTGCTATTGAGGTATCATTTCTTGACTTTTCTCTCGTTTATTTCATTTCGTGATTTTATTGATTTTCAACTCCATGTGCAACATCTTAGACTAGGATTTGGCATTATGTGTACATATAGATTAGAGACCTTTTCTCGGGTTTTTCAATATTTCATATGCATTGCATGTTTCTATATTGCAGCTGAATCCTGGGTAAGTTTCCTTGTTGTCTATTGCATATCATTTTGCCTGCTATTTGAACTATGTGGTTTTGTATGCCTTTTATCGTTAGCAATGTTACACCACCTTCAACATGCTTTTGGAATGTATATTCATATCTATGTATTAGTTGACGGCATGCTTAGATCATTAATTCAATTAAAAGGATGTTGAGCAGAGGCCTATCATGAGATAGGATCAGAGGGGGTGCATGTTTTAGTCCGCTGGGCTCTTTCCTCTCTCATTCCATAATCCCCAAAACTAGAAATCTCTGGTTTCCAAAACATCAGTTTGCTTTTAAAATGGTTTCTTAATTTTTATTTTAAAAATTAACTGTCGACTTGTATTTGTTTTGTTTTAAAAGAATGAAAAGTAAATCACCAGGGTCTCGGATCCACAATTTGGCAACTCTTCTGGGGATCGAACCCAGAATCTCTGATTTCACTTGGGTTCACTTGAGGAATAGACTTGAAACCATCCTTTTCATCATATTAATTAATTTTTGTGTGCCTATTGTAGACACCCCAATTTTGGCCGAACTATTAAACTTTGGGGATTTACCTCTGGAGATCAATGATGAATATCTCTCGTTGGAATCAAGACTCTTACAAGCAATCTGAATTTCTTCCTAGAAGAATCTCGGTTCAAAATCACCTTTTTCAGCCAAAAAAGACCAAAATTCTCATCTACCCGTCACCTTGTAGACCATAAGTTTTGAACACATATAGAAACACGACATTGTCCTCGGAGCATCTTAAAATCATTTTTTCAAAAGGAGAGAAATTCAGCATGAACCCCAAAAAAAGTCAACAATTGACCGAGTAAAAAGTCAACGGGTCAAAAGGGAGTCAATTGTAAGATTTTCGAATTTCAAGATGAAAAGTCCCGATAATTGTTCGTTGGGTTTCCCTTATGCTAGAAATGATTTTTAAGAATTTTTAAATGAAAGGGAACATGGAGAAATCGAAAGGTCTTTAAGAAGAATTGTGCAGGAATTGGAAATTTTGCCTTCGGAGGGAGAGTTGACTTTTTTTCCTCAAGGATTTTGATTTTCTAGATATTTTTATTGAATCCAAATTGGGGGTATTTCCTTAACTACAATTAATGTCTGAAGTAAATACATAAATTATATGTATTTACTTAAATGACATGAAATGAAATTAAGGTACTGAATTGATGTGAATAGTGCTGGACTACTGTGCAGCGGCACTCAAAGTGCTCGAACGGCAGTAAGTGAATGTCGTTCGACACTCAGCGGGTGTCGTTTCATCTTCATTGAGTGCCGGCCTGGGCTGATTTGCACTTTTAAGTCAAAATTCTTTTTCAATCTTTGATCAAATGAATACACCAAACGATGCCCTTTTTTGTGTACGTGTTTACTACTACTAGGTCATGCAAACCATGCTCCCACTATCCCTACTTGACTTATCTACCCTTACCTTAGCCCCTAAGATACTGAAAGTCTATAAAAACCCCATTTTCTCTCATTTTGAGAGGTTAGAGAATTGAATCTTGAGAGGGAAACATGAATCTTGAAGGAGAGACTTGAATATAGGGGATGATACTTGAATCTTGGAGGACAAGCTGAATTTTGGAGTTGAGTTCTTAGAGAGATATAGAGAGAGAAACCCTATAGAAATCTTACCCAATTCACCCAAATTCCTCAAATCCCCATTAAAGAACCTTGAAGCTTGAAGGAAGAAGAAGAAGAGTATTGCTTGTAAGGCTTGGATCTCTCCAAATCAATCAAGTCCTAAGAAGATCTAGAGGTTAAATCCGTATTCCTACACTTATTATACATTATTCAATCACAAATTCATAGATCTAGGATCTTTACACATTTTCAAAACTTCTCTTCCTACCTCGTTTCATCACACACCACATAGAATTTGTGATTGAATCTCATGGTAGCTCACTAGTTTGGATCTAAACAAGCCTTGGGTTTAAGCTAAAACTATTTCATAAGGAGATTTTGTTTTTTTTGGATCCTCTCAAATAACTTTTGATTTTGTTTCATTCTTGATATTGCTTCTTTTGGAAATCTATGAGATCTCCTATATCTTAAGAGATTTGCTTAAGAATGATCTCTTAGTCTCCTATAATCTTATGATTTATGTGGGGATTAAGTTGATCAAAATTATACCCACACAAGTTTGAATGGATTCAAGGTCCTAATTCTTGACTTGGAGCCTTCAACTTGAGAATCTCATAGGACCCTCTCTATGTCCTTTGAAGGTTCATATGGGTTTAGTCTTGCTTAAGTCTCCAAGGACCATTAACTTGGTAGGAGAAATAACAAAATGAACATATATCCCTCAAGGACCATGTATTTGGGAAAGGAACTAGGTATTGTTCAAGTTTGATTCAAACTATGAACATTAATCCAACAAAGGTGCAGTGAATCCATAAACCAACTGTGATCAAAGATTTTTTTATAAAATCATGGTCCATTGGAATTGGATAAAACCAATTAGATAATGTTCATAACTCATTTAAGCACCTCAGTGATTTTTGTTTTGATGAAATTCCATGTTCAAGATGGTTTGGTCTTATGATTTCAAAACAAGTAACTCTCTGTCCAAAATTCCAGAACAGTAAGTCCGTTTTAAAATTAATAACTCAGAACATTAACCAAGCTTCCTTGGCCTCTAATAAATTTTTCTAAGTATCTTAATGTGTTAGTAAGGTACCCTAAAAAGATTGAAGTGTTTCTCATTTGTTTACTATTTTTAGAAATCGTACAAGATCTCTGGATAGAGAGTTGCAGATTCCTAAGTGATGTCTAGTGTTTTCCTTATCCTAGAGATCTAACTGTTCAATCTTCGATTTTCTTCTTGGGTTAGAAACTAGACTCACAGAGGCATATCATATCCAAAAATCATTAAGATCGAACCGTTAGAAGTATGGTGTTTCTATCTTTTAAAATCTGGTCTGCTCTCTGTAATTCATGAGAAACAATCACTATTTTTGTCTAATCTCATTGATTTTAAATTAAATGGTTTCCTATTGCTTTGAGACTCAAATCATGTTTTGAATAATGATAATTAAGTCTAAATCTAGAGGCTAAGTGATCCAAGTTAGTGAATAATTCATAGTTGTCCTCATACATATCTATGCAGTCATCCATGTACAATTGATACTTGTAGTTAGGATCTAGCTCTAGGTTGTTTTGTCCCTAATTGAACCTAGTTGTGAGTTTCTTGAAATCATGTTGGGATCATGCCACCTTTATATGGACATTGCATTGGCTCCTTTGAGACTTGCATATCTATAAAGGTGATATGTTCTCAACTAATTAGAATGAATTCACAAATAGGTCAATTCTTTCCATGCTTGATAGATTTAAGCTAAACATTTTTCAGGAATGAATATTTGATATTATATACCTTGTTTAAAGCATGTAGACTAATCCTTTGTTTTGTAGCGCTCTTGAGGTACGATTCCCAACCCTTCTCTAGCTTATTTTATTTCTTTGATTTTTATTGATTTTCGACTCCATGTACGACACCTTAGAAATAAGTCTTGTTTTACTTGTATATATGGATTAGAGACTATTTTCCTAGGTTTAATTTATTTGCATGCATTGCACATTTAATATTCGTGGCTGGATCCCAGGTAAGTTCTCTTGTCCTCTATTGCATATCATCTTGCTTGCTAAGTGAATTATATGACTTCAAATGATATTTTGTCATTAGTGATTTTACACCATTTCGACATGCTTGTATAATGTATATTTATATCTATGATTTAATTAAGGGCATGCTTAGATTAACAGTTTGATTAAAAGGATTTGAGTAGAGGCATATCGCGAGATAGGATGAGAGAGGGTGTTTTAGTCCGTCGGGCTCCTTCCTCTCTCATTCCATAATCCCCGGACCTAGTTAATATTTTGTTTCGCAAAAGATCAGCTTGCTTTAAAAATAGCTTCTTAATTTTCCTTTAAAAATTAAGTAGCGACTTTATCTTTGAATTTGAATTTGAAAGAAATTGTTCTTAAAAACAAAAGTGGGCCCAAATGCTGGTATCCACAATCTGGCGACTCTGTTGGGGATTGAACCAAGAATCTCTGGTTTCGCAGACCAGAATTTCTGATTTTGGGTTCACTCGAGGATTAGACTTAAAAGCATCCTTTTAATTGAATAAATTAATTTTCGTGTGCCCGTTGCCTTGCACTTGCATGTCTCGCCAGTCGACTGCACGGAACTATAACCTTGGAGGCTCGGGGCAACCCGGTCGGTCAAGCCATCATGGGACTGTGTGATCACCCTTGATCTCGTATCATGTGTTGGTATATAATGCATCCTATCAGGTGTGTGTCAAGGGTCCCTTATTTGACCAAAACCCGGCTTTTGCCTGATAGCTTCTATAGAACCCTTCGATCTTAGGAAATCAATTCTTGATTAGGATTTATGTGCTAGGGAGTTTTGTATGCCCGGAAGGGATTACTTTAGATGATGACGATACTTGCTTGATGAAAGATGTGCAACCTCTTAATTACTTTGAGTAAATCCTCTTCATGTCCCATGACATTTGGGAACACGCCAAATCTTGATTGAAAGAATACACTTCTTATATCTTGTTAGCTAAGCATCATTGATCTTGTATGTATCCGAATTCATGGAAAGTATGGTGATAATCTAATCATGTGATCCTTCTGCCTAATGAATTTTAAATCCATCTTTGTAAGAAAACATGATTTTTACCATCTTTATCCTAAGGTTTGTTTTCGAAAAATCACACTTTAAAAATCTTTGAAGTTGGCTTGATTAAGGTGCCATACCAATCCTTGTTAAGATATGTCACGCCCCAACGTAGCATAAATATGGAAAGCGTTTAATTTCCTTTATGAACCCATAGGTCGCGACAGTTTGAAGGATCGATTCCGTCCCAACCGTCGAACAACAAAAACATAAAAATCAGAGCAGAGTAATCAAGGCTTATAAAATTTTTCTAACTTATTAAATATTACAGCACAGGGTCTCTAAAGGCACAAACCGCCTTAAATCAAAACAATAACTTAATATCCATTACAGTCATCCTTATTACAAAACAGTTTATAATTTAAAACATGGAGTATAGATAACAGTCTTTCTTCCAAGCAGTAGTTCTCAATTAGCATAATCATAATGTTCAGCCTGATCATAACCTGAAAAACCTGAACACGAATGTCCAGGACGCATCAACGTCGTCAGCTTCAAGAAGCTGGTGAGTATTAAAAACATAACTTTGAATGTAAAACATACTCATTTACCTCCTTCTATTTCTCATTTAATTCAACAAGTTTATATAAAAGCAAGGAGTTCATTTTAGGAAACAATCACAATATTATTTGAAAGGTATAATTCACGTATATGTGACCGTGTATGAAAACAATGCACAATCTCATCTTACCGACTCTTTTCTCTCGACAAAACCCAACAACCCACCACCACACACCGGTATCTTTGAAATACTCCGATAGCCACATTTTAGCATAGGGGTGCCAGGGAATGTCCAGTTTGCCTCACACTTTGGTTTGGGGTACCAGGGAGTGTCCAGTGCCTCACACTTTGACTACCTAATCAGCCATGCAAATACCGGAGGAACCCTCACGCAGTATCCAGACTCGGGTATCAGGGAGTGTCCGTAGGCCACACTTTAGCACTACCATGGGTGCCAGGGAATGTCCAAGTTCGGCTTCACACACTTTGACGCTACCATGGTCGTCAGGGAGTGTCCAGTTTTGCCACCGTCGCATTTCAAAGACACCCTCGCCGCAATCTCAATCACAACACACTTTGGTACACACTTACCAGGGAGTGCGCATAGCACAATCTCAACCGCACTCACTATGCCACACTGACCATTACTCTTTTCCATACTGACCAACATTCACACTCACCATGCATGTAGAACTGACACCACATATATGTCATGAAATTTTAAAACATGAGGCAATTCACTGATTTATACAAACGACGTGCGTACGGGGATTGATAAGTCACAATACAACGTTTTAAATGTTTCAAATATAACCAATTAAGATTCTATTTTAATAAATTTCGCAAACAGTACTCAAACATTATATAAATTTTATCCCAAACAGTCCCTTATCACAATACAAGCAAAACCAGAAACTGCCAGTCGCACGCGCGGGCCACTCACGCGAGGGGTCGCTCGTGTGGGCCGCTCGCGCGATATGCCCAATTTTCGTTTTATTATAAAAACCTTTTCCAACTGCCAGAATACAGGGAGATCGCGCGCGCGAGTCGCTCGCGCAGTCCGCTCGCGTGATCTGCCTAATTTTCATTTTTCTTTTATAAAACTTTTCTGTCTGCCAGGGAATACAAGCCTCGCGCGCGCGGGCCGCTCGCGCGAGGGGTCGCTCGCGCGGGCCACTCGCGCGATCGCGCGTGCGAATGTTTGTAGAGTCTTCATCTTCTTCGTGAAACTGCTCTATTTCAGTTTTAAGGGTCTAAATTGACCCATTTTCAATTCTGTAAGTTACTAGGCCTTATAATATATGATTTTCTTCGATTTTTCACAAGGATTATGATTCCATAATCAATTTAACATGAATCAATCTAAAACTCTAGAATTTTGTGAAAAACTAAAAGTTAACAAAAATTAATTTCTAATATACTTTTTCATATGAACAAATTAAGCTTCAGTACTTTAGGTATAGTCTATATATACCATAATCTTTCATTATTATCTATAAAAACGTGTTTTGGTTGAGTTTGAAAGATCATGATTTTTCAAGCTATGAACATCAACGTAAATTTATCAATGGTGATTCACACATCAAGCTATCCATATAGTAATTGAACATGAAATTTCATCCAAAGTGAGTTTAGAATACTCACTGATGATAAGGATTGGAGATTGTTGAGAAAGCAAAGCAATGTAAGAAATTCAAACCCAAGCTTTGGCTATGGGGATTAAGCTTCTCTCTCTATTAAATTCTGTAAACACTCACTCTCTGAAGCTCTCTCTATTTCAGAATTTCAGTTTGTAAACCAAGTGTGTGGCTTGTGTGTGATAATGTTGGATATATAGAGGACCAAGTAGAGATTCTTGGGGGCCAAGTTCTACCTCTAACACTCTACAAATTGAATTATGTTTTAAATCCCAAACACATAATACTCAGCATATATACATACATATACAGATTGGGTGTGTCTTGAAGTTAATCCAAGGGCCATGTTTAGAGTAGTAGGGGGCAAGCTTAGGTTGTTTGGCAAATCCAGCTTATGGCACAATAATACACACACACACACAAAGCATTGCCAAACAAGGCCTAAGTCAATGATCACTTGCCATAAATGGAAAGTAAAGCAAGTGTCAAATCTTGCTTTACATCACTTCCAAAATCTGTGGAAGTTCCATGTGGCACGGACAGTTTTGAACATAAATTGGTATTTTTGCGACGCGGTGTTCACCACAAAAATACAGAAAATTCATTTTAACGTAAGAATCGATTTCCCGATTTTATAAAAATACTGCTTGAGTTAAAAGAAAGTATTTCCATCGTTTTGAAATACAGTTTTGAAATCCAACACAGGTATTACCAATTTTGTAAAATTGCAGTTTGGTTCCAATAAGAATTTCAAATATGAAATCAATCAAGGAATAAAATTTAGAACATGAGAATTGTAATTAAATAAAATCAGATATTACAAATTGAATTTAAATATGGAAATAAAATTAAAATTAATGAAAGGCAGGTTGTTACATCCTTCCTTCCTTAAACAGGATTTCGTCACCGAAATCATGACTAACTAGTCCTGAAATAACTCCGGGTACTTCTTCCTCATCTCAGCTTCAACTTCTCACGAGGCTTCATTCTCGTCATGGTGATTCCACTGCACTTTCACCAACGGGATGTCCTTGTTCCTCAACTTCTTGATACTCCGATCCAGAATCTTCACAGGCCTCTCCTTGTAAGAAACGTTATGACTCATCCCAATATCGTCATAACCACGTGCAATGGGTCTCGTATATATTTTCTTAGCATACTCACATGAAATACATTGTGAACCCCAGACATCTTTGGTGGTAACGCGAGTCGATAAGCCACTTTCCGGACACGTTCCAAATTCTCGAACGGTCCGATGAAACGTGGAGCTAACTTCTCTCTCTTGAGACCAAAGCGTACTACTCCTTGTGTCTGGGAAACCTTAAGAAGTACGTGATCTCTAACACTAAATTTCAAATCCTTCCGGCGTCGATCATCATAACTCTTATACCGGCTATGAGCGGTTCTCATCCTTTCCTTGATCAAAGAAATCTTTTCGTTGGTTTCTCAAACCAAATCTGGTCCCAACAACTCTGTATCTCCAAACTCTGCCCAACACAATGGGGAATGACACGATTGTCCTTACAATGCTTCGAATAGAGCCATCCCGATACTCGTGTGATAACTGTTGTTATAGGCAAATTCAACCAAAGGCAAGTGTGTCTCCCATGATTCTTCAAAATCAATAACACAAGCCCTAAGCATATCCTCCATGATCTGATTAACACGTTCATTTTTCCCATCTGTACGAGGGTGAAAAGCAGTACTCATCTTGAGCGAGGTTCCCATAGCTTCTTGTAAACTTTCCCAAAATCCAGAAGTAAAACGCGCGTCATGGTTTGACACAATCGACACAGGTGCACCGTAAAGCCGCACAACTTGTTGTATATACATCCGGCTCATCTTTTCCACCGGGTATGTCATACTATAAGCAATGAAATGTGCCGATTTCGTCAATCGATCTACGATTACCCAAATGGCATCATGATTCTGTTGAGATCGAGGCAATCCCACTACAAAATCCATGATAATGTGCTCCCACTTCCAACCTGGAATAGGTAGCGGTTGCAACAACCCTGACGGTCTCTGATGTTCGGCCTTGACTTGCTGACACGTCAAACACTTGGACACAAATTCGGCCACATCCTTCTTTATACCTTCCCACCATAAATTTCTCTTCAAATCTTTGTACATTTTCGTCCCTCCCGGATGAACTGTATATCTTGACTTATGTGCTTCTTCCAGAATGTCTTTCCTTAATTCACCACAATCCGGCACACATAATCTATTCCTACACCGATATCCTCCATCGAATCCCACCTTCCATTCTGTCGGGTCTTTCTCTGACATCTTCACGAACATGTCTGAAATTTCTCATCTTCTTTCTGAGCTCCAATATGCGGTCGATAAGAACAGGCTGTAGGATAAGACATCCAAAAAGTTATCCTTCTTCTTCTTCAGCACTCTGTACATCGAACTTCGCCAACGTCTCCAATGCTCGCCATTCTCTAACCATTAAGGAGGCGATCGTCTCACAAGTCTGCCAACTCAAAGCATCAGCGACCACATTAGCTTTACCAGGGTGGTACTCTAACGTGAAGTCGTAATCTTTGATCAGCTCCAACCATCTGCGTTGCCTCATGTTCAACTCTTTCTGTGTGAACAAATATTTCTGTAATAACCTGCATTTTCATTTAACTTCTTGTAATTGCATTTGACATATTTGAATTCAATTTAAATTTCCATGATTAATCTGTATTGTTAATCTCATTGTTATTTACAATCCTTACATGTTAAAACTAATTTCTTATTTTATTTTCACAATTAAAATTCTTTTGGGGTCAAATTGCAATTTTTACAAAAATCAATAATACCCGTATGGATTTCAAAATCTGTATTTCAAAGACGGTGAAAATGATTTCTTTGGATTCAATCAGTATTTTTATGAAACCGAGAAATCAATTCTTACACAAAAATGAAATTTTTGTATTTTTGTGGTGAACACCGCACCCCGAAAATACCAGTTTATGTTCAAAACTGTCCACGCTGTGTAAACTTCCACAGATTTTGGAAGTGATATAAAGTTTGACATGACTCATGCTTTATTTCTATTAATGGCAAGTGATCATTGACTAAGGCAATGTTTGGGAATGTTTAACTTATATGTGTACATCTTGTGCCAAAAGCTAAGTTTCCCAAACATTTCAATTTGGCCCCTACACACCTAGGTGACTCTTGGATTAACTGTGTAGTTATATACATCAGTGCATATACACCTACGTATCTTCTAATTTCTGTGGAATTGAGAACTAAACTCAATTTGTTGAGTATAGATTACTAAACTTGGCCTCCAAGTTCTTATACTTCTTTATAATCACACACTCCATCTCATACACACACCTTAAAATCTGCATTCTTGGAGTAAACCCAATATCAGAGAGTTAAGGAGAGAGCGTGAGAGTTTAAGTTTCTGGAGAGAGAAAGCTTAATCACCATTGCCAAGCTTGTAGTTGGGCCTCATATATTCTTATCTTTCTCAACACATACTTCAAATCTCTATCACAGTGAGTATTTAGAACTCACTCAGAATGTAATTCATGCTTTAATTTCTTCATGCTTGTCTGATTTTGATTTCTCCTTTGATGATCATACGTTTGAAATTTCATAGCTTGAAATTAAGATTTTCAAAACTTAACCAAAACCCATTTTTAGAGTTGATTATGAAAGATTATACCTCATTGATGATATGTCTGAAGTTTTAGAACACAACTCATTCATACGAAAAAGTATATTAGAAATTTAGTTTTATGAACTTTTAATCTCTCATAAAATTCAAGAGTTATAGATTGGTTCGTATAAAATCGATTGTAGATTCTTAATCCTTGTTGAAAAACAAAGAAAATCATATATTACATGTCCTATATAATTCCGGAATTGAAATGGGTCAATTTAGACCCTGTTTTGCTGAAACAGAGCAGTTCCACGAAGAAGATGAAGCCTCTGCATCACCTCGCGCGCGCGATCGCGCGAGCGAGGGTCGCGCGAGCGGCCCACACGAGCGACCCTTTCGCGCGAGCGATCCGCGCGAGCGAGGTATGCGTCACCAGGCTACCAGAAAAGTTTATATATATAAATTAAAATTTGGACAGGTCGCGCGAGCGAGTGTCGCGCGAGCGACCCTTTCGCGCGAGCGATCCGCGCGAGCGAGGTATGCGTCACCAGGCTATCAGAAAAGTTTATATATATAAATTGAAATTTGGACAAGTCGCGCGAGCGAGTGTCGCGCGAGCGATCCGCGCGCGCGACCTTGGCTTTTTCAGGCAGACAGTAAAGTATATATATAAAAAAAAATTTGGGCATATCGCGCGAGCGGCCCGCGCGCGCGACCTCTGGCAGTTTCAGTTTTTGTCTATTTTCTGTTAAGGGACTGTTTGGTTCAACTTCTAAGTATTGGTAAGGTTCTGTTTGGGAAATTTAGTTAATCAGAACTCTTTTGGTTATGTTTGAATGATTAAAACATTATATTATGACTTATCAAATCCCCGTACGCGCGTTGTTCCTTTAATTCAGTGTTTTGCTTATGTTTAAGTGCATATCACTCATGTGGGGTCAGGGGTACATGCATGTGGGTGTCAGTCAGTATGGAAAAGAGTAATGGTCAGTGTGGAAAGAGTACGAGATTGTGGTTGAGACTGTGTTTGTGTTTGTGGTTGTGGTTGAGATTGTGGTGAGGGTATCTTTGAAATGCGACGGTGGCAAATATGGACACTCCCTGACGCCCATGGAAGCGTTAAAGTGTGTGACGCCGAACTTGGACATTCCCTGGCACCCATGGTAGTGCTAAAGTGTGGCCTACGGACACTCCCTGATACCCGAGTCTGGATACTGCGTGAGGTTGCTCCGGTATTTGCATGGCGGTTTAGGTATTCAAAGTGTGAGGCAATGGACACTCCCTGGTACCCCGGACCAAAGTGTGAGGCAAACTGGACACTCCCTGGTACCCCGTTGCTAAAGTGTGGCTATCTTAGTGTTTCAAAGATACCAGGAGTAAGATAGTGGGTTGTTGTGGCTGTCGAGAGAAAAGAGTCGGCAAGATGAGTGTGGTGCATTGTCTCATACACGAGTAACTGTTTTTATGAATGAACGACCTTTAATATATTCCTTGTTGTTTTATAAAATGAATTCTTTCTGCGGTTTAACGATTGATTTTACATATTGAAATGGAAAAAGGTAAATGGGTATGTTTACATTCAAAGCTATGTTTTTAATACTCACCAGCTTCTTGAAGCTGACGACGTTGATGCGTCCTGGACATTCGTGTCCAGGCTTTTCAGGTTATAACCAGGAGGAATCATACGACTATGCTAATTGAGAATGGCTGCTCTCGAAATGAGGAAACTGTTTACTTATTATATGTTTTCCAGTTTTATACTGTTTGTGTTATAAGGATGACTGTAATAGACTTTAAGCTATTGTTTTGTTTCAAGGCGGTCTGTGCCTTTAGATGACCCGTGCTGTAATATTTATTAAGTTAGAATTATATTTGTAAGCTTTGATTGCTCTGCTCTAATTATTATGTTTTGTTGTTCGACGTTTGGGACGGAATCGATCCTTCAAACTGTCGCGACCTACGGGTCCATAAAGGAAATTAAACGCTTTCCTTATTTATGCTACGTCGGGGCGTGACAGGATTTAGTGGTATCAGAGCCAGGTTATTATTTATCTCAAGATAGTTTAGCCAGGTTAGGGTTTACCAGTATAGACCCGATTCCACATTCCATTAAGTGTTACACACCCGATGCTACGACAGGGAGGATAGACTCAGAACCCAAATGCCTAAGATTAATTCTGTCCTGACTTAAGTAGTACCTTTTTATCAGGTATGGATCCAGCTTATCCACTATATGTACCAGACAGATTTGGAGGACACTTTGTGATACCTGGGGCAGTGATCCCAGCCTTTCTCGACTTATATCATGCGGCCGTTGAGCAGTTGGCCACAGCGACTGTAGTATCTGAGGTATGGCACCAGGTTCACGTGGTAGGCCTAGTTGACCTGACTCGTATCCGCCTAGAGCTTCGTTACTTTGCCGAGGCTCAGCGTTTGGTTTTGGTTGAGATTTTGAGGTTGATCGATAGCGATGCTTTCTACCTCCCCCTCGAGATCCAGATCGTGCACGCCCATCTGGCTCAGCTGGAGATGCCCCCGCCAGTAGTTCCCATCGCCGAGGATGATGCCGAGGCTATTCATGTGGTCCTAGTAGGTGGGGAGATTATAGAGGACGGCATAGGTCTAGATGATCTTGCCGCTGAGCTCGAGGCTGAGCTAGCACTGGAGCTAGCCTTACCCGAGGAGATGGTAGATGAGGCAGATGCCCCTATACCTGCTTCATCGTCCACCTCTCACAGCTATGACGGGGTTGGTCCGTTCTTTGTGCAGTGATTTCGCCCCATCGACTCGCTAGATCTCCTGATAACTGCTTATGGAGACGATTGACTTTTTAGATATGGCTTTGTACATGTTAACTACTTTTGACTATTCGCTCTATCTCTTTTTGCAACTGTACTTACATGCATTAAAGTGTAGGGCAATGACCCCATTTTTTTGTAACATTAACTCTTGCATGCGTCCTAACCCATACAGATAGGGTAGGCATTGATCTGACCATACATGCTTTTTGTATCTACTTGACAGAAGTTATATATAAAATATACTCTTTTGAATGTCGTTGTCATTTAAATTGCTTTATAGCACTATTGCATGCATGTTTCTCATTCTACTATCACTATCATGCATAGAATGGCTGGAGGACTGAGGAGGAACAGAAATCTAATCGAAGGAGCACCTGAGGCTGCTGATCCCACGGGGATATTTGAAGCTTTCATCAGACGTCTCGAAAGGGTTAGTAATCAGAATGAAAACCGACGAGACCGCCAGACTGGAGACAAATTGCTGGAGAGATTCCGTGCTCTATGGCCCGAGCAGTTTGCGGGTACCGGAGAACCCTAGAAGGCCGAACAATGGTTAAGACAGATGGACCGGATGTTCGAGGCTGTCCAGTGCAACGAGATGGACAAGAGGAGACTGGCTACGTTTCAATTGACCGATGCTGCCGCAGATTGGTGGGATTCGGTCATAGCTACTATCGGGAATGGAGCTACAATGGGAATGACGTGGACTGCATTCAAGGGGAGATTTTTGGAGAAGTATTTCCCGGCTATGGAGAGGCACAGAAGAGAGAAGGAATTCATGGATCTGACGCAAGGAACCAAGTCGGTGCAAGAGTACACCACACAGTTTGAAAGACTGTCTCGGTTTGCTCCATACCTGGTTGATACTGAGGAGAAGAAGATCCGTAAGTACAACCAAGGGCTGACACCGCAGATTCGTCGCTTGACTCTCGGCCACCTAGATAAATCATTTGAAGGACTTGTTGGTTTGGCTACCGATCTGGAAGAGGATGCTCGGGTGAGCCGAAAACAATTTGAGTTCCGACCACCTCAAAGGGGTAATTTTGGGGATAGACCACCAATGAATCGTACCCAAGGGCAGAAGAGGAGTTTCGACGGAAGCAAGAAGACTCGGGCTATTACCTACCCGACTCAACCCCGAGTAGGAGAAGGAAGTAGTAGTGGAAAGTGCTTCAATTATGGCAACCCTAGACATTTGGCTCGTGATTGCAAGGCACCGAGGCGTGCTGCTCAGCAAGGGATAGTCTGCTTCAACTGTGGTGAACCAGGTCACATTAGCAGATTCTGCACTGCTCCTAAGCAGGTGACTTATGGTCAACAAGGTCAGACTCGCTTGAATGCTGTTATCCCAGATGCCGCTGGATATGATGGAACTGTGTACGAAGAAGGAGATTATGGAGAAGCTCAACCTGATCAGCAAGCAGTAGAAGGTACATTAACTCTGTTTAACTCCCATGTTAAAGTGTTATTTGATATGGGTGCTGCTCTTTCGTTCATATCTATTAATACAATTCGGAGATTGGGTATTTTACCTCATCGCTTAGAGAAAGCTTTGAAGGCTACTTCGCCATTAGGAGCTGCAGTCATATTAGGACACGTGTGCAAGGATTGTCCCTTACGGTTAGGAGACCGAGAAATCCCTGCGAGGTTGATTGTCTTATCGATGAAGGAGTTCGACATAATCCTAGGAATGGATTGGCTCTCTCAGAATCAAGTGAAGTTGGATTGTGCGAGGAAGAGAATTATATTCCCCGACAATGAGAATCAACCCTTTGATTTTCAATGTAACCCTTCGGGAGATATGTTCCTCACGAGATGTTTGGCGAACATCGAAGTCGTCAGTACAGAAGCGACAGTGTCGTCTATACCTGTAGTTAAGGACTTCGAAGAAGTATTTCAAGACATTTCTGGTCTACCGCCCGAGAGAAGTATAGAGTTCTGTGTTGAGCTTATACCGGGTACCGTACCGATCACCAAGGTTCCCTACAGAATGGCCCCCACAGAACTATTGAAATTGAAGGAACAAGTTCAAGAGCTCGAGAACCTAGGTTTTGTACGTCCAAGTACATCGCCTTGGGGAGCACCGGTGTTATTTGTGAAGAAGAAGGACGGGACGCTCAGGCTGTGTATCGACTACAGAGAATTGAATCGAGTGACTATCAAGAACAAGTATCCCTTACCTAGGATTGACAATTTGTTTGATCAACTACAAGGAGCTACGACATTTTCCAAGATAGACCTAAGGTCGGGATATCATCAGTTGAGGGTACGAAAAGAAGACATACCTAAGACTGCTTTCAGAAACCGATATGGTCATTATGAATTCCTGGTGATGCCGTTTGGAATGACGAATGCCCCGGCAGTATTTATGGATTTGATGAACAGAGTATTCAAGCCTTATTTGGATCAGTTTATCATCGTCTTTATAGATGATATTTTGATCTATTCTAAGTCAGGAGAAGAACACGAGCAACATCTACGGATCGCGATGCAGACGCTCAAGGACCACCACTTGTATGCCAAGTTCAGTAAGTGTGAGTTCTGGTTACAAGAAGTGAAGTTTTTGGGACACAAGGTGTCATCTCAAGGAATTTCAGTGGATTCATCCAAGACCGATGCTGTGTCAAACTGGGTTAGACCGAGCAACCCTACAGAAGTTCGGAGTTTTCTTGGACTCGCCGGCTATTACCGGAGATTCGTTGAGGGATTCTCTAAAATAGCTGCGCCATTGACTGGGTTGACGAAGAAGAATTTGAAGTTCGAGTGGTCAGAGAAGCATGAGTGGGCCTTTCTAGAGTTGAAAGAAAGACTCACAACCGCGCCAGTACTAGCTATACCCAAGCCTGATGAGAAGTTCACTATCTTTAGTGACGCGTCATATCAAGGACTGGGGTGTGTACTTATGCAAGATGGCAGAGTTATAGCCTATGGATCCAGACAGCTGAAGCCGAATGAGTTGAACTATCCTATTCATGATTTGGAGTTGGCAGCCGTAGTATTTGCACTCAAGATTTGGAGACACTATCTCTACGGTGAGAAGTTTGATTTGTTCTCCGATCACAAGAGCCTGAAATACTTGTTCACACAGAAAGAGTTGAACATGAGGCAACGTAGATGGATGGAGCTGATCAAAGATTACGACTTCACGTTAGAATACCACCCAGGTAAAGCTAATATGGTCGCTGATGCTTTGAGTCGACAGACTCGTGAGACGATCGCCTCCTTAATGGTTAGAGAGTGGCGAGCATTGGAGACCTTGGCGGAGTTCGATGTACAGAGTGCTGAAGAAGGAGAAGGACAATTGTTCGGATGTCTCATCCTACAGCCTGTTCTTATCGACCGCATTATTGGAGCTCAGAAAGAAGACGAGAAGTTTCAGACATGGTTCGTGAAGATGTCAGAAAAAGACCCGACATAATGGAAGGTGGGAGTCGATGGAGGGTATTGTTGCAGGACTAGATTATGTGTGCCAGGTAATGAAGGGTTAAGGAAGGATATCCTGGAAGAAGCACATAAATCAAGGTATACAGTTCACCCGGGAGGGACGAAGATGTACAAAGATTTGAAGAGAAATTTCTGGTGGGAAGGTATGAAGAAAGACGTGGACGAATTTGTATCCAAGTGTTTGACGTGTCAGCATGTCAAGGCCGAACATCAAAGACCGTCAGGATTGTTGCAACCACTACCTGTTCCTGGTTGGAAGTGGGAACACATTACGATGGATTTTGTAGTAGGATTGCCTCGATCGCAATAGAATCATGACGCTATTTGGGTAATCGTGCATCGTTTGACGAAGTCGGCTCATTTCATTGCTTATAGTATGACATACCCGGTAGAGAGGATGAGCCGGATGTACATACAACAAGTTGTGCAACTTCACGGTGCACCTTTGTCAATTGTGTCAGACCGTGACGCACGTTTTACCTCTGGATTTTGGGAAAGTTTGCAAGAAACTATGGGAACCTCGCTCAAGATGAGCACTGCTTTTCACCCTCAGACAGATGGACAAACTGAGCGTGTTAACCAGATCATGGAGGATATGCTTAGGGCTTGTGTGATCGATTTTGAAGAATCTTGGGAGACGCACTTGCCGTTGGTTGAATTTGCTTATAACAACAGTTATCACACGAGTATCGGTATGGCTCCGTTCGAAGCATTGTACGGACGACCATGTCGTTCTCCTTTGTGTTGGGCAGAGGTTGGAGATACAGAATTGTTGGGACCCGATTTGGTTAGAGAAACCAACGAGAAGATTTCTTTGGTCAAGGAGAGTATGAGAACCGCTCAGAGCCGGTATAAGAGTTATGCTGATCGACGCCGGAAGGATTTGGAATTCAGTGTTGGAGATCACGTACTTCTTAAGGTTTCACCAACACGAGGAGTAGTACGTTTTGGTCTCAAGAGAGGGAAGTTAGCTCCGCGTTTCATCGGACCATTCGAGATTTTGGAACGTGTCGGGAAAGTAGCTTATCGACTAGCGCTACCACCAAAGATGTCTGGGGTTCACAACGTATTTCACGTGAGTATGTTGAGAAGGTACATACGAGATCCCTCGCACGTGGTTAGTTATGACGATATTGAGACGAGTCATAACGTTTCTTATAAGGAGAGACCTGTGAAGATTCTAGATCAGAGTATCAAGAAGTTGAGGAATAAGGATATCCCATTGGTGAAAGTTCAGTGGAATCACCATGACGAGAACGAAGCCTCGTGGGAAGTTGAAGCTGATATAAGGAAGAAGTACCCGGAGTTGTTTCAGGACTAGTTAGTCTTGATTTCGGGGACGAAATCCTGTTTAAGGGAGGAAGGGTGTAATAACCTGCATTTTCATTTAACTTCTTGTAATTGCATTTGACATATTTGAATTCAATTTAAATTTCCATGATTAATCTGTATTGTTAATCTCATTGTTATTTACAATCCTTACATGTTAAAACTAATTTCTTGTTTTATTTTCACAATTAAAATTCTTTTGGGGTCAAATTGCAATTTTTACAAAAATCAATAATACCCGTATGGATTTCAAAATCTGTATTTCAAAGACGGTGAAAATGATTTCTTTGGATTCAATCAGTATTTTTATAAAACCGAGAAATCAATTCTTACACAAAAATAAAATTTTTGTATTTTTGTGGTGAACACCGCACCCCGAAAATACCAGTTTATGTTCAAAACTGTCCACGCTGTGTAAACTTCCACAGATTTTGGAAGTGATATAAAGTTTGACATGACTCATGCTTTATTTCTATTAATGGCAAGTGATCATTGACTAAGGCAATGTTTGGGAATGTTTAACTTATATGTGTACATCTTGTGCCAAAAGCTAAGTTTCCCAAACATTTCAATTTGGCCCCTACACACCTAGGTGACTCTTGGATTAACTGTGTAGTTATATACATCAGTGCATATACACCTACGTATCTTCTAATTTCTGTGGAATTGAGAACTAAACTCAATTTGTTGAGTATAGATTACTAAACTTGGCCTCCAAGTTCTTATACTTCTTTATAATCACACACTCCATCTCATACACACACTTTAAACTCTGCATTCTTGGAGTAAACCCAATATCAGAGAGTTAAGGAGAGAGCTTGAGAGTTTAAGTTTCTGGAGAGAGAAAGCTTAATCACCATTGCCAAGCTTGTAGTTGGGCCTCATATATTCTTATCTTTCTCAACACATACTTCAAATCTCTATCACAGTGAGTATTTAGAACTCACTCAGAATGTAATTCATGCTTTAATTTCTTCATGCTTGTCTGATTTTGATTTCTCCTTTGATGATCATACGTTTGAAATTTCATAGCTTGAAATCAAGATTTTCAAAACTTAACCAAAACCCATTTTTAGAGTTGATTATGAAAGATTATACCTCATTGATGATATGTCTGAAGTTTTAGAACACAACTCATTCATATGAAAAAGTATATTAGAAATTTAGTTTTATGAACTTTTAATCTCTCATAAAATTCAAGAGTTATAGATTGGTTCGTATAAAATCGATTGTAGATTCTTAATCCTTGTTGAAAAACAAAGAAAATCATATATTACATGTCCTATATAATTCCGGAATTGAAATGGGTCAATTTAGACCCTGTTTTGCTGAAACAGAGCAGTTCCACGAAGAAGATGAAGCCTCTGCATCACCTCGCGCGCGCGAGCGGCCCACACGAGCGACCCTTTCGCGCGAGCGATCCGCGCGAGCGAGGTATGCGTCACCAGGCTACCAGAAAAGTTTATATATATAAATTGAAATTTGGACAGGTCGCGCGAGCGACCCTTTCGCGCGAGCGATCCGCGCGAGCGTGGTATGCGTCACCAGGCTATCAGAAAAGTTTATATATATAAATTGAAATTTGGACAGGTCGCGCGAGCGAGTGTCGCGCGAGCGACCCTTTCGCGCGAGCGATCCGCGCGCGCGACCTTGGCTTTTTCAGGCAGACAGTAAAGTATATATATAAAAGAAAATTTGGGCATATCGCGCGAGCGGCCCGCGCGAGCGACCTTTCGCGCGAGCGGCCCGCACGCGCGACCTCTGGCAGTTTCAGTTTTTGTCTATTTTCTGTTAAAGGACTGTTTGGTTCAACTTCTAAGTATTGGTAAGGTTCTGTTTGGGAAATTTAGTTAATCAAAACTCTTTTGGTTATGTTTGAATGATTAAAACATTATATTATGACTTATCAAATCCCCGTACGCGCGTTGTTCCTTTAATTCAGTGTTTTGCTTATGTTTAAGTGCATATCACTCATGTGGGGTCAGGGGTACATGCATGTGGGTGTCAGTCAGTATGGAAAAGAGTAATGGTCAGTGTGGAAAGAGTACGAGATTGTGGTTGAGACTGTGTTTGTGTTTGTGGTTGTGGTTGAGATTGTGGCTGTGGTTGAGATTGTGGTGAGGGTATCTTTGAAATGCGACGGTGGCAAATATGGACACTCCCTGACGCCCATGGAAGCGTTAAAGTGTGTGACGCCGAACTTGGACATTCCCTGGCACCCATGGTAGTGCTAAAGTGTGGCCTACGGACACTCCCTGATACCCGAGTCTGGATACTACGTGAGGTTGCTCCGGTATTTGCATGGCGGTTTAGGTATTCAAAGTGTGAGGCAATGGACACTCCCTGGTACCCCGGACCAAAGTCTGAGGCAAACTGGACACTTCCTGGTACCCCGTTGCTAAAGTGTGGCTATCTTAGTGTTTCAAAGATACCAGGAGTAAGATAGTGGGTTGTTGTGGCTGTCGAGAGAAAAGAGTCGGCAAGATGAGTGTGGTGCATTGTCTCATACACGAGTAACTGTTTTTATGAATGAACGACCTTTAATATATTCCTTGTTGTTTTATAAAATGAATTCTTTCTGCAGTTTAACGATTGATTTTACATATTGAAATGGAAAAAGGTAAATGGGTATGTTTACATTCAAAGCTATGTTTTTAATACTCACCAGCTTCTTGAAGCTGACGACGTTGATGCGTCCTGGACATTCGTGTCCAGGCTTTTCAGGTTATAACCAGGAGGAATCATACGACTATGCTAATTGAGAATGGCTGCTCTCGAAATGAGGAAACTGTTTACTTATTATATGTTTTCCAGTTTTATACTGTTTGTGTTATAAGGATGACTGTAATAGACTTTAAGCTATTGTTTTGTTTCAAGGTGGTCTGTGCCTTTAGATGACCCGTGCTGTAATACTTATTAAGTTAGAATTATATTTGTAAGCTTTGATTGCTCTGCTCTGATTATTATGTTTTGTTGTTCGACGTTTGGGACGGAATCGATCCTTCAAACTGTCGCGACCTACGGGTCCATAAAGGAAATTAAACGTTTTCCTTATTTATGCTACGTCGGGGCGTGACAATTTCAGACTCTTGTGATCGGAGAATAAATCAAACTTCTTACTGTAGAGATAGTGTCTCCAAATCTTGAGTGCGAATACTACGGCCGCCAATTCCAAATCATGAATGGGATAGTTTAACTCATTCGGCTTCAACTATCTGGATCCATAGGTGATAACTCTGCCATCTTGCATAAGTACACACCCTAGTCCTTGATATGACGCGTCACTAAAGAGAGTGAACTTCTCATCGGGCTTGGGTATAGCTAGTACCGGTGCGGTAGTAAGTCTCTCTTTCAACTCTAGAAAGGCATGCTCATGCTTTTCTGTCCACTCGAATTTCAAATTCTTCTTCGTCAATCCAGTTAAAGGTGCTGCAATCTTAGAGAATCCTTCAACAAATCTCCTGTAATAGCCTGCGAGTCCAAGAAAACTCTGAACTTCCGTGGGGTTTCTCGGCCTAACCCAGTTCGACACAGCATCTGTCTTGGATGAATCCACAGAAATTCCTTGAGATGACACCTTCTGTCCCAAAAATTTCATTTCTTGTAACCAGAACTCATACTTACTGAACTTGGCATACAAGTGGTGGTCCTTAAGCATCTACATTACAATCCGTAGATGTTGCTCGTGCTCTTCTCCCGACTTAGAATAGATCAAAATATCATCAATGAAGACGATGACAAACTAATCCAAATAAGACTTGAACACTCTGTTCATCAGATCCATAAACACTATCGGGGCATTCGTCATGCCAAACGACATCACCAAAAACTCGTAGTGACCATATCGGGTTCTAAAAGCAGTCTTAGGTATGTCTCCCTTCCGTACCCTCAACTGATGATATCCCGACCTTAGGTCTATTTTGGAAAATGTCATAGCTCCTTGTAGTTGATCAAACAAATCGTCAATCCGAGGTAAGGGATACTTGTTCTTGATAGTCATGTGGTTCAATTCTCGGTAATCGATACATAGCCTGAGCGTCCCGTCCTTCTTCTTCACAAATAACACTGGTGCTCCCCAAAGCGATGTACTTGGACATACAAAACCTAGGTTCTCAAGCTCTTGAACTTGTTCCTTCAATTCTAATAGTTCGGTGGGGGACCATCCTGTAGGGAACCTTGGTGATTGGAGTTGTACCCGGTATGAGCTCAATGCAGAACTCTATACTTCTCTCGGGCAGCAAACCAGAAATGTCTTGAAATACTTCTTCGAAGTCCTTGACTACAGGTATAGACAACACTGTCGCTTCTGCACTGACGACTTCGATGTTGGCTAAGCATCTCGTGAGGAACATATCTCCCAAAGGGTTACATTGAAAATCAAAAGGTTGATCCTCATTGTTGGGGAATATAATTCTCTTCCTTGCACAATCCAATTTTGCTTGATTTTGAGAGAGCCAATCCATTCCTAGGATTATGTCGAACTCCTTCATTGATTGGACAATCAACCTTGCCGGGATTTCACGGTCTCCTAGCCGTAAAGGATAATCCTTGCACACATGTCCTAACCTGACTGCAGCTCCTAATGGCGATGTAGCCCTCAAAGCTTTCTCTAAATAATGAGGTAAGATACCCAATCTCTGAATCGTATTAACAGATATGAATGAAAGAGCAGCACCAGTATCAAATAAAACTGTAACTTGGGAGTTAAACAAAGTCAAAGTACCTTCCACTGCTTGCTGATCAGGTTGAGCTTCTCCACAATCTCCTTCTTCATAAATAGTTTCGTCATATCCAGCAGCATCAGGAATAACAGCATTCACGCGAGTCTGATTCTGTTGACTATACACTGCTTAAGAGCAGTACAGAACTTGCTGATGTGACCTGGTTTACCACAGTTATAGCAGACTATCCCTTGCTGAGCAGCACGCCTTGGTGCCTTGCAATCTCGAGCCAGATGACCAGGGTTGCCACAGTTGAAACACTTCCTAGTGCTACTTCCTTCACCAACTCGAGGTTGAGTCGGATTCATTGGTGGTCTATTTCAAAAATTACCCCTTTGAGGCGGTCGGAATTCGAATTGCTTCCGATTCCCTCGAGCGTCCTCTTCCAAATTAGTGGCCAGGCCGACTAGTCCTTCGAAAGACTTATCTAGGTGGCCCAGAGTCAAGCGGCGAATCTGCGGTGTCAGCCCTTGGTTATACTTACGGATCCTCTTTTCTTTAGTATCAACCATATGAGGGGCGAACCGAGACAATCTCATGAACTGCGTGGTGTACTCGTGCACCAACTTGGTTCCTTGCGTTAAATCCATGAACTCCTTCTCTCTTTTGTGCCTCTCCGTAGCCGGGAAATACTTCTCCAAAAATCTCCCTTTGAACGCAGTCCATGTCATTCCCATTGCAGCTCCATTCCCGATAGTAGCTGTGACCGAATGCCACCAATCTGCGACATCATCGGTTAATTGAAAGGTAGCCAACCTCCTCTTGTCCATTTCATTATTATCTATAAAAACGTGTTTTGGTTGAGTTTGAAATATCATGATTTTTCAAACTATGAACATCAACATAAATTTATCAATGGTGATTCACACATCAAGCTATCCATACAGTAATTGAACATGAAATTTCATCCAAAGTGAGTTTAGAATACTCAATGATGATAATGATTGGAGATTGTTGAGAAAGCAAAGCAATGTAAGAAATTCAAACCCAAGCTTTGGCTATGGGAATTAAGCTTCTCTCTCTATAAATTATGTAAACACTCACTCTCTGAAGTTCTCTCTATTTCAGAATTTTAGTTTGTAAACCAAGTGTGTGGCTTGTGTGTGATAATGTTGGATATGTAGAGGACCAAGTAGAGATTCTTGGGGGCCAAGTTCTACCTCTAACACTCTACAAATTGAATTATATTTTAAATCCCAAACACATTGTACTCAGCATATACATACATGTACAGATTGGGTGTGTCTTGAAGTTAATCCAAGGGCCAAGTTTAGAGTAGTAGGGGGCAAGCTTAGGTTGTTTGGCAAATCCAGCTTATGGCACAACAATACAAACACACACAAAACATTGCCAAACAAGGCCTAAGTCAATGATCACTTGCCATAAATGGAAAGTAAAGTAAGTGTCAAATCTTGCTTTACATCACTTCCAAAATCTGTGGAAGTTCCATGTGGCACGGACAGTTTTGAACATAAACTGGTATTTTTGCGGTGCGGTGTTCACCACAAAAATACAGAAAATTCATTTTAACGTAAGAATCGATTTCCCGGTTTTATAAAAATACTTCTTGAGTTAAAAGAAAGTATTTCCACCGTTTTGAAATACAGTTTTGAAATCCAACACAGGTATTACCAATTTTGTAAAATTGCAGTTTGGTCCTAATAAGAATTTCAAATATGAAATCAATCAAGGAATAAAATTTAGAACATGAGAATTGTAATTAAATAAAAACATATATTACAAATTGAATTTAAATATGGAAATAAAATTAAAATTAATGAAATGCAGGTTGTTACAAGATATATTTTCACATCCCCGTTTTCAAAAGAAGAATCCTTGTGAATTTTTTTTAAAAGATCTCGCCATCTAAAGAGATACTTTTCAAAATGAGTTTCAAAGTGAAAATTCAACCTGACTATCTTTGTTAAGAAATGTTTTCATTCTCAAAAGCATTATCAAGAATGGTTTTCAAAAGATTTTATCATCTAAGAAAAATCTTTCCAAATAAATTTCAAAGCCTTTTTAATGACCAACCTTTGAAGGGGTAATAAGGATCACAATGAAAGAAGAAATTAGCGCACTTGACATTGATAAGGATTTTATGTGCTTATGTGTTGAATGTGTTAGGACTAGAATTTTCCTTTCTTTGGCATATAGAATAGGCACACATACACACACACACACACACACATATACACACACATGTATTGCATCCGTGTGGCATGTGAATCATTCATGAACATTTTATGAAGCATTTAATAAAATCAACTAGAAATGATAAAAATAATGAAAATAATGATAAAAAGGGAGAGATAATGAAAAATGTTTTCTTTTGAAAATTTTTGTTAGAGGTAAAAGATAGAATCGGCTACAAGCACAGTCTGGTATAGAGATTCCACTGCAAGGTTAGTCAGAAGAGAGATGGCACAAGAAGCAAAAGCGAGAGAAATAGCAGAATTGAGGGCCATAGTGGAATAGTAGGCAGGACAGATGACTAGGATGATGACCATGATGGAAACAATGGCCCGACAACCGCCCATAGTTAACCCACCAGTTGTCAATCATCCTCCACCTGTTAGGGAGGAGGATTTTCGATGATCCAGAAAGGGCTGAAGCACTGAGAGTAGAGAGGGAAAAGATAGAAAAAGAAAGGGCCGAGAAAGAGAAATTGACAATCGAGAAGGTAGAGAAACTAGAAAGGGTAGTCCGAAAGGCCCACGGAGTTGACACTTACCTGCCGAAATCGGAAAGGTTATATGAAGGGGTTTGCGAAGTATTACCTATCGGGTTCAAGATGCCTGTGTTTGATAAGTTTGATGGTTCTGGTAACCCCAAAAATCATGTGAGGATGTTTCGGGCCTTTTAGCCGAGTGGTTTGAGTCCTGCCATGATGGCCATGCTATTTCAGCAAACCTTGACTGGGGCAGCTTTATGTGGTATTTCATTATGGAACCTAGTAAAACTCACACATGGGAGGAGGTTGTGAAGGCATTTGTCACTCAATACGAGTATAATCAGGAACTTGATGTGACCATGAGGGACTTGGAGAAGACTATGCAAGAATACAAAGAGTCATTTGCTGAGTATTTGAGTAGATGGAGAGGAAAGGCGGCTAAGATGGTTTAAAGCCATCAGAAAGAGAACAAATCAGAATGTCGATGAAAAACCTGTAGCCAGTTGTAGACACCCCATTTTGTCGGCTATCAGATTTAGGAGACCCATAGCTTGGTGGTTCACAATGATCGAAAAAGGACTCAAAAGGACTCCTGGAAGTTAGTTCTATTTATCAAAATGCTCAGAATTACCAAAATGCCCCAGAAAGCCAGAAAACTCCCAGATTTGGTCCCAAAGTTCTGGAAACATGCTATGTCATAAGAAAAGTATTCAAATGAGTTTTTAAAGAAAATCGGATGAAATCATCAGCTCCCAGAGACCCCCGAAAGTCCCGGAAGTTCCCGGAAAGTCCCCGTTGACCGGTTTGACCGAGGTTTGACCAGATTTGACCGAAGTTTGACCAAGTTTGACCAAAATCATCCAAATTCACCGGAATCATTAGAAAAGTATTAAAATGAGTTTTAAAAGAAAATCGAGCGAAAACGTCAGCTCCTGGGAGCTCCCGGAAGTTCCCAGAACTTCCCGGGAATCCCAAGTTTGACTAGTTTGACCAGAATTTGACTTTAGAATCGGGACACCGTGACATTTTTCAAACATTTTTCACGGGTACTAGAGGTCAATAGCTTTCCAACGGTATATCGTACATAATTTCTGGATCTAAAACGAATTTATTATGAATTTCCAAAGGCGAAAAAGGCAATCAAATCCGCTTTTATCGAGAATACCGCAAAACTTTTCAAAGTGACCTATCCCCAAAATATTGTTTATGTAAAGTAAACTCCATTACCTTTCCAACAGTATATCACAACCTCAGTTTGGAGTTCATACGTATTTTCTGTGAATTTCGGACAAAATAGGGCCTTTTCGCGAATACCGAAACCTCAGGGGGCCTAAACAGCATTATCTGGACGAGGGAGGAGCAGTGCCGCCGCGGCACTGGCCCAATGCCACCACGGCACTAGCCCAGTGCCTCCGCGGCACTCTCCTCCAGAACAGTGTTTTTGTAATTTCTTTTGGGGGTCCATTTTGATTAATTAAAAACCAAAACGACATAGTTTTATGTTTTCAGATGTTTGGGACCAATGAGAACACTTCTAAAACCCCAAAACCATCCCAAATTGGCCTATATAAACCCCCCATTGCTCTTCATTTTGGGGGGGCCAAGTGCAAAAGCTTGAAAAGTTGTAGAGAAGAAGAGAGATAGATATAGGTTTAGAAGAGAGAAAAGGAGCTTCCTCCTACTATTTTGCTATAGAAAGTGAGTTTTAATCTTGTGTTCTTCCATTACCTCTCTTATACTTCACATGCCAAACACCCCCAATCACCATTCTTGAGCATTCTTGAGTTAGGAAGCTACTTCCATGTCCAAATGTCAAAATCTATGAGTGAAACACCAAGCAACAAGTCCAAAATCACATTGATTATCATCTGTTGATTGTTATTTACTTGCTTGTTCATATTTTGTTCATCTCTTCTTACCTCATTTCTTTTTTATTTTCTTTATTTACTTACTAGTTCATCATCATCTAGATGATGACATGAAGTTTGAGGTGAGTGAATCCTTATGGATAGTAGCTCTTAACCTAAAAAACATGTTTGATAGATGATGATTAAAACCCCAATACTTCCAAAGTATTCTTGGGGTTATGCTCAAATAAAGATGAATCTTTCCAACAATCTTGGAGGTTCTTGATGATGAGTTTGATGTTGACATTCTAAGTGGTTATAATCTCTATTTGATGTTGAAAATATACTTCCAAAACATCTATTTCAAAACCCCACTTAACATCCCTCATTTTGATCTCAAGAAAGAAAACTCTGTTTTGTCCAAAATCTTCAAAACAGTGAGTCAAAACAGTGAATGATCTGAGTTCAAAGATTTCTTTAGAACTCAATATTCAACATATGGATGCAAGGCCACTTGGAAAGTCTTCCTAACCCATTGGAGAACACCCATGATTTTTGGTTTGACTTGGAAATATATGAAAATGGTCCATTTGGATCCAAACATTCTTTCCAGACATTCTGCCTCTGTTGTCACAGCAGCTTGGCTGAATTCCAACTTCTTTTTCAGAAAACGTTTCCAAAAGGGGTGGTCCCAAATTATTTTTCCCTTAACCTTCCGTGTCTTAGGGAACTTTCAGTATAAAATGAACCCCTAGATCATCTGTTTTCATTTTCTAAGATTTTTCAACATTTCAGTCGACAGTACGGACTCTGTTTCTGAGTGACCTTCATTGTTTATATGATTTCTCTCAATCTGTAATAGTTATTAAGGATTGGCTTTTTGGGTTGTGTTCTAGACATAATAAGGAAGGTCTCCATAACAAATCATGCATTGAAAACATTTCTAACCCCTATTTTCCATTTTCACAAGATCATGTTACTGTTCTATCCACTATTCACAGCAAGCATACTTTTACTTCCATACTTTGATTTGATGCTCATATTTATTCCAAATTGGTTCATATCTTAGGAAGTAGTTCATACTACATTTGTACATATCCCATGTTGATTTCATTCATTCATTCATACATATTCTAGACTTCTAAGCCATTCTAGGAATCCATGAACACAAAGCACACTACAACCTTGGCACAATCTAGATACATACATTGCATCCATGCAAATATTTGGGGCTTTCATGGCTCCTAATCTAAGAAGATTATAAGGAATGAACTTGATCACACGTTTATGCTTCCCCCGATCTAATCTTCCTTTTTCATCCATCCCGGGGATTGAGAGGTCTTCTTTTCTCAAAGATTAACATGCATCATACTAGCTTACTAAGTATATTTCATTTTCTTTGATTTATTTGTTTCAAGAACAATTTATGTCCCCTTAGATTAGGAAAACTTTATTACTTGATATGTGATTAGACGATTTTTCTTAGGTTTATTTGTGTGATCTTTCGCTTTACATTGCATGATATTTGACTTAGATCTTATGAATGATATTTTATCTTTAGATCTTCCACTTCAAGTTTCTTATGTGATGTAATATACTATCATAGTATTAATTGCCGAACCATACATAGTATAAGATGATTATTTGGATGCTAATTGAGGCCCGTCGAAAGACGGGGCGAGTTGAGGGTGTTTTAGTCGCGACAAAGGCTCCTTCCTCTCTCGTACCAAAACCCCGAACCAAGTTCTTTGGTTATGAAGGGCAGGTGCCCTTTATCCATTTGGGAGAGTCAAATTAGGTTTCTTGGTTCCTTAAAGACCAAGTGGCGACTCTGTATCTGTTTTCAACGGACCATTTTCTTCCTTTGATTCAAAATCAAAATCAAATTTCAAACAAAACTAACTAAAGCGGTGGAATCCCGATATCCACAATCTGGCGACTCCACTGGGGACTTTTATTTTCAAGACAAAATAATACAGAGGTTTGACTCATAAGAAGCATCCTTAAAATCATCTTTTTACTGTGTTTGGTTCACCGCATTGCACTTCTGTATTTCCCCTCCGACTGTGTCTGAAACGCTGCGCTGATATTGTTCAGGTCTTGCTGTGCCAGTGCACAAGTCACCGTTGATACTGTACCTTCGAAGGTATATCAAAAATAGTAAACACTTCTGTACTGTCTCTCTGACGGTATATTGGAACTCTCGTCAACGGACCCTCTTTGACTAAACCCAGCCTTTGCATATAGATTCCTGTAGAACCTTTCATAGGACTATTCATTTATCTTTTCAAATAGGATAATGTGATATAACTGCTATATGCCCTGACGGGATTACCTGCGCGGTGTAGACGCTTATGTGTCATAGAACAGAACCTCTTTCTTATGATTCCCAAGGCAATCACTCACATGTGATCACATTGAGTTGACTTGCCTAAGCACCATGATAAGGATGTCTGCTCCATGCTCACAAAGATATACACCGCAAACCTTGTTTGTTGGTCCTGAGACATAGGAGTATGAAAACTTGCTACATAGTATGATCACCATCATCACCTGTTCTCGTCGTATATCCCTATTTCTTCTAGAAACTCTACCCAACTCATCAGGATATCCCTGTTTCTCCTAGAAACTCTGTCCGAATCACCCAGAGAAATCCTTATTTCTCCCCAAATTACCCAGAAATCTCAATTTCTTCCAAAAACTCCGATATACTTGTTTCTCCTAGAAACTCTGTCCAACTTACCCAAATTTTCCTGTTTTCTCATAAACTCTATCCAAATCTCCAAGATTTTCCAAAATTCCAGCAACTCCATCCAAACTTCCCAAAAATTCCTAGATGTACCAATTTCTCCCAGAAGTTATGATTTCCCAATTTCTCCTAGAAGCTCAGTCCAAATCAATAAGAAATCCCTATTTCTCCTAGAAACTCAAATGACTTCTAGAAATTTCTCCGAATTTTCCAAATCCCTATTTCTCCCAGAAACTCTGTCCAAAATTCCTGAAGTTTCCCGGAAATCCCTGTTATCCCTTGGTGATCACACTGGAAAGTAAGGTTAGCACACTCTGTATGGCTAGGACCTTATTTGTTTAGCTACTATCTGTTAGAAATAGGAGCATCATATAGATTAGGGCTTACATTCACATGCTTGCCTCATATGCATACACCATTCCTATCAGTCTACATGCAATGTCCTAGTCAGTCTGTACACAAGTCAGTCCACATTTGTTAACATCAATGTCATTGTCTCTCCAGTCATCACTATCAGAATCTGATACACTCCTCTAAAATCTATAGGTCATTATAGATTCCCAAAGTCAGCCACTGAGATCCCCATCCTGGGTCAGAAGTTCGAACAGTCATTTGGTTAGAATCAGTCCGTCGAGAAAATTCAACATGAATCAGGAAACTTTGGAAGCCAAGGTCATTGAATTAATCAATCAACAGTCAGATCGGCTGACTCAAGTTCTGAAATTTATGGAAGAGTTCCGACAACAGCAGCCACAGTACCCACCTGGGTTCCTACCACCACCAGGGTTCATGCCACCACCACCGCCTAGATTTGGACAGCCTCCCGAAAATAATGGAGAAGAAGAATGGTTTCAAGGGGTCCCGCCGCCTGTATATGAGAAAAAGCTCCAAGAGAAAATGGACAAGGTCGACAAGCTTGAGAACATACTAAGGAAGAGTAAGAGGGTCGATTATTACATATTAGATCTGGAAGGATCGTTTGAGCCCAACAAGGCAAGGCTACCCGAGAACTTCAAGATGCCTGAAATCGACCGTTTCGACGGAACTGGAAATCCGAAGAGCCACGTGAAGTTTTGTATGAGCATTTTCCAGTCAATGGGCTGCACCCATGATCACATAGCTATGATGTTCCCTCAAACCCTCCAGAAAGTCGCACTATCCTGGTTCCTAACCCTTGAAACTTCCAAGACCCGAGTTTGGGAAGATATTGCTAGAACTTTCATTGATCACTACTCCTACAACCAAGAGCTTGATCTCACCATTCGAGATCTGGAAACTACCAGGCAAAATTTCAATGAGTCCTTCGCTGCATTCTTGAGAAGATGGAGGAATAAAGTAGCCCAAATGATCCATAGGCCTGTTGAGAAAGAGCAAGTACGTATGCTGGTCAAGAACCTGTAACCAGTATACCATGAAAAATTATTCTACCAGTCCATCTCAACATTTGAAGAGTTGTTTGAGGTTGGGACTAGAATCGAGGATGCTATCTATGAAGGCAAGATCAATGGAGCTGGGTCACTGAAAAAGGAGAAGAGACCCCATACCTTTGGTGAAGATTAAGAGAGCCTAGATGTCAATGCCTTAAGCCCATCATCAAGCCAAAATGACTGCAGTAAGAGGCACAAGAAAGGAAACCAAAGAGTCTTCACACCACTTGACATGAGCTTATCCTCCGCTCTCAATCACCTTGTTCAAAAGGGCCACCTTGTACCTTTAGAGCCCAGTAAGCCTCCTAATCACCCACCTCCTGGGTACAATGAATCCAAGTATTGTGATTACCACCAAGACCAAGGCCATGAGACCGACAACTGTAAGAGGCTCCGTCACTCAATTCAGGATCTCTTAGATGATGCGCCGCACCCCAATCCAATCCATTACCTCGGTCTGGACCAACCCTTGACCTATCTGTTTGAATGATCCCCTTCACTGAGGACCATGAATGTTGAACCTGTGCAAGTGAAGTGATGATGTTTGGGACTCTTGCTAGAAAACCAAATGAAGATGCTCTTCAGAAAAAATAAAAATAAAAAGAATAAATGGGTCACAAAGACACTCCATTTGAGACCGGGTTGAGTCAAGTTGAGTCGTTCCTAGGTTTTGTCTATTTCAAGTTTAGTCTTGTGGTCGACTCTGTCTGTCATCGAGTAGTTAATGAGTCTATAAACCTTCTCTATTGATGGAATAAAATCTTATTTTGCTTGATTTGATGTGCCTAGTCATAAATGCATGAATCACTAAACTGAAGTGTTCTTTTTAAATTACCATGGATAATACTCTGCTAATACAACAAAACAAAAAAGAATCCTGAAAGGTTAAAGTTGATTTCACGCTAACACTGATGAAGAGCTGAGAATTGAATAGTCTTACTTTAAGAATTTAAAGATGCTCTTACCTCAATCTTGAAAAGACATACTTGAAACTGACTTGGGGCTTGCCCAACACCCTTTTTCCACCATTTCAAAGCCTTAAGCCCAATCCAATTGGGAGTCACGCAATCTGTCCGATTGAAAGCAATGCAAACTTAGCCCTTGATGGTAGCCAAACATTTTAGTGAGTTTCATCTCCACTTTAAAAAAAAAAAAAAAAAAGAGAAAGAAAGAAAGAAAAAAAAAAGAAAAGAAAAGAAAAAAGCTCGCTAGGTTGAAAACCCGAAAGCGCACCTAGGCAAAAGTTAGAGATGAAAAAGGTGTTGATTTCCAAAATCTGACCCTAGCCAGTCAAAATGTTGGAGAAAATTTTGATGAAACAAATGAGAGAATCATACACTTCAAGATACATCTTAAGAACGTGCCAAGATCACAATTCAAAAGGCACGGAATGACCACAAATAAATTCCGAGAGCTGACATGCACATTCTGGAATTCTGAGATTGCAATTGAAATATCTCACAAGAATCGACTACATTAAAAAGAAAAATTGACTGGCTAGGCAAAAGTGAAAAGGATCAATCCTCAAAACAAAACAAAAAGAAAAAGAAAAAGAAAAGATAGGGAGATTGAAACTGAATCCTTTTATTCAAAGCTACCATAAGTGGCTCAAGTTTGAACTTCTTTGACGATTGGTTTGAAAAACCCTCATACCTCAAACCCCTTATTTCAAACCTTGCCTTGAACTACGCTCGACCTGATTCCCACTCGGGGATACGTAGGCAACCACATCGGTTCGGTCGACACCATCATAATCAAACCGATTTCTTTCAAGACCTTGCCTTGAACTACGCTCGACCTGATTCCCACTCGGGGATACGTAGGCAACCACATCGGTTCGGTCGACACCATCATAATCAAACCGATTTCTTTCAAGACCTTGCCTTGAACTACGCTCGACCTGATTCCTACTCGGGGATACGTAGGCAACCACATCGGTTCGGTCGACACCATCATAATCAAACCAATTTCCTTCAAGCCATGCCTTGAACTACGCTCGACCTGATTCCCGCTCGGGGATACGTAGGCAACCACAACAGTTCGGTCACCCCACCTACCTAAAAATTAAACCGCGTCTTTCCAACCATGGCCCGAACTACGTTGGACCTGATCCCCGCTCGGAGGTACGTAGGCAGACTTTCAAAAAGAAAAGAAGGATGGCTCGCTAGGTCAAAAATCCGAAATGAGGCCTAGGCAAAAGTTAAGAGCATTTGAGAGATTAAAGTCACGGTCCATGCCTCAAGCCAGAAAATCACCTTCCACACTAGGGGCAAACTTCGACTACCCGCCTCGTTTGCCTGAGTTTTACTATCTACCCTTCATACAAGGGGCAAACTTCAGTCACCTACCTCGTTTGCCCAAAACCTCCAATAAACCATCATCCAAACTAGGGGCAAACTTCGGTCACCCACCTCGTTTGCTTATGAATCCCACTTTGTACACCTCAAACTAGGGGCAAACTCTGTTTGCCTAATACAATCCCTTCACACCGAGGGCGAGTTTCCAGGTTACCAAGTTAATTTGAAAATTTTGAAATAGAGCATCTTTTACTCTAAAAGCTAAGGCACTAATTCAAAGCACTTCCCAGGAGAAGTAGAAAATTGACTAGATCACTAGGGATGAATTTTTAAAAATCTTATTTATCAGCAAAGTGCTACCATGTTAAGATGAGGGGTGAACACCAAAATAGAAATGGTACATCGTTTATGACAAACGCACATTAAGTTTTGGCAAGAAGGGCTTGTTTCATTTCAGTGTCGAAAGTGTCGTCCTCGTGTGTCGATGTTTGTTAGTCGTCAAGTCTGTCGTAGTCTCAAATAAGTGAGTTGACAGTGACTAATAATGAATTTTTCAAATAAAGTTATAAATTTTTTTTAGAATGTTCCAAGGACAATGCAAGCAGGAGTACCAAAAACACTATTACTGCACCAGTCAAGGCGTCAGCATGAGAAGTGTCCCAACTTGGGAAAAATTTCATCCCTTTCCAAACTGCCAAAAGCTAACCATCATCTTCTAGCAACATAAGTCCATGAGTGGCTGTTGATCTTTCATCTTTCTTCATGCAACATAATTCCATGAGTGGATGTTGATGATCTTCCTTTCTCCTAGCAACATAAGTCCATAAGTGGTTGTTGCTCATCTTCATTCATGCAACATAAGTCCATGAGTGGCTGTTGATGATCTTCCTTTCTCTTAAGCAACATAAGTCCATAAGTGGCTGTTGCTCATCTTCGTTCATGCAACATAAGTCCATGAGTGGCTGTTGATGATCTTCCTTTCTCCTAGCAACATAAGTCCACGAGTGGCTGTTGATCTTTCATCTTACTTCATGCAACATAAGTCCATGAGTGGCTGTATGATCTTTCATCTTTCTTCATGCAACATAAGTCCATGAGTGGCTGTTGATCATCTTCGTTCATGTAACATAAGTCCATGAGTGGCTGTTGATGATCTTCCTTTCTCCTAGCAACATAAGTTCATGAGTGGCTGTTGATATTTCATCTTTTTTTTTCATGCAACATAAGTCCATGAGTGGCTGTTGATGATCTTCTTTCATCCTAGCAACATAAGTCCATGAGTGGCCGTTGATGACCTTCTTTCATCATAAGTCCATGAGTGATTGTTGATCACCCTCCACTTTCAATAATCAAAACCTTAACTGTCGCGAACCATCTCTGTATCCCTCATCACAAATAGAATGATACCTTTACTCCCATTTAATGGACGTATTTCCTTCTTCCTAGCAGAGTACATTATCCTTTAGCTCTGGAGGCCCTGACCGGCCCTCTTGGATTGAGCGCCGAAAGATTTGATCAGCCGTGAGAGATTCAGAGATGGGCCCTGGTTCCCCGATCAAGGAAAATGAGATTCTCCGAGAACCCTACATCATCCCCCGAGGACAGAAACAGAAAGATACCAGCTCCCGGAGGCCCTGACCGGCCCTCTTGGATTGAGCGCCGAAAGATTTGATCAGCCGTGAGAGATTCAGAGATGGGTCCTGGTTCCCCGATCAAGGAAAAAGAGATTCTCCGAGAACCCTACATCATCCCCCGAGGACAGAAATAGAAAGATACCAGCTCCCGGAGGCCCCGACCGGCCCTCTTGGATTGAGCGCCGAAAGATTTGATCAGCCGTGAGAGATTCAGAGATGGGTCCTAGTTCCCCGATCAAGGAAAAAGAGATTCTACGAGAACCCTACATCATCCCCTAAGGACAGAAACAGAAAGATACCAGCTCCCAGAGGCCCCAACCGGCCCTCTTGGATTGAGCACCGAAAGATTTGATCAGCCGTGAGAGATCCAGAGATGGGTCCAGGTTCTCCGATCAAGAAAAGAGAGATTCTCCGAGAACCCCGCGTCACCCCCCGAGGACAGATACGGAAAGATACTAGTACCCTCAGCAGAAAGTAACAAAAGAGGAACCGACTCCCAAAAACCGACCGTCAGGAACAATCAGAACATCGCCCGCATCCAGATCTCCTAATTATCAAGAGTTTTCTCATCTGTCCATTTTCATAGCTTAACACAAGATCCCTCGGTCACCTTTTGCTGTCATCTTCTAAACAAAGCACATCTGATCTATCTCACTCGTTTGCAAAGCACACTTCCCAAGTTCCAGAAGTTTGCCCCTAGACTTAGAGTCTTCTAAACCTTGATGTCCTCATCCGAGTCATCCACATCACAGCCACCAGCACAACACCAGCCCACTCGGAGTGGCATACCCCACAGCACCTGCTCACACTAGGGTCGTAATACTAGACACGATAGGACTCAGGACACAATTCATATAACATCCGTGCATTGCATATCATCCTCATATAGCATAGCATCCGCCTGATTGTTGTGTATGTGCATGTGTGATTTATTCCTTTGTGCCCTGAACTACGTCCTGCTCTGATTCCCCTTGGGATACGTAGGCAGCTCACACGGAGCACGACCAGCACTAACCTCAGTATCCTTGCATCTTTTGCAACGCTTTTTATCCTAAATCTATAGCCTCCAAAAAGTCCTGTCTCTTCAAAGCTTTGGCACTCGCTTGCGATATGCGTTGCCTCGCAAGTTCATGTCAAAGAGGGGCAAACTGTAGACACCCCATTTTGTCGGCTATCAGATTTAGGAGACCCATAGCTTGGTGGTTCACAATGATCGAAAAAGGACTCAAAAGGACTCCTGGAAGTTGGTTCTATTTCTCAAATTCTCAGAAATACCAAAATACCCAGAGACTTTGGTCCCAAAGTTCTGGAAACATGCTACGTCGTAAGAAAAGTATTCAAATGAGTTTTTAAGGAAAATTGGATGAAATCGTCAGCTCCCAGAGACCCCCGGAAAGTCCCGTTGACCGGTTTGACCGAGGTTTGACCAGATTTGACCGAAGTTTGGCCAAGTTTGACCAAATCATCCGAATTCACCGGAATCATTAGAAAAGTATTAAAATGAGTTTTAAAAGAAAATCGAGTGAAAACGTCAGCTCCTGGGAGCTCCCGGAAGTTCCCAGAACTTCCCGGGAATCCCAAGTTTGACTAGTTTGACCAGAAATTGACTTTAGAACCGAGACACCGTGACATTTTTCAAACATTTTTCACGGGTAATAGAGGTCAATAGCTTTCTAACGGTATATCGCACATAATTTCTGGATCTAAAACGAATTTATTATGAATTTCCAAAGGCGAAAAAGGCGATCAAAACGGCTTTTATCACGAATACCGCAAAACTTTTCAAAGTGACCTATCCCCGAAATATTTTTTATGTAAAGTAGACTCAATTACCTTTCCAACGGTATATCACAACCTCAGTTTGGAGTTCATACGTATTTTCTGTGAATTTCGAACAAAATAGGGCCTTTTCGCGAATACCGGAACCTCAGGGGGCCTAAACAGCATTATCTAGATGAGGGAGGAGCAGTGCCACCGCGGCACTAGCCCACTGCTGCCGCGACACTGGCCCAGTGCCCCCACGGCACTCTCCTCTAGAACAGTGTTTTTGTAATTTCTTTTGGGGGTCCATTTTGATTAATTAAAAACCAAAACGACATAGTTTTATGTTTTCAGATGTTTGGGACCAATGAGAACACTTCTAAAACCCCAAAACCACCCCAAATTGGCCTATATAAACCCCCCAGTGCTCTTCATTTTTGGGGGGCCAAGTGCAAAAGCTTGAAAAGTTGTAGAGAAGAAGAGAGATAGAGATAGGTTTAGAAGAGAGAAAAGGAGCTTCCTCCTACTATTTTGCTATAGAAAGTGAGTTTTAATCTTGTGTTCTTCCATTACCTCTCTTATACTTCACATTCTAAATACTCCCAATCATCATTCTTGAGCATTCTTGAGTTAGGAATCTACTTCCATGTCCAAATGTCAAAATCTATGAGTGAAACACCAAACTACAAGTCCAAAATCGCATTGATTATCATCTATTGATTGTTATTTACTTACTTGTTCATATTATGTTCATCTCTTCTTACCTCATTTCTTTTTTATTTTCTTTATTTACTTACTAGTTCATCATCATCTAGATGATGACATGAAGTTTGAGGTGAGTGAATCCTTATGGATAGTATCTCTTAACCTAAAAAACATGTTTGATAGATGATGATTAAAACCCCAATACTTCCAAAGTATTCTTGGGGTTATGCTCAAATAAAGATGAATCTTTCCAACAATCTTGGAGGTTCTTGATGATGAGTTTTATGTTGACATTCTGAGTGGAAATAATCTCTATTTGATGTTGAAAATATACTTCCAAAACATCTATTTCAAAACCCCTCTTAAAACCCCTCATTTTGATCTCAAGAAAGAAAACTCTAGTTTGTCCAAAATCTTCAAAACAGTGAGTCAAAACAGTGAATGATCTGAGTTCAAAGATTTCTCTAGAACTCAATATTCAACATATGGATGCAAGGCCACTTGGAAAGTCTTCCTAACCCATTGGAGAACACCCATGATTTTTAGTTTGACTTGAAAATATATGAAAATGGACCATTTGGACCCAAACATTCTTTCCAGACATTCTGCCTCTATTGTCTCAGCAGCTTGGCTGACTTCCAACTTCTTTTTCAGAAAACTTTTCCAAAAGGGGTGGTCCCAAATTATTTTTCCCTTAGCCTTCAGTGTCTTAGGGAACATTCAGTATAAAATGGGCCCCTAGATCATCTGTTTTCAGTTTCTAAGATTTTTCAACATTTCGGTCGACAGTACGGACTCTGTTTCTGAGTGACCTTCATTGTTTATATGATTTCTCTAAATCTGTAATGGTTATTAAGGATTAGCTTTTTGGGTTATGTTCTAGACATAATAAGTAAGATCTCCATATACAATCATGCATTGAAAACATTTCTAACCCCTCTTGTCCATTTTTACAAGATCATGTTACTGTTCTATCCACTATTCACAGCAAGCATACTTTTACTTCCATACTTCGATTTGATGCTCATATGTATTCCAAATTGGTTCATATCTTAGGAAGTAGTTCATACTACATTTGTACATATCCCATGTTGATTTCATTCATTCATTCATACATATTCTAGACTTCTAAGCCATTCTAGGAATCCATGAACACAAAGCACACTACAACCTTGGCACAATCTAGATACATACATTGCATCCATGCAAAGATTTGGGGCTTTCATGGCTCCTAATCTAAGAAGATTATAAGGAATGAACTTGATCACACGTTTATGCTTCCCCCGATCTAATCTTCCTTTCTCATCCGTCCCGGGGATTGAGAGGTCTTCTTTTCTCAAAGATTAACATGCATCATACTAGCTTGCTAAGTATATTTCATTTTCTTTGATTTATTTGTTTCAAGAACAATTCATGTCCTCTTAGATTAGGAAAACTTTATTACTTGATATGTGATTAGACGATTTTTCCTAGGTTTATTTGTGTGATCTTTCGCTTTACATTGCATGATATTTGACTTAGATCTTATGAATGATATTTTATCTTTAGATCTTCCATTTCAAGTTTCTTATGTGATGTAATATACTATCATAGTATTAATTGCCGAACCATACATAGTATAAGATGATTATTTGGATGCTAATTGAGGCCCGTCGAAAGACGGGGCGAGTTGAGGGTGTTTTAGTCGCGACAAAGGCTCCTTCCTCTCTCGTATCAAAACCCCGAACTAAGTTCTTTGGTTATGAAGGGTCGGTGCCCTTTATCCATTTGGGTGAGTCAAATTAGGTTTCTTGGTTCCTTAAAGACCAAGTGGTGACTCTGTATCTATTTTCAACGGACCATTTTCTTCCTTTGATTCAAAATCAAAATCAAATTTCTAACAAAACTAACTAAAGCGGTGGAATCCCGGTATCCACACCAGTCTACCAATAGAAGATGAGGTTCCAATCTATCAACACTTTTGCTGAGGTTTTCAACGTGGGAACTATAATTGAAGATGTTATCAGAGAGGGGATAATCACGAAAGATAATCAGGGAAATAAGCCCAAGGGACCGGTGTAACAGATCAATTATCATGAGCCAGATGTCAATGCCTTAGCACCTCATTCATTATTCAACCAATCGAGAAGGTTATTTCGACGGCAAGGCCAATGTCAGAATATTTTTATTATGAGAAACAATCAAACAAGGTCCAACCGTGGCCCGCCAAGAGAGCATAGGGTGTTTGCTGATTTGAACATACCATTGAGCTTGGCATTGGAGAGAATGTTAGAAGAGGGGTATTTGGAGCAGTTGGATCCAAGGCCATCAAGGGCATGGACATGATAGTGACCGCTGTTTGAGGCTGAGGCATGAAATTCAAGATTTAACTGAGCAAGGGATCATTACACCAGACGAGCCTAAGATGAGACGGTGAAGTGATGATGTTTAGAACGGCTGTTGTTGAAACCAACATGGATGCTTTTATTAAAAAAAAAAGGGAAGAAAAAAAAAAAGAAAAGAAAAAAGAAAAAGAAAAAAAGAAAAAAGAAAATAAGCGAGTCACAGCGACATGCCATTTGAGGTAAAGTCAAGTTGGTCAAGTCGAGTATGTTTCATGTTTTCTAAGTTTAGTCTTTTGATTGAGTCTGTCTGTCTATCTATCATCGAGTTGTACTGAGTCCATGTCGAGTAATAAAATTCTTATCTTGGAATGAAATCTCATTTTGCTTAATCTAATGCACTGAGTCATGAGCAGATGAATCACTAAGCTGAAAATGTCGCATCTCGGATTATTGTGGAAATTGCTCTGTTAATGAATTTTTACATAATAAAAAAACTTGAATAGATCGAAATCAATTTTGCGCTAACATTGAAGAAAGCTAAGAATTGACTTGTCTTACTTTAAGAATTTAAAGATGCTTTTGCTCAAATCCTATAAAGACATACTAGATAGTAGCTTGGGACTTGTCTAATCCATTTTCTCCCCATTTTAAAGCCCACAAATCCTAAAAATATGAACCCAATCCAATTGTAAGCCGTGCAAAATTATCCATTTGAAAGTTATACAGACTCTGTCCTTGATGGTAGCCAAGCATTTCAAATGAACCTCTTCTCCAAAAAAAAACAAAAAAATGAAAGAAAAAAAAAAGAGGAAATAAAAGGAGAGTTCGCTAGGATGGAAACCCAAAAGGGCGCCTAGACAAAAGTTAGAGCATGAATAAAATGCGTGTTGATTCAAAATCTAGATCCTAGCCAGTAAAAATCATAAGAGATGATGAGAGGAAGATAAAAAAATAATAAAAAAATCAAATCAAAAAAGGTGAAGAATGAACGAAGAACATTGAGAATTCATGTACACTTCGATGAATATCATTATCATATTAATTATCTCGGGGCTTTGAGTTATGCTAAGTAAAGAAAAAGTTTGAAGATAGAAATTTGAAAGCATCAGTGAGGTATTTAGAGGCTGAATGGGCCAAAACAAATAAAGAGGTATCTTTGAATAAACCCAAATAAACAAATAAAAATTTGAAGGGTTGACATTGTTTTGAGAGTATATGATAGTGTAATCAAAACACGATGTATCATAAGAAGTGCAAAGTTGACTGGCTAGTGAAAAGGTAAAAAGAATCAACCGCCACAAAAAAAAAAGAGAAAGAGTGAAGAAGAAAAGGAGAAAGAACAAGAAAAAAAAGAAGAGAAGAAGTAGTTCATAATCATACATAAGGGCCCCACAAGAGACCCATTTCAGAAAACTGGTCCAAGAAATAGCACTCATTGGACCCGAATGAAAACATGGCTTGAAAAGCCCACCAATTTTTTTCGAAGCCTTATTCTTTCAAAACCTCTAGAATACTTGAACTACGTTCGACTTGATTCCCACTCGGGGATACATAGGCAACCTTCCCAGTTCGGTCACCTCCCTTGCTATGATCTGGCACTTTCTTTCAAGCTTTGTCCGAACTACTTTGGACCTGATTCCCACTTGGGGATAAGTAGGCGAGCCTCACTTGGCTCTCAGTCTGTAAATACCAACCTTTGCACCTTTGGTTCAATTCTTTCAAACTAGGGGCAAACTCGCGTTTGCCTAAATTCAAATTTGTATTGTCAAACCAGGGGCAAACTTTGTTTGCCCATTAGTATTGGGACATCCTACCTCACCCCACCGTATTCATGATGACTACTTCTAACCTATGAGCGAATGCACTTTTGATAGCTTTGTGCCACCATCTTGAGATAAGTTTGTTTGATCCCTATCACATCTTCAAAGTAGAGGCAAGCTATATTTGCCCAAAAGTCTCATTCATCCTAAAAGTAAGCCTCCAAGTCCCCTATAAACTAGGGGCAAACTTCATTTGCCAATACCTTTTTCAAGTAAGGGCAGGTCCTAAGTCTTCAAGTATGTTTTAGAAAAGATTCAGAATAAATCATCTATTATTCTCTAAGCCAAGGCACTAATTTGAAGCACACTTTGAAAAAAAACAAAATGTTGATTAGATCAATGGGGAAACATTTTCAAAAGCATAACTTTATCAGTTGAGTACTATCACGGTAAGATGAGAAGAGAACATGACAAGTAATGAGATACATCAGGCATAACTGTAGACACCCCATTTTGACGGCTATCAGATTTAGGAGACCCATAGCTTGGTGGTTCACAATGATCGCAAAAGACTCAAAAGGACTCTTGGAAGTCAGCTCTATCTCTCAGAATGCTCAGAATGACCAAAATGCCCCTGAAAGCCATAAAACTCCCAAATTTGGTCCCAAAGTTCTGGAAACATGCTAGGTCGTAAGAAAAGTATTCAAATGAGTTTTAAAAGAAAAATCGGGTGAAATCGTCAGCTCCCAGAGACCCCCGGAAGTCCCAGAAGTTCCCGAAAAGTCCCCGTTGATCGGTTTGACCAAGGTTTGACCAGGTTTGACCAGGGTTTGACCAAGTTTGACCAAAGTCGTCTGAATTCACCAAAATCATTTTAAATCATGAGAAAAGTGTTAAAACAAGTTCCGAAAGAAAGTCGAGCGAAAACATCAGCTCCCGGGAACTCCCGGAGGTTTCCAGAACTTCCCGGGAATCCCAAGTTTGACCAGTTTGACCAGAATTTGACTTTGGAATCGGGGTGCCAAAACAATTTTCAAATATTTTTCATGGATACTAGAGGTCAATAGCTTTCCAACGGTATATCGCACATAATTTCTAGATTTAAAACGAATTTATTATAAATTTCCAAAGGCGAAAAAAGCGATCAAATTGGCTTTTATCGCAAATACCGCAAAACTTTTCAAAGTGACTTATCCCCAAACTATTTTTTATGTAAAGTAGACTCCATTACCTTTCCAACGGTATATCACAACCTCAATTTGGAGTTCATACGCATTTTCTATGAATTTCGGACGAAATAGGGCCTTTTCGCGAATACCGGAACCTCAGGGGGCCTAAACAGCATTATCTGGACGAAGGGAGGAGCAGTGCCGCCGCGGCACTCCCATCCAGAACAGTGTATTTTTGTAATTAGTTTTGTGATCCAATTTTGATTAATTAAAAGCCAAAACGACATAGTTTTATGATTTCAGATGTTTGGAGCCAATGGGAACACTTTCTAAATCCCAAAACCACCCCAAGTTGGCCTATATAAACACCCCATTACTCTTCATTTTGGGAGAGTCAAAATGAAAGCTTAGAAAAAGTTTGGGAGAGAAAGTTGTAGAGATAAGGTTAGAGTAGAGAGAAAAGAAGCTTCCTTCTTTGATTTTCAAAACAAAAGTGAGTTCTAACTTTGTTTTTTACTTCATTACTCCTATTTACTTCAACATTCAATACACCCAACCACCATTTTAGTGAGCATTTAAGAGAGAGGAAGCTTCTTCCATATCCAATGTCATCATATATGAGTGAAACACCATTCTACAAGTTCATTACATCATGAATATCATCCATTGATCATTATCTACTTGCTTGTTTATTTATTGTTTATCTCTTCTTACCTCATTTCTTTTGATTTTTCTTTGTTTACTTATTAGTTCATCATCATCTAAGTGATGACATGAAGTTTGGGGTGAGTGAATCCTTATGGATAGTAGCTTTTGACCTCAAAAACATGTTTGATAGATGATGATCATAACCTCAATACTTCCAAGGTATTCTTGGAATGTATTGAAGTTATGTTCAAAAATAAAATAAATCTCTCCAACAATCTTGGAGGTTCTTAATGATGAGTTTGATGTTGGTGTTCTAAGTGGCTATAATCCTTATTGAGTATTGAAAATATGCTTTCAAAACATCTATTTCAAAACCCCTCTCAATCCCTTTCATTTTGGTTTCAAGAAACAAAACCTTGTTTTCTCCAAAATCTTCAAAATAATGAGTCAAAACAGTGAGTGAGCTGAGTTCAAAGATTTCTCTAGGACTCAATACTCAACATATGGATGCAAGGCCACATGGAAATTCTTCCTAACTCATTGGAGAACACCCATGAGTTTTGGTTTGACTTGGAAGTACTTGGAAATGATCCATTTGGACCCAAACATTCTTTCCATACATTCTGTCTTTTCTGTAACAGCAGCTAGGTCCACTTCCAACCTCTTTTTCAGACAACTTTTCCAAACGGGGTGGTCCTAACTTATTTTTCCCTTAAACTTCAATGTCCTAGGAAACTTTATGTATAAAATGGGCCTCTAGATCATTAGTTTTCATTTTCTAAGACTTTTCAACATTTCAGTCGACGGTACGAACTCTGTTTCTGAGTGACCTTCATTGTTTATATGATTTCTCTCAATCTGTGATAGCTATTGAAGATTGGCCTTTTGGGTTGTGTTCTAGACACAATAAGGAACATCTCCATAAAAAATTCATGCATTGAAAACATTCCTAACCCCTCTTTTCAAATTCCAAAAGATCATGCTACTGTTCTGTCCACTATTCACAACAAGCACATTTCAACTTTCATTCTTTGATTTGATGCTCATATGCATTCCAAATTGGTTCATATCTTAGGAAGTAGTTCATACTACATTTGTACATATCCCATGTTGATTTCATTCATCCATTTATACACATTTTAGACTTCTAAGTCATTCTAGGAATCCATGAACACAAAGCACACTACAACCTTTGCACATTTTAGATACATACATTGCATTCATGCAAGATTTGGGGTTTTTGTAACTCTTAATCTAAGAAGATTATAAGGAATGAACTCGATCACACGTTCATGCTTCCCCTTGATCTAATCATCCTTTCTCATCCGTCCCGGGGATTGAGAGGTCTTCTTTTCTCAAAGAATAACATGCATCATACTAGCTTGCTAAGCATATTTTGATTTCTTTGTTTATTTGTTTCAAGAACAAATTCATGTCCCACTTTAGATTAGGAAGTCTTGATTATTTGATATATGATTAGACGATTTTTCCTAGGTTTATTTGTGTGATCTTTCACTTTACATTGCATGATATTTGATTTAGATCTTATGAATGATATTTTATCTTTAGATCTTCCATTTTCAAGTTTCTTATGTAATGTAATATACTATCATAGTATTAATTGTCGAACCATACATAGTATAAGATGATTATTTGGATGCTAATTGAGGCCCGTCAAAAGACGGGGCGAGTTGAGGGTGTTTTAGTCGCGACAAAGGCTCCTTCCTCTCTCGTACCAAAACCCCGAACCAAGTTCTTTGGTTATGAAGGGCCGGTGCCCTTATCCGTTTGGGTGAGTCAAAATTGGGTTTCTTGGTTCCTTAAAGACCAAGTGGCGACTCTGTATCTGTTTTCAACAGACTATTTTCTTTCTTTGATCAATTTCAAACAATCCTCAAAACCCAACAAAACGGTGGAATCCCGATATCCACAATCTGGCGACTCTGCTGGGGATTTTTATTTTAAAACAAATAATACAGAGGTTTGACTCATAAGAAGCATCCTTAAAATCATCTGTTTACTGTGTTTGGTTCACTGCATTGCACTCTTACATTTCCCCCCCCCCCCCCCCCCCCTCCCCCTCCCCCTCCCCCTCCGACTGTGTCTGAAATGCGACGCTGACATTGTTCAGGTCTTGCTGTGCCAGGGCACAAGTCACCGTTGATACTGTAGCTTCCAAGGTATATCAAAAAGAGTAAAAACCTCCGTACTGTCTCTCTGACGGTATATTGGAACTCTCGTCAACGGACCCTCCTTGACTAAACCCAGCCTTTGCATATAGATTCCTGTAGAACCTTTCATAAGACTGTTTATTTATCTTTTCAGATAGGACAATATGATATAACTGCTGTATGCCCTGAGGGGATTACCTGCGCGATGTAGATGCTTATGTGGCATAGAATAGAACCTCCTTTTTATGATCCCTAAGGCAATCGCTCACATGTGATCACATTGAGTTGACTTGCCTAAGCACCATGACAAGGATGTCTGCTCCATGCTCACAAAGATATACACCGCAAACCTTGTTTGTCGGTCCTAAGACATAGGAGTATGAAAACCTGCTAGAAAGTATGATCACTATAACCATACTTACCAGTTTCTCCCAGAAACTCTGTCCAGATATCCCAGATATAACCGTACTTACCAGTTTCTCCCAGAAACTCTGTCCAGATATCCCAGATGTAACCGTACTTACCAGTTTCTCCCAGAAACTCTGTCCAGATATCCCAGATATAACCGTACTTACCAGTTTCTCCCAGAAACTCTGTCCAGATATCCCAGATGTAACCATACTTACCGGTTTCTCCCAGAAACTCTGTCTATCAACCAAGAATGCCCAATCCTCCTCAGAAGCCTCCATAAACCCTGGAAATCCCTGTTATCCCTTGGTGATCGTACTGGAAAGTAAGATTGGCACACTCTATATGAATAGGACCTTATTTGCTTAACTGCTATCTGTTAGAAATAGGGGCATCATATAAATTAGGGCATACATCCGCCTGCTTGTCCCACATGCATGCACCATCTATCTGCACGCACTGTCTCGAGTCAGTCCACATCACTGTCTTTGTCAGTCTAAAAGTCATCACTATTAGGATCTAATACGCCCCTTTCTCTCAAAATCTGTCAGGTCAGTATAGATTCCCAAGGTCAGCATCCGGAATCCTCGTGGACCAGGAGTTCAGATAATCGTTTGGTCAGAATCAGTCCGACAGCCTGCTTCAGCATGAATAGAGAAGAACTGGAAAACAAGGTTACTGAGTTGGGAGCAACCATAAGCCAACAGTCCGACAGCCTAGCCCAAGTCCTGAGGTTCATGGAAGAACTGAAGCAGCAGCAGTCGCAACCTCCGCCCGGGTTTCCACCACCAGGGTTTGAACCTCCTCTACATGAGAATAATGGGGAGGAAAACTGGTTTCAAGGGGTCCCACCGCTTGCGTATGAGAAGAAGCTCCAAGAGAAAATGGACAAGGTCGACAAGCTGGAGAGCGTACTAAGGAAAATCAAGGGGGTCGATGATTACATGCTAGACCTGGAAGGCCTTTTTGAGCCTGTCAAGTTGAAACTGTCGGAAAACTTTAAAATGCCAGCCATCGACCATTTTGACGGAACTGGGAACCCAAAAAGTCACGTGAAGCTGTGTATGAGTATCTTCCAGTCCATGGGTTGTACCCACGAGCACATCGCGATGCTGTTCCCACAAACTCTGGCAAAATCTGCACTATCATGGTTCCTAACCTTGGAAGCCTCCAAAACCCGGGCCTGGGAAGATATCGTTCGAGTTTTTGTCGATCATTACTCCTACAACCAGGAGCTGGATGTCACTATCAGGGATTTGGAAACGACCCGGCAGAACAACAATGAATCCTTCGCTGCATTTCTGAGCAGATGGAGGAACAAGGTAGCCCAAATGACCCACCGGCCGATTGAGAAGGAACAAGTGAGAATGCTAATCCAGAATCTGCAGCCGCTCTACCATGAGAAATTATTCTACCAGTCCATCTCCACCTTTGAGGAGTTGTTTGAAGTCGGAACCCGAATTGAAGATGCCATCAGAGAAGGAAAATAAAAAAGGAAGAGCCTCCGAGTCAGTCAAGAAGACCCAACTACTCCCGGAATCCCCCAGATGTCAATGCCCTTAGCAGCCAACCCATGGCATACCCTCCAAGGCCATATCAACCCTCCAACCAAGCAAATTCCTTCAACCGCCCTTTCCAGAAAAAGCCCCCTCGTAATTTTTGCCAAGCTAGAAATCTCTCTCTCCTCAGCCTTGGACCGCCTCCTCAAAAAGGGCCACCTCCAACTACTCCAGCCTCGAAATACCATGCCCCCGCCTAACTGCGATATGTCCAAGCGATGTACTTACCACCAAGCCCCTGGCCATAACATTGATGATTGCATGTGCCTCCGCCATGATATTCAAGACCTCATTGACCAGAATATCATCGAGCCACCCCCGAAGCAGCCCCATATCACCCAAAATCCTCTGCCTAACCACCAAAATATTAGCCTCATCGATTCCAACCCTATATCCTTCAACCCTGCCGCCTATATCACCCCCCTAGGACAACCCTTACCCCCTATTGACATCCCGGACTCTGTGGGAATTCATCTGATCGAAGAGGAGAATGACGAGTGGCAGCAACAGCTAGACGATGAGCAAGACTTGTTCTTTCTGGAAGAGCATGACCTAGGGGTGGTAGACCTCAAATGGTATGATCCCAACAAAGAAAGTGATGCTTCTATCTGGGACGAGCCGGAGAAGCCATTTGTGGGAACGGATTGTGATTGGTTCAAAAAGGATGGGACTGTAGAGGGACCTACTCCTGCCGAGATTGATCATCTGACCAGGTTGGGCCGTCATTATCAGCCTCCACAGCCCGCCGCCGATGCAATCGAGAAAGGTCCAGTCAAGGACAAAGGGAAGGGTAAGATGGACGAGATCATCAAAGAAGATAATGAGTTGATAAAATAGCTAAAGAAAACCCAGGCACATCTCTCGATGTGGGATATCATGGTGACATCCTACAAGCATAGGCAAGCCGTGTTGAATGCCTTGGCTGGGATTGAAGTTCCTATCGACGCCGCACCGGAGGACATGATAGCTTTCTTGGGCGCACTTACCCCCGACCCGATCATTACATTTTCTGATGAGGACTTGCCACCGGAAGGATCCGCACATAACAAAGCATTGTACATCACTGTCGAATGTAAGGGGCAGCAGGACCGTTTTGTCTGGTCGATACAGGTTCTGCCTTAAATGCTTGTGCCCTAAGGACTGCCACCGCCTTGGGGGTCAATATCCTTGACATCACGCCATCTGTTTAATCCGTGAGGGCCTACGATAACACCAGGAGAAATGTGATGGGGACTGTCTCTCTACAAATTCGGGTAGGATCTTTGGTAAGCACTGAGATTTTTCAAGTCATGGACATACCTGCCTCGTTCAACTTGCTGATTGGGAGGCCCTGGCTGCATGCCAACAAAGCTGTATCATCCACTGTGCATCAAATGATCAAGTACATTCATGAGAAGGAGGTAAAAATCATCCTCGGTAATAGTTGGGGTAATGAAGCTTTCCCAAATTACGCTCCCATTTTTGAAGTCCAAATACCGGAGCTAGAAGAAGGAGAAATCGGGGAATTCTTCATGGAAGAAGTCCACATGATCAATGACGAAGACAGATTCCCCGAGATCCACTCCGCAGTTGTCAACATTGTCCGCAAAATGAACTATTTCCCTGGAATGGGATTGGGCCGACGCCAGTAAGGGGTTCGTGAGTTCCCTCAGATCAAAGGGAAACAAGGAACTTTCGGGTTGGGGTACAAGCCCACTGAGGAAGACGTCGAGCTACAGAGGCCATGGAAGAAAAGGGTAAGGGGTCTCCCACCATACCGCAAGACCTTGAATGGACAATTCATCAAAGAAGGAGATGATTTCCCCTACTTCGGGTTCCCTGAACCCTGGATCCATCCAACCACTGGGAAAAGGCACCCCGGGTTTGAAATCTTCGCTGACTGTGAAATGCCCCCATATCAAGATCCGTTCTATCCCGAAGAAATTGAGAAAACCCCGGAGGAGGACTGGTTAAAATATCTGGATACTGAAGCCATCGAGAAGATGTGGGAGGAATCCGCTAGGAAGAAGGAAGAAAAGAGGGCCAAGAGCCAAGATGATCAGATCAAGCCAACTGAGGAGGGTCTGAGCAACCAGGCTGTAGAGTCATCTGTCTGTGTCTCCCTATCCCCTGTTCCCCCAGAGTCTGTACTACCAATTATCGAGTCTGTACCAGAGTCGGCTGTTGTGAGCCCACCACTGTCCAATGTAGTCACTTCACCTGTCATGAATGAAATGAAAGACGATTCTGCTTACTCCTCTGTATCTAACACTTGTGAATGCACAGATCCCTCCGAGGATCTCCCAATTGAATTTAAGAAACTAATCGAAAAACCACCTGCTTATGAAATAATCAAAGATACTTTATCAGTTAACCTAGGTGAAACAGATAATCCACAAATTGTGCAAATTGGCTCAACTCTTAATAAAGAAGAAAAAGAAAAATTAACTCTCTTGCTAAAAGAATTCAAAGATGTTGTTGCTTGGTCTTACGAAGACATGCCCGGGGTCGATCCCAACATTGTCCAACATCATATCCCCCTCCTCCCTAATTCTAAACCTGTCAAGCAGAAACTGAGACGCATGAGGCCGGAATGGGCACTCAAGGTTAAAGAAGAAGTAGAGAAGCAGTTCAAAGCAGGGTTCATCATTGTCACTGAATACCCAGAATGGGTTGCCAATATCGTACCAGTCCCGAAGAAGGATGGAAAAGTTCGTGTGTGCGTCGACTTCCGTGATCTAAACAAAGCCAGTCCCAAGGATGACTTCCCGCTTCCCCACATTGACGTCTTGGTAGATAACACCGCAGGACATGAGCTACTGTCATTCATGGATGGTTTCTCAGGGTACAATCAGATTCTGATGGCGCCGGAAGATCGGGAAAAGACGACATTCACCACCCCTTGGGGAACCTACTGTTATAGAGTAATGCCTTTCAGACTCAAGAATGCGGGGGCGACTTACCAAAGAGCTGCCACCACTCTGCTGCATGATATGATTCACAAGGAGGTAGAAGTGTATGTAGATGACATGATCGTGAAGTCCAGGGACAGAGAAGGACACCTGGTAGCACTGGAAAAGTTTTTCGAAAGGTTGCGCAAATACAAGATGAGATTGAATCCCAAGAAATGCACTTTCGGTGTGATCTCCGGTAAACTCCTGGGTTTTCTCATCACACAAAGGGGGATAGAGGTGGATCCCTCCAAGATCAAGGCGATCCTAGAAATGACTCCACCACGGAATGAAAAAGAAGTAAGGGGGTTCCTCGGAAGAATCCAATTCATCAGCCGTTTCATTTCCAAGCTCACAACTACGTGCGATCCTCTGTTCCGGTTATTGAGAAAATGGGAGAAGTTCCAATGGGATGACCAATGCCAAGCCGCTTTCGACAAAATAAAAGCCTACCTTCAGAACCCGCCTGTCCTCTCACCACCCATTCCTCATAAGCCCTTATTCCTTTACCTATCCGTCTCCGAAAATGCCATGGGTTGCATGCTGGCCCAAGAAGGAGAAGAGAGCCACTCCGAAAAAGCCATATATTACCTCAGTAAGAGGATGACTGGGTATGAGCTCAACTACTCTACCCTCGAAAAAACATGTTGGGCCTTGGTTTGGTGCACTCGCCGACTAAGGCACTACATGCTAGCCTTTCCGGTTGTGCTCATATCCCGCATGGATCCTCTAAAATACCTCCTTGAAAAACCTGCCCTGACCGGTCGTATATCCCGTTGGTTACTTCTACTATCCAAATTCGATATCAAGTATGTTACAAGCAAATCAGTAAAAGGGAGAACCGTAGCTGAGCATCTCGCAGAGCATGCCATTGACTCTGAAGAAAGTGGGGACTTTCCATTTCCTGACGAAAACATCATGGAAATCAAGGAAGAACAGTGGAAGTTGTACTTTGATGGAGCAGCCAACATGAAAGGATACGGAGTAGGAATGATTCTCGTATCACCAAGCGGTGATCATACTCCACTGGCAGTCAAGCTCAATTACAACTCCACCAACAACACCGCTGAATACGAAGCATGCATTCTGGGAATGGAAGCAGCCATAGAACTGAAAATTCAAAAGTTAGACGTCTTCTGGGATTCAAACCTCATTATATCACAAGCTAGAGGAGAATGGAAAGTAAAAGAAGAAAGGTTGAAGCCCTACCATGATCGTCTCGACCAACTCAAGAGGCAGTTCAAGAATGTCACGTTCCTTTACTTGCCTAGGGAAGAGAACCAGCTAGCAGACTCATTGGCTACCTTAGCCTCCATGATCAAAATTCCTGTGGGAGTTAAGATGATGCCTTTGGTAATAGAACAGAGGTACGAGCCTTCGTTCAATATGATCACTGCAATCGAAGAAGAAGAAAATGAAACACCGTGGTATCGGGATGTCTGGGATTTCATAAAAAAGGGAACATACCCCCAAGAATCTACCGAGAAAGACAAAAGGGCCATTCGAAGATTCGCAGCGCAATTCATCATTTGTGGTGGGAAGCTGCTGAAGAAAGGGTACAACGGTCACAACCTGACTTGCTTATTCGGGAAGAGCTCCCGAAGAATGATGGAGGAAATACACGAGGGGGTATGCGGCCCCGCACATGAACGGTCACATGCTGGCTAAGAAAATCATAAGACAAGGGTACTACTGGATAACTCTGGAGAAAGATTGTTGCGAATACGTAAGAAGGTGTCACAAGTGCCAGATCCATGCAAACATGATGCATGTACCACCATCCCTTCTATATAGCATGACCTCACCCTGGCCATTCTCCACCTGGGGAATCAATATTATCGGTGAAATCATTCCGAAAGCCTCGAATGGAAATCGGTACATTTTGGTGGCCATCGACTACTTCACAAAATGGGTAGAAGCTGCATCTTACACCAAGTTGGGAGCCAAGGAAGTGGCCAAATTCATCAAGAGAAATCTCATCTGCCGTTATGGAGTTCCCCATGAGATTATTTCAGACAACGGAAGTCATTTCAAGGCAGAAGTCAGGGATCTGTTCGAGGAATACAAAATCACTTATCACAAGTCATCACCATTAGGCCGCAAACTAATGGGGCGGTCGAAGCTGCAAATAAGAATGTCAAGGCCATACTGCAGAAATCAGCTGACACCTACAAGGACTGGCATGAAAAGCTGCCATTCGCACTTTGCGGATACAGAACATCGATAAGGACGTCCACAGGAGCAACGCCTTACTCACTAGTGTATGGAATGGAAGCGGTACTTCCGGTCGAGATAGAACTACCATCCCTACGCATGATGGCAGAATGTGAAGTTTCGGAATCGGATTGGTTGAGGGAAAGATACGAAGAGTTGGCTCTTATAGATGAAAAGCGCCTAGCGGCAGTCGACCACGTCCGAATCTATCAAAAAAGAATAGCCCGTGCTTTCAACAAAAGGGTTCGTCCGAGAAAGATTGTCAAGGGCGACCTTGTCCTTAAGGAATTGCGAGCTCCGATCTTCGATCCCCGTGGGAAGTTCAAACCTAAGTGAGTCGGCCCTTATATCGTCAAAACAATTCTTTCTGGAGGAGCAACTTACCTCATGGACCTCGATGGTGTCGAATTCAAAGAACCGATCAACATGGATCGCCTAAAAAAAAACTATGCTTGACCTTCCCCTAACCATTTTCCTTCAAGCCTTGACTTGAACTACGCTTGACCTGATTCACACTCGGGGATATGTAGGCAACCACATCGGTTCGGTCACCTCACAAAAATAACCATTCCTTTCAAGCCTTGCCTTGAACTACGCTCGACCTGATTCCCACTTAGGGATACGTAGGCAACCGCATCGGTTCGGTCGCCCCCATCAAAATAACCTTTTCTTTCAAAACTTTAGCCCGAACTACGTTGAACCTGATCCCCGCTCGGGGGTACGTAGGCAGACTTTCAAAAAAGAAGGGTGGATCGCTAGGTTGAAAATCCGAAAGGACACCTAGGCAAAAATTAGAGCTAAATCCAAGGTGAGCAATAACAAAAGAGAGAAAATAGCTCGCTAGGTCACCTCCTTGGTGCCTAGGCAAAATTATGAGCATGTGAGAAAATAAAGTCGCGGTCCTTACCATAACCCATAAATCACCCTCCACACTAGGGGCAAACTTCGGCCACACGCCTCATTTGCCTAAACCTTTTCTACACTAGGGGCAAACGTCGGTCATCTACCTCGTTTGCCTCACAACCATACATATCCCAAACTAGGGGCAAACTTCGGCCACCCGCCTTGTTTGCCTCTAATCGCCCTAGCATGCCCAAGCAAGTACCAAAAGCAACAACTAATTGAAATCTCGGTTACAAAATGTTTTTTTCAGAAAGCTATAATGCGTAAAATGAGGTTCCCAAAGTAACCAAGGTTCACAAATAAACAAACTTTGAATATTACATAAGCAGGAATAATTAAAGAAATAAAAGTCTTTCAAAAAGCAATCACACATGTTCAAAGACACTGGGAGGAATGAGCAGAATCAGTCAGGTCTAGTTTTATCCTTGTGTCTTTTATTTCTTCAAAGGTCTTTAGAAGTAGGCTTTTACTCGGTCAGTCCAACCATCAATGAAAGCAGCAATAGTGGCAACCCTAATCCTGGAAGCAAAGACCCTCTTAGTAAACCCCCGGGGAACCTCCTGAACCTGTCCGTACTGTCTGGCCAAACGGCGAGGATGATAGAAAGAAGTCTCTCTCAGACCCATCAACCACACTCTCTAGTGACCCCTGAGGCTCGTGGTGACAGCATAAAGGCCCCAACGCCTCACGATCCAGCAAATGTCAGCCTCAGATAAAGCACCCATCATACCCACCCAATCGGCAAAAGTATAGTGAGAGTAAAGCACGGCTCGACGAAAGTAAACCGGTGGTATGCGGCCCGTCCACAGCTGAAGGCGCTCGTATAGCCAAGCCTGTAACACCAAAGGCGCCCCAGAAAGAAGAGGAGTCCCTTGGTTGAAGGCCTTATCCAAGCCATTCAAGGTCTCAGCTAAGACCATAGCCATGGGGTTCTTACCTGCCTTCAGTCCGAGACATACATGCACTAAGTCGCTAGAAGTGCTCGAGAACAAGAAGTGCGAAGTCATACACAGAATCAGAGCAGCCCCACGAGTAGCATCATACACGCTGGGATTCCCAGGACTGGCATACCAGGCAATAATAGAAGCAATGTTGAGGACCTCACCTTGAATCAGCCAGCGGGAAATAGTGATGGAACAATTCAGATATTCAGCCAAGCCTCGCGTAGGACTGAGGGTATCGGCAGAAGGGAGAATCAAGTCGGAGTCAGAATCAAAGCCAAGAATAGCGCAGAACTCCTCAAACATGGGGCATATCTCCAGGCCATTGAAGTTGAAGACATGGTTCACCGGGTCCCAGTGACCAATGGCAGCACGCAAGAACTCAGTATTCAAAGTCACCTGGCAAAGAGGAAACAGCTCGATCAAGCCATAGCTGAAGAGGTTAATCCGCTCCACGCCATCCGTGATGTTCAACCAGGTTGTGAGTTGAGCTGGATCATACATATTTTCTGTCACGGCTCTAGCAAAATTTGAAATTTCGGCAGCACCTCCCCGTTTCACGGACTATCCCACCTGCAAGGCAAAAACACTCACTATCACAAAACTGCCCATCGCAGTAACATCCAACAATCACAGTGCACATATATCAACTAAAACAAGCACACAACTACGCCTCTAAACCGGAAGCTATCCGGCCTAAAAGGCGAAACATCATAAATACTCTGTCAAAAGGTTACAAGCTGTTCCACACACTGTCCTACACTGTCCAAATAATCATATCCCCAGTACAACCCAATCGAAAATAGAAAAAGAAAATAAAATAAAATGCCCGCTTGGGAGGCCTCAGTCTTCCTCTTCCTCGTCCTCTGTCGAACCGCCCGGAGTGTACGTCGGCGATGGCCTTCTTCTACCACCTCTGCACCTTGGACCAGTCCTCGATGAGCCAGCTCCACCTCCACGGTACTGCACACACAAATAAAATGAAGGCGATCAGTAGGGAAACCACAAAAAGTACAAAAACAGAGTCGAGTCAGAGACTTACCAAGGACGCCATCTGGTTGGCGGCAAATTGCTGCATACCGTCCATCTGTCAAGGGTAAAACCTAGGGTTAGAACCTCATAACCTTAAAAAAGTGCAAAATTAGAGACATACCCGGTGGTCTCGTGTGAGGACCAAGGACCGTAAGCTAGCCGCCAAGGCGTGACCCTCCTCAGCGTAACTCCAAGGAACATTGAGGATGCCCGCTGGCCGAGTAGGGTACCCGCATGTGACTCGTGGCACCTCCATCACTTGGGGAGTGCCATCAGCGCCTAGAACATTGACGGTCCAATCCCAAGGAGGGATAGGGTCGGGAGCCTAAGGAGCCTGTCTCCTGTACATCTCACGAAGCTGTAGGCACAAAACAAGTTAGGAAAAGATGAGTCAAAAACATAAACAACTAATAAAGACAAAAATGAAAAAGGGAGCTCACCTCCAGGAGTGGGAAGTTAGGCATCAAGAAGCGGCTGCGGTAAGCCTCATAGCCGGTCTCAGAGAGAAAATGATCCCAAACATCGGTGCCGGCTAAGGCCACCAGCAGAGCATCACCAGAGAGGTCACTAGCATCCATCACAGAGGGATTATGAGGAACGCGATACCTGGAACCACCAACCACCTGCCGAGACACCCGATCACCAAGGAACCACTGCCTGCACTCGGTACTCTCCATCAGAAGGCGGCAAGAGGTAAGAGATTTGACCGCTTGTATCTCCTCTGGGGCGGCATAGGCGACGCCCTCCCAAGGTGTCCAATCAACACTAGAAGCCGTCAGCTCAGTTAAGAAGTTTCTGAGCAAAACAATCCGGTGGGCCCCACTCTTCACCCCAACAACGTCCCTCCGCCATCTCAAGCCTCGTGGGAACAGAGGCACAAGAGCCATGCCATCCTCATCTTCGCCTGACTCGTCCGCAGGGGAGGGAGCCAACATCTTCAGGTATTCGAAACTCCAAAGCTGCACAGACAAAGGAGAAAGTCAAAACAAGTATAGAAGTCAAAAGATGAAAAATAAAAGAAGATGCAATACATACCTCCCAAGCTCGCCAAAATCCTCCTGTCGATTTAACATCGCCCCGAGAAACCTCGCCCATATGCTTGTAAAGATGGGCCAAGGCGGCACCGCCCCAGTTGTAGGAGGGGATCTCATCAATGGTCGTCAGGCAAGAAAGGAGCCTCAAGCTCACCCGGTCATTCCGCGTCGCAAAGATTGAGCAACCAAGGACATACAGAAGATACACCCTCAAAAGCTGGGAATTGTTCAGATTATGATTCCCTCTGCCATAGGCCCAATAAAGCCAGCCGCAAGGAAACCAGTGCCTCTCCAGGTTAGGGGGAACAGCCCCAATCAGCATCTCTACAGCCTCCGGGTCGATCTCATAAAAGTAGTCCAGAACCAGGCGCTTCCCGCCAACCCTCAAGCCCGTAATCATGGAGAAATCAAAGGGCATCATAGTCATCTCAACAAACGGCAGGTGAAAAGTGTTGGTGGTGTCCCACCACCTCTCAGCCAGTGCATAGAAGTGAGCCAAATCGTTGCTGCTCTTCGAAACCAAACGGACGAAGCCTCCGAACCCGGCATCGTCAACCATCCTCTTGACGGTAGGCGAGAGTTGAGTATACCACAGGAAAGCATGGGCGAGGCTACCATGGCCCTTCAATGCCACTTCCGGCACCTGCACACAACGAAAACAACAAAAAAATGCACAAAATCACTATTCACGATCCAAGAGCCAAATTCATAAAATCAACATTTGAACATAAACCGGACTTCTAACGATCTCTAGGTGCACACTAAGGCTCACAAAACTAGCACAATACAGGAAAGCAGTCCTAAACTGTCAAAAGTTTCACATACCAAGCTCGCTAGAGCCGCGGCCGAAAGATGGCGTTGGGGGTCCCGTAAAATCAAGTTCGGGGTGTGCACCTCGGCCTTCATCCGCCCCTTGGCCTTCTTAGATGGTCTCCTTGAGCTCGAAGCCATGGATCTACAAAGAAAATGGAAGTCTCAGTTAAACTTTCTGCTTGAAAATTTGGGCTAACCAAAACACCAATCAAAAATCCAACTACGGGGAAAGATTACTCACCTGAGCGCGCACAAGCTGCGTTTTGACGAATTTTGGCTCCAAAAACACCCCAAAATGGCCAAGAATTCTCGCGGGCCCCGCTTCGCTCCGTTTTGCTCCGTTTTGCCCCGTTTTGCCCCATTTTGGCCTTTTTTCAGCCTATTTTTGGCCCCGATCAGCCCCGGTGGCCCATTCCAGTCAAGATTTATGAGGTTTTACCCCAATTAGGCTAAAAGTTGTCGAGACTACCCCCAGCAGACAGAAATTGGGAAAAATCGGCTCCCGAAGACCCGAATCGGCTGTTTTAGGGCAACCGTCGTGAATTTTGATCAAACACGAGAATTTTGATAATGAATCCTGGATTTAACTGATGCACCGAAGAAGGAAGAAAAGAGATTCCCCGAGAACCATGCGTCATCCCCCGAGGACAAAAGCAGAAAGATACCAGCTCCCGAAGGCCCTGACCGGCCCTCTTGGATTGAGCATCGAAAGATTTGATCAACCGTGAGAGATTCAGAGATGGATCCTGGTTCCCGATCAAGAAAAGAGATTCTCCAAGAACACCTACATTATCCCCCGAGAATAGAAGAAGACAGATACCAGGAGGCCCCGACCGGCCCTCTTGGATTGAGCATCGAAAGATTTGATCAACCGTGAGAGATTCAGAGATGGATCCTGGTTCCCGACCAAGAAAAGAGATTCTCCGAGAACACCTACATCATTCCCCGAGGACAGAAGTAGACAGATACCAGCTCCCGAAGGCCCTAACCGGCTCTTTTGGATTGAGCATTACGAGATCTGACCAACTGCGAGAGATTCAGAGATGGATCCTGGTTCTAAGTCAAGAACTGAAGAGGATTCTCAGAGAGTCCCCTACCATCCCCAGCAGGAGATAACAGAAGTCCGAACCGATTCTTCGGCTTGTCATCATAAGGATCAGCCAATGATTGAAAACATCACCCGCAGTCAAATCACCCCGATTCCCAGGGCAAGCACTATCTATTCACAATTCAAGGATCCGTGTCCACTGATCATCATGAGCTTTCTCACCTGTTAGTCATTATGAGTTTCCTCACTTATCGTGAGCTTCTTCACTCTGGTTATCTCACCTGTCAATTATCGTAAGCTACCCTACTTATTATGAGCCTCCTCACTTTGGTTATTATAAATCTATCGGTTATTATGAACTCCCTCACCTATGGGTCATCCCTAGTCGTCATCCTCAAAGACCCCACATTCGATTACACTCGCTTGCAAAGCGCACTTCCCAAGTTTCAGAAGTTTTGCCCCCAGACCCAGAGCATCCTAAGCCTTGGTGTCCTCATCCGAGTCATCCACCACATCACAATCACCAGCACAACGCCGGCCTACTCGGAGTGGCACACCCCACAGTACCTGCTCATACTAGGATCATAGCACAAGACATGATAGGACTCATGACACAATTCATATCACATCCATGCATTGCATATCATTCTCATAGCATAGCATCCGCACGTCTTGTCGTGCATGTGTGATTTGTTCCCTTGTGCCCCGAACTACGTCCTGGTCTGATTCCCTTCGGGATATGTAGGCAGCTCACGCAGAGCGCGACCAGCTTTGACCTCAGCATCATGTTTTTACAACGCTTTCATCCTAAATCTATAGCCTCCAAAAAGACCTGTCTCTTCAAAGCTTTGGCACTCGCTTGCGACATGCGTTGCCTCGCAAGTTCATGCCAAAGAGGGGCAAACTGTAGACACCCCATTTTGACGGCTATCAGATTTAGGAGACCCATAGCTTGGTGGTTCACAATGATCGCAAAAGACTCAAAAGGACTCTTGGAAGTCAGCTCTATCTCTCAGAATGCTCAGAATGACCAAAATACCCCTAAAAGCCATAAAACTCCCAGATTTGGTCCCAAAGTTCTGGAAACATGCTACGTTGTAAGAAAAGTATTCAAATGAGTTTTAACAGAAAAATCGGGCGAAATCGTCGGCTCCCAGAGACCCCCGGAAGTCCCGGAAGTTCCCGAAAAGTCCCCGTTGACCGGTTTGACCAAGGTTTGACCAGGTTTGACCAGGATTTGGCCAAGTTTGACCAAAGTCGTCCGAATTTACCAGAATCATTTTAAATCAAGAGAAAAGTGTTAAAACAAGTTCCGAAAGAAAGTCGAGCGAAAACATCAGCTCCCGTGAACTCCCGGAGGTTTTCAGAACTTCCCGGGAATCCCAGGTTTGACCAGTTTGACCAGAATTTGACTTTAGAACCGGGGTGCCGTAACAATTTTCAAATATTTTTCATAGATACTAGAGGTCAATAGCTTTCCAACGGTATATCGCACATAATTTCCAGATTTAAAACGAATTTATTATAAATTTCCAAAGGCGAAAAAGGCGATCAAATTGGCTTTTATCGCAAATACCGCAAAACTTTTCAAAGTGACTTATCCCCGAACTATTTTTTTATGTAAATTGGACTCCATTACCTTTCCAACGGTATATCACAATCTCAATTTGGAGTTCATACGCATTTTCTATGAATTTCGGACGAAATAGGGCCTTTTCGCGAATACCGGAACCTCAGGGGGCCTAAACAGCATTATCTGGACGAAGGGAGGAGCAGCACCGCCACGGCACTGGCCCACTGCCGCCGCAGCACTGGCCCAGTGCCGCCGCGGCACTCACCTCCAGAACAGTGTATTTTTGTAATTAGTTTTGTGGTCCCATTTTGATTAATTAAAAGCCAAAACGACATAGTTTTATGATTTCAGATGTTTGGAGCCAATGGGAACACTTTCTAAATCCCAAAACCACCCCAAGTTGGCCTATATAAACACCCCATTACTCTTCATTTTGGGGGAGTCAAAATGAAAGCTTAGAAAAAGTTTGGGAGAGAAAGTTGTAGAGATAAGGTTAGAGTAGAGAGAAAAGAAGCTTCCTTCTTTGATTTTCAAAACAAAAGTGAGTTCTAACTTTGTTTTTTACTTCATTACTCCTATTTACTTCAACATTCAATACACCCAACCACCATTTTAGTGAGCATTTAAGAGAGAGGAAGCTTTTTCCATATCCAATGTCATCATATATGAGTGAAACACCATTCTACAAGTTCATTACATCATGAATATCATCCATTGATCATTATCTAATTGCTTGTTTATTTATTGTTTATCTCTTCTTACCTCATTTCTTTTGATTTTCCTTTGTCTACTTATTAGTTCATCATCATCTAAGTGATGACATGAAGTTTGGGGTGAGTGAATCCTTATGGATAGTAGCTTTTGACCTCAAAAACATGTTTGATAGATGATGATCATAACCTCAATACTTCCAAGGTATTCTTGGAATGTATTGAAGTTATGTTCAAAAATAAAATAAATCTCTCCAACAATCTTGGAGGTTCTTAATGATGAGTTTGATGTTGGTGTTCTAAGTGGCTATAATCCTTATTGAGTATTGAAAATATGCTTTCAAAACATCTATTTCAAAACCCCTCTCAATCCCTTTCATTTTGGTTTCAAGAAACAAAACCTTGTTTTCTCCAAAATCTTCAAAATAATGAGTCAAAACAGTGAGTGAGCTGAGTTCAAAGATTTCTCTAGGACTCAATACTCAACATATGGATGCAAGGCCACTTGGAAAGTCTTCCTAACTCATTGTAGAACACCCATGATTTTTGGTTTGACTGGAAAGTACTTGGAAATGGTCAATTTGGACCCAAACATTCCTTCCATACATTCTGTCTTTTCTGTCACAGCAGCTAGGTCCATTTCCAACCTCTTTTTCAGACAACTTTTCCAAAAGGGGTGGTCCTAACTTATTTTTCCCTTAAACTTCAATGTCCTAGGAAACTTTCTGTATATAATGGGCCTCTAGATCATTAGTTTTCATTTTCTAAAATTTTTCAACATTTCAGTCGACGGTACGGACTCTGTTTCTGAGTGACCTTCATTGTTTATATGATATCTATCAATCTGTGATAGCTATTCAAGATTGGTCTTTTGGGTTGTGTTCTAGACACAATAAGGAACATCTCCATAAAAAATCATGCATTGAAAATATTCCTAACCCCTCTTTTCAAATTCCAAAAGATCATGCTACTGTTCTGTCCACTATTCACAGCAAGCACATTTCAACTTTCATTCTTTGATTTGATGCTCATATGCATTCCAAATTAGTTCATATCTTAGGAAGTAGTTCATACTACATTTGTACATATCCCATGTTGATTTCATTCATCCATTTATACATATTTTAGACTTCTAAGTCATTCTAGGAATCCATGAACACAAAGCACACTACAAACTTTGCACATTTTAGATACATACATTGCATTCATGCAAGATTTGGGTTTTTGTAACTCTTAATCTAAGAAGATTATAAAGAATGAACTCGATCACACGTTCATGCTTCCCCTTGATCTAATCATACTTTCTCATCCGTCCCGGGGATTGAGAGGTCTTCTTTTCTCAAAGAATAACATGCATCATACTAGCTTGCTAAGCATATTTTGATTTCTTTGTTTATTTGTTTCAAGAACAAATTCATGTCCCCCTTTAGAATAGGAAGTCTTGATTATTTGATATATGATTAGACGATTTTTCCTAGGTTTATTTGTGTGATCTTTCACTTTACATTGCATGATATTTGATTTAGATCTTATGAATGATATTTTATCTTTAGATCTTCCATTTTCAAGTTTCTTATGTAATGTAATATACTATCATAGTATTAATTGTCGAACCATACATAGTATAAGATGATTATTTGGATGCTAATTGAGGCCCGTCGAAAGACGGAGCGAGTTGAGGGTGTTTTAGTCGCGACAAAGGCTCCTTCCTCTCTCGTACCAAAACCCCGAACCAAGTTCTTTGGTTATGAAGGGCCGGTGCCCTTATCCGTTTGGGTGAGTCAAAATTAGGTTTCTTGGTTCCTTAAAGACAAAGTGGCGACTCTGTATCTGTTTTCAACGGACCATTTTCTTTCTTTGATCAATTTCAAACAATCCTCAAAACCCAACAAAGCGGTGGAATCCCGATATCCACAATGACAAAGGTGTATTAAATCATGGCAAGTTGAGTTCTTTCCTCAAAAATCTTGTTTTGGTGTCAAGTGTGTTTGTCCTCCTATGTCAATATCTATCAGTCATCAAGTCTGTCATGATCTCAAATGTGTGGGTTCAAAGTGATTAATAATGAATTTTCAAAATTAAATTGATTACATCTTCGATAACATTCAGAGGATTATACGAGCAGAAGTTTTGAACACTATTACTGCATTAGTCAAGATGCAACATGAGTCGAGTTGAGTATGAAATCATCGATATTGTTTGAAAAATCGGTTGAACCTTGCTGAATCAAGCAGCATCCAATTGAAATAGTAGAGTGTAGTTTTCGCTGAGCCAAGCATCAGTCGATTAAATTGACCCGATGATTGTAAAATAATAAAACCTCACTGAGACTAAGCATCAGATGATTGCGAAGAGATTTGACTGTTGGAATAAGTCAATGAGGATGAATGTTGACTGTTGGAATAAGTCAATATAGATAGATCTTGATTGTTGGAATAAGTCATTATCTAAGATACCGTCTTGGCTGTTGGAATAAGTCATTACGAAGAGATCTTAACTGTTGGAATAAGTCATTATCTAAGATACCATCTTGGATGTTGGAATAAGTCATTACGAAGAGATCTTGACTGTTGGAATAAGTCATTATCTAAGATACCGTCTTGGCTGTTGGAATAAGTCATTACGAGGAGATCTTGGCTGTTGGCATAAGTCATTATCTAGACACTACCTTGGCTGTTGGAATAAGTCAGTGCAAATGAATTTTTACTATTGGAATAAGTCAGTACGAGGAGATCTTGACTGCTAGAACAAGTTAATGAATTTTGAATGCAGCAAATGAATTTTGGTTGTTCAAATAAGTCACTGTCGATGAATCTTGACTGTTGGAATAAGTCAATGAATGTTGAACGCTACAAATGAATCTTGACTATTGGAATAAGTCACTGTCGATGAATCTTGACTGTTGGAATAAGTCAATGAATTTTTCAATGCGTATGAATTTTGACTGTTGGAATAAGTCAGTGCAAATGAATTTTGGCTATTGGAATAAGTCAGTACGAGGAGATCTTGACTGTTGGAATAAGTCAATGAATTTTGAACACAGTAAATGAATTTTGGCTGTTTGAATAAGTCATTGTCGATGAATCTTGATTGTTGGAATAAGTCAATGAATGTTGAACGCTACAAATGAATCTTGACTGTTGGAATAAGTCACTGTCAATGAATCTTGACTGTTGGAATAAGTCAATGAATTTTTCAATGCATATAAATTTTGACTATTGTAATAAGTTAGTGCAAATGAATTTTGACTGTTGGATTAAGTCACCTCAGAGCAAACACCTTGACTGTTGCAATAAGTCACTTCAAAGAAATTGCCTCGACTGTTGGAATAAGTCATAGCAATCACCTTGACTGTTTAAATAAGTCACCCCTTATAGAGCACCGTGAAGTACCATGAAACACTGTGAAATACCGAGAAGCATCATAGAATATTGTGAAGCAATCAGCACAGATTATTCAAGACAACAGAGTATAAGACGTAAGGCACATCTCGGTCTTTCAGCGTGCTACCTGATTCGACTATAGAGTGTAAGGCATGAAGCATCTCAGTCGATCAGATGATTCTCAACGCACGTAAAATGAATATGTATCAATCATGACGTTCCCAGAGTAGGACAATATCATAATAGGAAAAATTGAAACATAGAATGCATTTTGTTACTAGAAAGAATGACATGATTCTGAATCATCATGCTTAGGAGCATAGAGCACGAGATTGCTTAAGCATGTGCATCACGATAAGATAGGTGCATTCATCCGTGTGATTATTTGTGTTAGGTGTTGTCCCCTCACCCGAACTACGTCCTAGTCTTATTCCCGTTGGGATACGTAGGCAGCTCACCGTTGAGCACGACCAGCACCGACTGTCTCCGCAAATGTTTTTGCAATGAGTTTTGTTTTTACCTAAGTTCAATAGCCTGGTCAAAGGCTTGTCTTCACACAGGCTTCGATATTCACTTGTGATACGCGTTGCTTCACAAGCTCTACCGAAGAGGGGTAAACTGTAGACACTCCAATTTTGACCGAACTATTAAACTTATGGGGATTTACCTCTGGAGATCAATGATGAATATGTCTCATCGGAATCAAAACTTTTACAAACAATCTAACTTTCTTCCTAGAAGAATCTTGGTTCAAAATCGTCTTTTTCAACGAAAAAAGACCAAAATTCTCATCTACCCGTCACCTTGTTGACCATTAGTTTTGAACACGTATAGAAACACGACATTGTCCTCGGAGCATCCTTAAACCATTGTTTCAAAAGGAGAGAAATTCAACATGAACCTCGAAAAAAGTCAACAGTTGACCCAGTAAAAAGTCAACAGGTCAAAAGGGACTCAATCGTAAGATTTTCGAATTTCAAGATGAAAAGTCCCGATAATTGTTCATTGGATCTCCCTTATGCTAGAAATGATTTTTAAGAATTTTTAAATGAAAGGGAACATGGAGAAATCGAAAGGTCTTTAAGAAGAATTTTGTAGGAATTGGAAATTTTGCCTTTGAAGGGAGAGTTGACTTTTTTTCCTAAAGGATTTTGATTTTCTAGATATTTTTATTGAATCCAAATGGGGGGTATTTCCTTAACTACATTTAATGTCTTAAGTAAATGCACATTTACTTAAATGACATGTAATGAAATTAAGGTGCTGAATTACTGTGAATAGTGCTGGACTACTATGCAGCGGCACTCAAAGTGCCCGAACAGCAGTCAGTGAATGCCGTTGCAGCACTCACTGAATGTCGTTTGGCACTCAGCGAGTGCCATTTCATCTTCATTGAGTGTCAGCCTGTGCTAATTTGCACTTTTAAGTCAAAATTCTTTTTCAATCTTTCATCAAATGAATGCACCAAACGATACCATTTTTTGTGTATGTGTTTACTACTCCTTGGTCATGCAAACCATGCTCCCACCATCCCTAATTGACTTATCTACCCTTACCTTAGCCCCGAAGATAATGAAAGTCTATAAAAACCCCATTTTCTCTCATTTTGAGAGGTTGGAGACTTAAATCTTGAAGGAGAGACTTGAATATAGGGGATGATACTTGAATCTTGGAGGAGAAGCTGAATTTTGGAGTTGAGATTGTTCTTAGAGAGATATAGAGAGAGAAACCCCATAGAAATCTTAACCAATTCACCCAAATTCCTCAAATCTCCATTGAAGAATCTTGAAGCTTCAAAGAAGAAAAAGAAGAGCATTGCTTGTAAGGCTTGGGTCTCTCCAAATAATCAAATCCTGAGAAGATCTAAAGGTTAAATCCCTATTCCTACACTTATTATACATTATTCAATCCTAAATTCATAGATCTAGGATCTTTACGCATTTTCAAAACCTCTCTTCCTACCTCATTTCATCACACACCACATAGAATTTGTGATTGAATCTCATGGTAGTTCACTAGTTTGGATCTAAACAAGCCTTGGATTTAAACTAAAACTAATTCATGAGGAGATTTTTTTTTTTTTTTGGATCCTCTCAAATAACTTTTGATTTTGTTTCATTCTTAATATTGCTTCTTTTGGAAATCTATGAGATCTCCTATATCTCAAGAGGTTTGCTTAAGAATGATCTCTTAGTCTCCTATTATCTTATGATTTATGTGGGGATTAAGTTGATCATAATTGTACCCACACAAGTTTGAATGGATTCAAGGTCCTAACTCATGACTTGGAGCTTTCAACTTGAGAATCTCGTAGGACCCTCTCTATGTCCTTTAAAGGTTCATATGGGTTTGGTCTTGCTTAAGTCTCCAAGGACCATTAACTTGGTAGGAAAAATAACAAAATGAACCTATATCCCTCAAGGACCATGTATTTGGGAGAGGAACTAGGTATTGTTCAAGTTTGATTCAAACTATGAACATTAATCTAACAAAGGTGCAGTGAATCCATAAACCAACTGTGATCAAAGATTTTTTTATAAAATCATGGTCCATTGGAATTGGATGAAACCAATTGGATAATGTTCATAACTCATTTAAGCACCTCTGTGATATTTTTTTTTTTTTATGAAATTCTATGTTCAAGATGGTTTGGTCTTATGATTTCAAAACAAGCAACTCTCTGTCCGAAATTCCAGAACAATAATTCAGTTTTAAAATTAATAAATCAGAATCTTAACCAGGCTTCCTTGGCCTCTAATAAATTTTTTTAAGTAGATTAATGTGTTAGGAAGATTCCCTAAAAAGATCTAAGTGTTTCTCATTTGTGCACCATTTTTAGAAAATCGTACAAGATCTCTGGACAGAGAGTTGCAGATTCATGAGTGATGTCTAGTCTTTTCCTTATTCCCAAAGATCTAACCGTTCAATCTTTGATTTTCTTCTTGGGTTAGAAACTAGACGCACAGAGGCATATCATATCCAAAACTCATTAAGATCCAAATATTGGAAGTATGGTTTTTCTATCTTTTAAAATCTGGTCTGCTCTATGTAATTCATGAGAAACAATTACTATTTTTGTCTAATCTCATTGATTTTAACTTATATGGTTTCCTATTGCTTTGAGACTCAAATCATTTTTTGAATAATGATAATTAAGTCTAAATCCTGAGGCTAAGTGATCCAAGTTAGTGAATAATTCATAGCTTATCCTCATACATATCCATGCATTCATCCATGTACAATTGATACTTGTAGTTAGGATCTAGCTCTAGGTTGTTTTGTCCCTAATTGAACCTAGTTGTGAGTTTCTTGAAATCATGTTGGGATCATGCCACGTTTATATGGACATTGCATTGGCTCCTAGTTGAGACTTGCATATCTATAAAGGTGATATGTTCTCAACTAATTAGAAGGAATCCACAAATAGGTCAATTATTTCCATGCTTGATAGATTTAAGCTAGACATTTTTCAAGAATGAATATTTGATATATTATATCTTGTTTAAAGCATGTGAACTAATCCCTTGTTTTGTAGCGCTCTTGAGGTACGATTCCCAACCCTTCCCTAGTTTATTTTATTTCTTTGATTTTTATTAATTTTTGACTCCATCTACGACACCTTAGAAATAGGTCTTGTTTTACTTGTATATATGGATTAGAAACTCTTTTCCTAGGTTTTATTTATTTGCATGCATTGCACGTAATATTCGTGGCTGGATCCCGGGTAAGTTCTCTTGTCCTCTGTTGCCTAGCATCTTGCTTGCTAAGTGAATTATATGGTTTCGAATGATATTTTGTCATTAGCAATTTTATACCATTTCGACATGCTTGTGTAATGTATATTTATATCTATGTATTAGTTGAGGGCATGCTTAGATTGATAGTTTGATTAAAAGGATGTTGAGTAGAGGCCTATCGCGAGATATGATGAGAGAGGGTGTTTTAGTCCGTCGGACTCCTTCCTCTCTCATTCCATAATCCTCGCACCTAGTTAATCTTTGGTTTCACAAAAAGATCGATTTGCTTTTAAAATGGTTTCTTAATTTTCCTTTAAAAATTAAGTGGCGACTTTGTCTTTGCATTTGAATTTGAAAGAAATTGTTCTTAAAAACAAAAGTGGGCCCAAATGCCAGTATCCACACCTATTGCATTTCGCTTGCATGTCTCGCTAGTCAATTTCACAAAACTACGACCTTGGAGGCTAGGGGCAACCTGATCGGCTAAGTTACCATAGAACCTTATGATCACCCTTGATCTTGTACCATGTATTGGTATACAAAAGCATCCATGTACCATCTAAACTTGTAATGAGGGGTATATAGGAGCTTTCAATCTTAGGAACTCAATTCTTGATTAGGATTATAGGCTAGGGAGTTTTGTATGCCCAGAATGGATTATTTGAGATGATGGCGATGCTTTCTTGATGTAAAATGTGTAATCTTTTAACCACTTTCTAGCAATTCCTCTTTATATCCCATGACATTTGGGAAGATGGCGAATCTTGATTGTAAGATTACACTTCTTGTATCTTGTTAGCCAAGCATCATTGACCTTGTATGCATCCAAATTCAGGAAGATTACGGTGATAATTCAATCATGCGATCCTCTTACTAAAAAATTTTAAATTTATCTTTGTAAGTAAATAGATTTTCTTTACCATTGATTATCCCAAAGTGTCTCAGAATTTTAAGAAATCACTATTTCAGGAGTCTTTGAAGTCCATTTTCTTTTGGTCAAATAAAATTTCAAACCAATCAAGGTATATGTTCACAAATCTCACCTTCAAAAGAAGAATCCAAAAATTTTGGAGATTGTTGTCAAAAGATTTTATTTTCCAAGGGATGCTTTCAAAATGAATTTCAAAAATTTTTAAGTACCTAACCTTTAAAGGGGTAACAAGGATCATAATTAAATGACAAATTGGCACACTTGATTTGGAAGAGGATTTGTGTGCTTGTGTGTTTTATATGCTAGGGTTAGTAAAGTAATCCTACTGATATATGTGCTTGTGTGTTTCATCAGACGACGCCAAACTGATGATGTCAAAATTTGGTAAGAGTAAAGTAAAGCAATTCAAAGAGAGAGAGAGAGAGAGAGAGACTATTTTTTTGTATGTGGTTCGGCCCTGTTAATGAAGGTACCTACGTCCACGGGTGTGTCTGAGCACGTTCACTAGCAGATCACCGGTGGGCCTGGTGAGCCAACAAAGAGGGGCGGCACTACCAGTAATACCGACCGGGTGTATGCATATAATGGTGAATTATAGAGGTGCTGTGTAGACTAGAGAGTTGGCCGCCCCTTTAATGGGGGGTGAGAGGTCTCTTTTATAGATGTAAGAGACCTACTCGTACATGGATAAGGAAATATCATCCTACTGATATAGATTGGCATTAATTATGGGGATTTCCTAATTGGATTAGGAAATAGTGTGCACTTTCCATTAGTCTTCTAGCTTGAGTAGGAAACTGCCTGTAATGCTCGGGATCATGCCTGTGGGCCCGGATGAGCTGTTCCCGCTGTGGGATGTGCTTGTGCGATTTTCCCGACCTATTGGCCGGGTCGTAGATGAACCGCTCGGGCTGATGAGTAGACTAAACCGCTCGGGCTGAAGCTTCTGAGGAGTTGCGCATGATTTGTCCGGGGCATGGACTAGCTGCTGATTTGAACAGCTCGGTCATAGGATAGAGCCAATTTTAGGTGTATCAGCTGCCCCCCATTTCCAAGGTTGGCTAGATGCTATATCGGGACAAGTTTTGGAAATCAGTTTGATGTTACTTGTCGCTGTCTGAGTGCTTGTGGAAGCTGCCTCGGGGCTTCTGAGCCTAGTGAGTCCTTAGGAACTGACTGAGAGTTGAGACTCAGCCAAGCTCGGGACCTTTAGGTGCTCGGGAACTGACCGGGAGTTGAGACCCGACCTAATTTGGAGTCTTTGAATGCTCGGGAAGTGACCGAGAGTTGAGACTCGGCCTACTTCGGAGTCTTTTTACTTGAGTTAGCTCCCAGGATGGTTATCTCCTGCCCGTAAACCTTCATCAAGGTTGTGGGTAGAAGAATTTGACCATGTTGGAAAAGCCGACCTAAAGTGTATTGCTTTAGGGTCCTTTTTATGTTAATTCCCCAGGATGGTTGTCTTCCACCCAGTTAGCCTTCGTCAAGACTGTTGGGAGAAGAGCTTGACCATGTTGGTGGAGCCGACCTAAATCACGTTGCTTTAGGGTCCTTTTGCTCCTCTATCGTCAGCCAACCTAAGAGATTTTAGTCACCTCTATCGTCGGTCTGGACCTAAGTGGAGTTAATGCCTCTGAGTACTGTAGGTGCTCGGGTTGTCCAAGATTTTGACTTGGTTATCCGCGAGGCCTGTAGATACCCGGTGTGATTACCTATTTAGTTCACTGCGCCATCTTGCCCCCCAAACTTTCGCTAAGACGAGGGTCTTACAGAGGCTATGACTGTAGGTAACCGACCTGGAAATTGGTGGTTGCAGGGTCTTTTGAAGCTTGCCATCATCAGCCACCTAGGGGGTTTGCCCCCGTCGTCGGTTGGACCTAAGTGAAGCCGCTGCCTTGGGCGTGACCTCGAGGTCTTTGGTGCCTTGGTTCGGAGCCCGAGGTCTTTTTAGTGCCTGAGTTCGGAGCTCGAGGTCTTTGGAGTGCCTGGGTTCGGAGCCCAAGGTCTTTTTAGATGCCTCGGGGTTAGGCCTGAGGTCTTTGTATGCCTCGGGGTTAGGCCCGAGGACTTTGGAAAGGCTCTCTGACAATCGGCGGAACCTCATGTGGTGATCAGGCAAGTACCACTGTAGTCGGGCTCATCTAGACCGATGGAGACAGGAGGTCGGATCAGGATCGTCAAGCTCCAGATTTCTCTGTGCTAGAGGCAAAGTCAGAACTGCTTGATCCTGACCGATGTGAACTGGAGGTTGTGTCAGGGAGGCCGGACTCAGACCACTGTGAACTGGTGGTTGGGCCGGGGCTGCCTGACTCTGCCTTCTGTGAGCTAGAGGAACTGTCAGAACTCCCGGGCTGATCTCGCTTTCGCTTGCTTCTGGAAGACTTGTTGCTTTCTTGCTCGGGGTCTTTGATCTTTAGAAATTCCTCAGTGTCGATGTATTTTCCAACCCTCTCTGCGAGTTCGACCAAGGTTGCCGGTCTGTTTCTGTGGAACGATGCGGCGCACTTGGTGTGTTGAACTCCCGAGCAGAAGGCTATAATGGCGATTGTCTCATTCAGATTGAGGATTTGAAGCTTCTGTTGGTTGAACCGGTCGGTGAACTCCTTGAGGGACTCATTATTCCATTGTCTGACCGTCAGTAGCTGCATGTCTGGCTTTGGCCGCTCATGCATACCGACGAACTGGTTAATGAACTGCTTGCTGAGTTGTTTGAAACTGCAGACCGATCGGGGCTCCAAGGAGTAGAACCACTGCATGGCCGGGCCTTCCAAAGTGCTGGGGAAGGCTAGGCAGTGTAATTCATCGGAGTTGGTGGCTAGGGCCATCTGAGCCTTATAGGTCTGGACATGGTCGACCGGGCTTCCCGAGCCGTTGTAGGGATCTAGACGAGGCTGCTTGAATTTGCGCGGGATGGAGAACCTCGTGATCTGGCTAGAGAACGGTGACTCTGTCTCGGTATTGGCTTGATTCTGAGCATGGTTTTGACCAAGCTTTTTGGCCATTCCGTCGATCTGCTTCTGTAAGTACTTGATTCGGGCTTCCACTCCTTCCCGACCGGTATCTGAGGAACTGGTGGGGTCGGTGGAAGAGGCTTCTTCTTCATGGCGGGATGCTGTCCTCTGGGATCGGGCTCGGCTATGACCCCGGGTAACTGTTCGCCTAGGGACGACTCGGCTCTTGACCGAGTGACCCATGGCTGATTCCCGGGCCATATGCTCCTGCCTTTCCTCTCGGGCAGTACGCCCACTGGTGATGTCTCTGGCATCCTCAACATGGGACGGGTTGGCTCGGGCACGTTGTCTGGTCAAGATCGGTTCCCGACCGTACGCAACGTTCCCGGGTCATTTTCCGACCACTGGAGGATTGCTTTGCTGGGCTAACAGGGCTTCAATCTGTTGCCGGATTTGACACTGCCCCTCCAAGATTTGTGTGAGGGTTACGGTGATTTGCTCAGATGTCATGACTACCGCAGGCGTTGCCGGGGCCGGAGGAACATCCCGGTTGGACTGCTGGTCAGTTTTCTTAGCCTTCTTCGGCGACATGATCAGTTAAGAAATTTATTGATGAGAAGACTTGTCGTTCCCACAGACGGCGCCAAAATGATGATGTCAAAATTTGGTAAGAGTAAAGTAAACCAATTCAAAGAGAGAGAGAGAGAGACTATTTTTTTGTATGTGGTTCGGCCCTGTTAATGAAGGTACCTACGTCCACGGGTGTGTCTGAGCACGTTCACTAGCAGATCACCAGCGGGCCTGGTGAGCCAACAAAGAGGGGCGGAACTACCAGTAATACCGGCCGGGTATATGCATATTATGGTGAATTATAGAGGTGCTGTGTAGACTAGAGAGTTGGCCGCCCCTTTAATGGGGGGTGAGAGGTCTCTTTTATAGATGTAAGAGACCTACTCGTACATGGATAAGGAAATATAATCCTACTGATATAGATTGGCATTAATTATGGGGATTTCCTAATTGGATTAGGAAATAGTGTGCACTTTCCATTAGTCTTCTAGCTTGAGTAGGAAACTGCCCGTAATGCACGGGATCATGCCTGTGGGCCCGGATGAGCTGTTCACGCAATGGGATGTGCTTGTGCGATTTTCCCGACCTGTTGGCTGGGTCGTAGATAAACCGCTCGGGCTGATGAGTAGACTAAACCGCTCGGCTGATGCTTCTGAGGAGTTGCGCATGATTTGTCCGGGGCATGGACTAGCTGCTGATTTGAACCGCTCAGTCATAGGATAAAGCCAATTTTGGGTGTATCAGTTAGGATTTTCTTTTGTTTTGGCATATAGAATAGGCACACACACATACACACACATGTCCATTTCATCCGTGTGTTATGTGCGGTGCATGCATTTAGCATATCCATTCTTGCACTCTCATCACATCAATCAATATTAGCATATACATGTAGCATACAAATTCACAACATCTTCTTTTCAATCAAAATCAAAGTAATCCAATCATCCCTCAAAAATCCCTTACTTTTCAAATCTCCTAAAAATTAATTCTACATGCGGACCTTTTACCTATCTATGTTGTTAGATTTGTAGAAAGAGTAGAACAATCAGATCCCCTAGTGAGGACACTTCTAACTTTCTTGGGTTCGTCTTTCTTGATTAGAGGAGAACATGGACCATCATTTTGAGATTGATCTACCAATAGCCTTGAGAGCTTTGGAGGAAAGAGTGAACAAGCTGCAAGCCTCTATTGAACAAATGATTTGAGGGTGAAGCAATTGGAAAGGATAATGCTTGAGTTCATTCAATTATTGATAGATTAAATGGGACATCATGAGGCAAAGATGGATTAATTGGAGAAGAGAATAATGGATTGCCTAGAGAAGCACCAATGCCCATATCTTAGCCCACCCATACACCAAAGCCCGTGTCCAAATCTAACCAACTTAATCCCAATTAATCACCAGAGCTCAAACCTAGTCAATCACCAAATCCCGCAGTCGTACCTGACCAATCTGTGAAGCTCATATCCAATCTCAAGCCCATACCCAAGCCTAGTCCCATCTAACCAAAAAGTTAATCTAAACCAACATCCCAACTCAAGAAATCCTAGCCTAACCTCATATCCAAACCTAAAAGCCAGCTCAAGCTCAAAGTCGAATCAAAAATCAAACCAAGCATGCAAGCCGAGAATCTTCACCAGCTTTAGCATGCCATTATCCATAGCCCTTCATCTCCTCATCAATAATGGTCACCTTAACCCCTTGGACCCAAGGTAACCACCAAATCCCTTACCTCTCAAATATGCATATCCTTGTATTACACCTACCACGAGACCCGTGGCCATAAGACCGATTCTTGCATGAGGCTGTGCTATGACATTGAAGATCTCATCACTCCTTGGATGAATACTCCACACGACCTTTTTCCCAACTACAATTCTCCTGACACACAATCCAAGCCCTTGTTGAATCACCATATTAGATCTTATATGAACACAATGGTGATTTAAGCTTGATTTGACTGACAAATTTGAAGGAGAAAAGGTGTGCATAGAAATTGACCAAGGTATAGAGCCAAATGATCTAAAGAAGGGCCAATCAACTGAAAATTGGGCCATAAGGGTAGATGATGTTCCTACAAACATGCTGAAGAGGAATGACGAACCTGATGAAGATTCAAAAGATGCTAGTGAGGTGATAGTTTGGGACAGCTGCTACTGAATCAAATCTGGGTGCTTATGGAAACCCAATAAATTGAAGATCATTTGTGACCCTCCAATTGAGACCAAAGTTGAGTCTTGTCTAGTCTGTAATCAAGTCATGTCCGAGTTAGAATCAAGTGTCAAGTATCCAAGTTGTGTTTGTTTTGTTACTCTTCCATCGAGTCTATTGTCGAGTCTTTATCAAGTCCATCTAGTCATATAATGTACTCTGCAGTTGGTTGAATAAAATTTCATTTTGCTTAAATAAATGTGCCTTGTTGTGATTAAATGGATCGTTAAACCAAGAAAGCAAAAAAAAAAATAATAAATAAATCACTTTTTAAATGATGATGGGAAATGTTGTGTTGATAAATCTTTGCATTCAAAATGGATTCCCCAAAGAACAAAACAAATTTTGTGCCAAATCCACAGAGGAGTAGAGAATTGATTAGCTTTACTTTAAAATTTAAAAGACGCTCTCTCACAATCTTGGAAAAATAAACTTGGAACTTGAAACTTGAAGCTTGCCGACCATCCCTTTTTTCCTCAAACACCGAGCCTAAAAGATGAGCCCAACTAGTCTAAAACTATAAACTTGGTCATTGATGGTAGCCAGATAAATGAACTTCTTCCTCAAAAATAATTTAGAAAAAAAAAAGAGCTCGTTAGGATGAAAACCTGAAAGGGCACCTAAGCAGAAGTTAGAGCAAAAATAAGTTGATTTCAAAATCCGAATCCTAGCCAGTCAACATCATGAAGAGAATAAGAGATAGTGATGTAAAGAAAAGAAACAAAGAGAAAAGAAAATGACTAAGATTGAGAAATTATTATCACTTGCATATGACCCGATCAATGTGTGGGCACGTTGTTTGAGATAAATGTATTCTACGTTTCTGTGTTCATTGTAATATCGTCAAAAGATATATTTTTGATTACATAAAGCAAATAAATTGAACATTTTGTAGTCAGCCCCATCACTACAATTACATATACTCATGGCTCAATGAGACCACCTATAAATAAAAATAGATAAAATACTTCCATATTAACGTTGCTGATGACATTAGGTATTCTATTATTAGGTATTGTTTGCAAGAGAGCCAAAAATCCGACTCATTGTTACAACCAATAAAGAATAAGATATTTTGGAATCTTTTGTATTTGTTGACAAATAAAAAGGGTAAAATAAAAAGCTCTTGGATGTGAGTTGAAAAATCCAGATCTCTTTTTGAAAGCCTCCAGTAGCTTCTAATGAAAATATAACTTGAGCCCAGATGAAATGCACATCCTCATGGTCTCAGAAGCTAATCAGTGCAGCTTATATTCTTGAATCCCTGCTCATTAAAAATCGTTTAAATATTTAGCAACAATTATGAAGAAAGGCATAATATTGCTATTCTCATATGAGCATCAATTGTTAACAGAAGGGTTGTAAAAGGATTTTGTTTCGTGAAGTGAGGATTCTTTAGAACACCACAAATAAGAATCCAATTAAAGTTTACTATCTTATCTGTGTAAATGTATCAACAAAAATACATATTGTAAAAACTTCCCAATATAACCAATGTCTTGTTGGTTGAGCAATTGGTGACAATAGGATGAGATAAATGCAAACAAACATAGTGAAAGATTAAACCTAGCAGCTTTAGTACCTTTCTACCATACTTTTATAGATCACTTGCAATACAGAAATACAGAGTGAAGACCTTCTATTAATTTTTAATACAATTATTTCCTTGAAAGATAAAAAAAATCTTATTGCTTACCTTCCATTGTGAGGGACCTCGAAAGCAGCTTAATGATTCGTGACATGGAGACCATATATTTGGATAAGGTTGAAGGGAAACCTAATGGCTAATACTTTTCAGATTCTAAATAAGAGGATAGTTGATTTACTCGTGAAGACAAAATTTAGCTCTTCTACATTAGGCAACAATATTAATCTTAAACGTTCTTAAATGTTAATGAAACGAGAATCACCTTAGGTTGGTTCAAACGAAGCATATAGGTTAGGGATCACTACTACTCTACCTGAGGCCTCTGAAGATGTGTAACTTGTAAGCATTACCTTCCTAATATTAATGTACTTTTTCCATCACTAAATACTTCAAATCAATGAATAGAATGCTGTAGATGGTTCACTATATAATAATTAAAAACCTTACATAGGCTTTTGCATGTGATGAAGTTTCAGTGACTTCCACCAAGTCTGATATTCATGTATAAAACTATAAAAATCTCAACTGAATTTATTAAATTTTCACTATTATTCTTAAGCACAGGCTACTGAATTTTGTGGTGATGACATGTTTTTACATATATATATTGTGTTTTTGAACCACATGTCTATACACTTAATGTACTTGATTTCTGGTAATATTAAGAATTGTAGAAGTAGATTCTAATTCTTTGAATGATTTACCAACCAACATAAGAGTTTAGTTTTCCTTACTTTAAACAAATTATCATGTTTTTGTATTCCCAAATAGTTGTACAAGTGAGGACTTCTTTTGAAAAGAGAGTGAATTTGTCCCAATTAAGGGACCCTGAAGATATGTATACCAAGAAATTGGTGAAGGTTAACATCCCTCAAAACTTTAGCATAGCTAAATCATATGCTCTCACTGCAGATCTTCTTCAGAATAAGTTGTTTTCAAGTTAATCATATGATTTCGTGCTTGAGTTGGAGGGCTCATAAGCTCATGAAAATTTGGGGAAAAAAAGTTGTCATTCTTTAATTATTCAAAAAAGTGAATAAATAAATGCAACTCCATGTTTTGATTGCCAAAATACTCATCTAAGTGATCTGTTTAGGCCCAAAAAAAAAATTTACTCCAAACACAGACCAAAGGAGAAAATAGGATAAAAAAAAATTTAGGAATTGCTTTCTTTTTTTTTTTGTTGACAACTTAATAACATCCTAGAAAGATGGAAGATGGTGGTAATGGCAAAGATGTATATTTACCTACAATTTAGAGCTTGCACAAATTTTATCTTAAACCTCAAAGAGTGAAAAAAAAAAAAAAAAAAAAAAGTGCATAAGAGTTGAAAGATATTAATCTAATTCATTGACCACATGTAAAGAGTAAATGCTTACCCCAATATTCAAATGATCCACGAGATCTTGGTTGGCAACCAAGTACTTTGAAGCAATCGAAAAATGAATGAACATTTTGCCTCTTATAAATTTGCGACCACTTGGGTGGTGTCTTACGACTACGGGCCTACAAGAAAAAAGTGATGTTTTTCTTTATAAGCAACTGAATGTGGGGACATGTTCTCTCTCAATACCTCTTTCTGTCTATGAATCAAAATTAGGATAAATATTCAGAGAAAGAAATTCTCACCCTTATTCTTAGATTTTTGATACAAAATTTTGATAAATTTTGACTAATTGGTGTTGAATTCCCCGATTTAAGTCACCTGTGTTTTAAAACTAATCCAACACCAATCAGTCAAAAATTTTGGCAAATCACATGGAAAGTCCACATGGCAATGGCAATGGCAATGGCAATGGCATACATACTAATCCAAAGAAGTAATACATGAAACACGCTTAGATGACAAATCGCAATACGTGTTGTTAATCCTAAGAAGTAATTTGTCCTACTCCTCTATATTTCCAGTTCGTGTCGATAGTATTACCGACGCTGATGCAGGAAGAGTCTTGAAAATAAGATGTAATAGAACATTTAGTTATGGCTCGAAGTTATCCAATCATCAAAGGACATTACAATCTAGGAACTGGACATAAATATGTGGCCCAATAATGTGGTTGGTCCTATAGTATAGAAATATCAACTGAATATACATATAAATATATATATATATATATATAGCAATAGGATATTGATTCATAGACTAATATCTTAATTCTTATGCCTTGTCTTTCCACTAATTAGTGTATGTCCATAAAGCATTTCATATAGAAGATTGGGAAGCATAGTAAACAATTAAAAAAAAAAAAGAAGAAGAAGAAGAAGAAGAAGAAGCATAGCATACTCAAATTAAATTGCTCGTGCAGTAAAGTTTCCAAATTTTCAACATCGCAGATTAGCTAACCACACCAAACAAATCTTGGTGAGTAATGGGTAGATACAATGAGCGCAGAGAATTGCGTCTGGTAACTTCAAGTTGCGAATAAGTGGCCTCCAACACCGGTCACTGATTTATTCTTCGTTTTGTAAAAAAAAATTGCATTTGGATTTGGCTTCATTACTTTTGCAAACAACCAATCAAATATGTTAGTTTAATCAAAATTCAGAAAATTGAGAAATTTATCCAATATGTCATATTTCAAAATTACTATGTTTATTCTTTTCTTTTTTTAACTTTGTTGTAAACTCTATCAAACAATTGCAATAAAAAAGTCTCCGTTGGAAACCAAAAACTATAGGGTAAAGGCGAAAAAAAAGGAAGTAATCCTGAGATGCGATGACTGAAAAAATAAAAATTGTTACAAACCAAAAACCTTACCAATTATCTAATCAAATGAAAGATTCAAACGACTTAATTGACAAAAAACATGAAAAATAACCAACGAGTCAGATACCTTTCTACAAAACACATAAATCCTTTACAAATTAGGGTGATAGATTCAACCTCATATTAGAAATCAGAAATTTCTAATGAAGGTAATAAATTTGAATAACTCCTGAAATTTCTAATGAAGGTGATAGATTCATTGTTTCTGGAATGAAGGTATTATGAATAGGTGAACACCCTTCTGAAAAACTAAAATCAGTTATTTTATCTGGAAAAAAAAAAGAGAAAAACAAAAGATGCTATTTGAGTTAATCGATTGAACTGATAAAATATACTTATAGTAGAACAACCAAGACACCTTACCATGATCTTCTAATGAATCATTCAGAACCCTGATTTTTTTATAAAAAAAAAAACGAACAAATTTGTTAGTTATTGATGAAATGAACAAAGGAAAAACCTAATTTACTCCAAATAAATTGTTTTCAACCAATCCCAACTGACTCCATATGTGTAGATGAATCTTAACTTAATCAAAACAATGTAAAAGGTAGGGAAACAGTGATACAGACTGGTGCTGATATTCATGGAGCCGAAGAGAATTGGTGCTTGGCAATGGTAAGGAAGAAGAAAATCCAGAAACGTACAGCAAAAAAGGAGGCGGCAACACACACATTGGAGACAGAGAGGTCTTTCAATATCAATCGAGAGGGAGAGGGAGAGGGAGAGCGCTTAACATTGAGTGAATTTTTGGGTTTATCTGCTGTTAAAGAGAGAATAATTAAGAATTTATTGGGGCAATTGAAAAGGTCGAGGAAAAAAGGTGAGTGGTGGTATGTGGAGAATGTAGAAAACTCACGGGAGGTATGTTTAAATGACACGTGGCAGTCTCACATTCAACTTTGCTTCAACTCTCCGCTTTTAGTGATAAGATAGATGGGTAGGAAATGAAGAGGTTATGATGTTATCGGGAGTGCAAAGGTTCCTTTGGCTGTTTGTATTCCATTGTTTTTAATGTGTTCCATGTGTCAGTCTTAGGCTTATCCAAGGCTCAAACTCTCAGCTTTTAGTTTTGTATAATAGATTAGGGTATGAACTATCTCAAGCCTTTGAATTTTTCTAAATAAAGATAAGAGATTTTAAAAAAAAAAAAAAAACAAAAGAAAAGAAAAAGAAAGGAGATTTGAAAGTATCCATTTTTGGGGGGAGACCCGATAGCTAAGAGAGCCCAAAATAATGGAGAGATATCTTTGATATCGCTTTGTGAGCATGTGAGAGTGTGATTAAAATACGATGCATTATGAGAATTGAAAAGTTGACTGGATAGTGAAAAGGTTAAAAGAATCAATCGTCAAATAAAAAAAGAAGAAGAAAAATGTAAAGGGAAAAGTAGTTCATGTTCTCGTCATCCTGTTCAAAAGCTAACACAAGGGACCCATTTCAGAAAACTTGACCAAGAAAGATCACTCATTGGACACAAATTGAAACATGGCTTGAAAAGCCCACCAATTCTTGAAACCTTTTTCTTTCAAACCTCTAGAGTACATGACTACGTCTTGACCTGATTCTCACTAGGGGATATGTTGGCAGCCTGCGCGGTTCGATCACAAACGTCATCGTACCACATGAAGTCTTTCATTCAGGACTTGGTCGAACTACTTTGGACCAAATTCTCACTCGGGGATAAGTAGGCGAACCTCCCAAGATTCTCAATCCCTAACCATCCCTACTACACTATAGGCAACATTTTTTGCGCCTTTAGTTCTCTCATTTCAGACTAGGGGCAAACTTCGTTTGCCTAGGGTTACGCATGAATTGCTAAGCCAAGAACAAACTCTATATACCCAACCCCATGTTCCCTTTAATGATGGGTTGACCCATTTCATCCCGCTCTACTCATACAAATGGCCTCGAGGCTAGGAGAAACTACCTTTTCATCTTCTCAAAACCCAGTGGAATAAACCTTCATTCTCTTTATTACATCTTCAGACCAGAGGGAAACTTCGTTTGCTGAAAGCCTCATTTTATCCTAGAAGCAAGCCCCCAAGTCTAATTCAAACTAAGGGCAAACTTCATTTGCCAAAAGCCTTCTTTGATAGGAACAAGTTCCCATACTTATGATATAACGGATTTTGTTCTCGGTGCGTATTGGATTTGCGTTGATCGGAGGTATGGGAATATAATGGATTTATGTTCACAGACCTTGTAAAGGATTTGTGTTGATCAGAAGTATAGGAATATAATGGATTTATGTTCTTGGTCCTTGTAACAGATATGCGTTAATCAAAATCCCTAGCCATTCTTGGTCCTTGTGACGGATTTGCATCAACTAACCTTCAGTGGTTATCTCTGGCCATCATATCATGCATCATGCAATCGACAGGGAAGCATAGCATCAGCATGTCCAGGATCACTTTGCCTCCCCTAGAAACATTGCATAAGCACGTGCATCAAGATAGGATAGGTGCATTTCATTCATATGATCATTTTGTGCCAAAGTACTATCCCTTATCTAAACTACGCATTGGTCTGATTCCCATCGGGATACGTAGGCAGCTCATCATTGAGCACAACCAGCACTGACCGTCTTTGTGCCCATTTTTGCAACGCACCTTTATTTTTTACCTGAATTCGATAGGTTGGTCATAGGCTTGTCTTCACACAGGCTTCGACATGCACTTGTGATACACGTTGCTTCATGAGCTCTGCCGAAGACAGGCAAACTGTAGACACCCTAATTTTGACCAACCGGCGAATTTAGGGGATGATTACCTCTAAAACCAATGACGACGATGTCCGACAAAATTTAAAAAATCTTCAAGGATAATTCAATCTCTTCAGAAAGCCTCTCAATCTCGAAGATCGTAAAATTCAAAAAAGGAGGGAAGAAAACAAAGTACAAGAGGGATCTTGGGTGTGAAAATGTGTATTAAAGGAGAAATTAATAAAAATATATACATATTCAAAATGTAAGTGTATATATGTGTGTATGTGTTTTCTTTTAAGAAAATAAATTTTGTTTAAAAGAATTCAAAAAGGAAAAGAAAAGGATTTATTTAAAAGAAAAAAAAAGGAAAAAAAAAAAATAAAAACAAAAACAAAAAATATCTATCTAAGTAAAAAGGGGATGAGGCGGCTCGCGATGAAGCCAGTGGCACTCACTGAGTGTTGCGGACAACTCAGCGACTGCTGCTCGTTGTAATAGTTTATTTTTTAAATAGTATTGAACACCCAAAGATACCAGTGCACAGGCAAAATCTCCCCAAATTCATTGAATTTACCCCTCCCAAATGTCTATATAAAGGGAGATACATCTCCATTGTGAGGGGTTAGACATTTGGTTGCACAATTAGATAATTGAGAGAGAATTTTGAGTACAATTGAGAGAATTGGAAGGGAAGCCATAGGACAAGCTTGAAGAACTTAAAGAAGAGTTTGAAGAACATTGAATCTTCACCAAAACTAAGAAAATCTGAGGATATTTGGAGGTAATCCTCTAACCTTAGTTTGGTGTTAGCTTAAATTCAATCACAATTCATAGAATTCCTTAGGATCTTTACATAATTTTCAAAAAGTCTCTTCTAATCTCATTTCATCACACACCACTTGAATTATGATTGATTTCTCATTTGTTTATTTTTTTTTAATTGGATCTAAGTAGCTATGGATTTGAAATAAAATAAGTTTTCTAAAAGAAATTTGATTTGAATCATCAATTGGGTTTCGATCTTGTCTCTTTTTGTTTATGCTCTTCTCTTGGGAATCATGAGATCTTCAATATCTCATTTGAATCCTTTGAAGTTGGATCCTTTAATTTTCTGTAAATTTAAGATTTACATGGGAATTAAAGTTGATGTTAGTAACGTTTATGCATAATTGGTGGATCCAAGTCCATGATCATGATTTCGGTACTCCAATTTGTAGTTTTATAGAATTTTCTTCATATTCTATTGAAACCCATGAAGGATTGGATGTCTCTAGTCTCCAAGGACCATTGATTTGTGAGGAGAGGTAATTAAACTAAGTCTCAATTCCTCAAGAATCATTAACTTGAGAGAGGAATTGGACTTAAGAAGAGCCAATTGCTATGGCTTGATGATTTGAGTTCAAGTAATTCTATGTGTTTAAGTACTTTCACGAGGTTGATGGAATCCCTTGAAGTCATCATCTAGAGTTAGATCTATAAAAACCCTTAATGTTTTTTATTGTTGTCCTAAGTGGCTATAATACTTGTTTGGTCCAAATTTTCTCTTGAATTGTGGACCAAATTGGATTCAACAAATAGGTAGCTAATCAACAATGGTGCTATGAATCCACTGACAAGCTGTGATTAAGTATTTTAATTAAATCATGATCCGTTGGATTTGGATGAGACCAATTGGAATGTATTCATAACAGCTAGTTTTACCACTGCAATTTTTGTTTTGAATAGATTATATGGTTAGCATGGTTTGATCATAGGTTTTGCAAGATGACTACTCTCTGTCCAGAATTCCAGAATAGTGAATTTATTTCAAATTGTTTAGATCAAAACCTTAATCAAGTATTTCAAGGCTCAAATAATTTTCTTAAGTTTTGATGAGTTAATAACATCCTCTAAAAAATTTAGGAGGTTCAAGTTTTGTTTATAATTTTTAATGAATCGTAAAAAATCTCTGGATAGAGAGTTAATAAATCCTGAGTGATGTCTAGTTTTGGTCTAATTCCCAAAGATTGGACCATTTGATCTCTAATTTTCTTTTTAGGCTAGAAACTAGACTCACAGAGGTACATCATATCCAAAAACTACTAAGATCAAGCCATGGGAACCATGACTTTATTATTTTTAGATATCTGGTTTCCTCTCTGTAAATCCTGAATTCTGTGAATGATTTGATGAATCTCACCAAAGATAATCCAAATAATTTTTCCATGTTTTAGGATTTAAATCGTGTCTTGAATCAGATTAACTAGGCTTAAATCCAGAGGTTAAAAGATCCAAATTAATGAATGTTTTATGTCTTGCTCATTCTCATACATTCATAATCGTCCTATGTGGTAGTGATATTTGCATTTTAGAACATTGGTTTGTATTGAGATAAGTTATGATTGGTTGAACTGAATCATGGATTCCTTTCAATTACATTGAGGCTATATCATTTCTATATGGACATTACATTGGCTACTAGTTGAGACTTGCATATCTATAGAAATGTTTTGATTTCAACAAATTGGAAGGAATTCCAAATTTTGTCAACCTTATTTTTGTTAGATTTAGGTTAAAATTTGATATAATATTGTATTGAAAGTATGTGGACTAACCTTTGTTTTGCAGCGCTATTGAGGTATGACTTCTTGACTATTCTCTCGTTTGTTTCATTTCTTGATTTTATTGATTTTCGAGTCCATGTGCGACATCTTAGACTAGGATTTGGCCTCGTGTGTAAATATTGATTAAAGACATTTTCTCAGGTTTTTCAATTTTTCGTATGCATTGCACGTTTCTATATCGCTGGTGGATCTCGGGTAAGTTTTCTTGTTCTCTATTGCATGTCAGTTTGTCTGCTATTTGAACTGTGTGGTTTTGTATATCTTTTATCATTAGTAACCTTACACCCCTTTTAACATGCTTTTGGAATGTATATTCATATCTATGTATTAGTTGAGGGCAAGTTTAGATAATTTATTTGATTAAAAGAATGTTGAGCAGAAGTCTATCGCAAGATAGGATGAAAGTGGAGTTTTAGTCTGTCGGACTTCTTCTCCTCTCAATATTCCATAATCTCCGAACCTAGAAATCTTTAGTTTTGAAAAGATCAGTTTACTTTTTAAATGATTTCTTAATTAATTTTTCTTTTAAAAATTAAGTGACAGCTCATATTTGTTTTGTTTTAAAAGAAAGAAAAGTAAACCACCAGATCCATATCCACAAGTGCACATATTCGCGGAAAGAAGTTGGATAATTACGGTCATGGTACAAACGGTTGTGTATGAGATTTGCATAGTCCCAGCATGAGCAGGGCGTTTTAAAACATTATTCTAGGACAATCACATTAGGGAATAAATTTTCTATTTATTCCAAAAGTTTCACGTACAGTAGATTGAGGTTTAATTGCAATTATACAAAAGACAAACGCATCTATTCATCTATATAACACTTTCAAAAAGGAAGAAAAAAAAAAAAAAAAGTGTGTTTATAATGCTTAGTTTAATTTCCTTTTTTACTAGTGCCACTTATTAATAAAAGAATCCATAATGTGTTCAAAAGGGATATTTGTAAAACCTTAAACACTTGGAACTAGTTGACTGAATAAAGTGTTTTTGAGTAAAAAAAATAAAGATAAAATTTCAAGGACCAAAGTGAGATTTTGAAGTTAAGAAAGGTAAATTAAAAATTTTAAGAGGGGCACAAATTTAATAACCTAAAACACATTGGATATAAATTAGATTATTGAAAAGTTGAGGAACCTCGGTTCACCGTAAACCATATGTAGCTCCACCCCTATATATATATACACATATATCAGCAATTAAGGAAGCATCAAATGGAGTGCTAGACTCACACAACATTTCACACAAAATTTTACACAACATAATCCTGATCTTTGATTCTGATAGGTCCTGTGTCGGACCCATGTGTTCCCCACATGGGCTACTGAAATCTAGGACAAAGATTATTTTTTGTAGAATTTTGTGTGAGTATAACATTATTGTGTCTTTTAAGCGTTCCATGTAACTTCTGGGCATACATAGAATTATGTTCATTCTTGTTGAAATCATGATGCAAGCATTATGCTAAACAATTTAAGTAAGGGTAAAATTAAAAATCAGTCAACAATTAGTTAACAATTTAAAAGGTCTAGAAGAGAAGAAAATACTCTTGTTTAAACATGAGTCCCATTGTGGCCAATGAGATACTTGAGTGAGCATTAATGAACCATTTTTTGAGTGAGCAAAAATGCTCTCAAAAGAAAATCCTAGCTAGAACAGTCCGCAAGGTCAAGAGTCCAAGTTGGACAATATGAACACAAGACTTTAAGAGTTTGTTTGTTTATTTATTTATTGATGAAACAAGACTTTAAGACATTGAAACACATGACTTTGAAAGTCTGTAATATGATCAAGTCATCTAGACCATAGTTGTCGGAGAGAGAGAGAGAGATGGTTGTTGATCTGCTGGTGCCCTGGATCTTCATGATGTTGGTGGTGGTGACCAAAGACTCACCATCAGTGGTAGAAGCATCAAATGCAAAGCCTGGTTGCCCAGGCAGTTGCGGAAACACTAGCATTCCATATCCGTTTGGTATCGGATCCAATTGTTTCGCCGGTGAACGTTTTTCCATTACATGTGACAATTCCTCCACTCCACCCAGATCTCTCCTGATGGCACTCCAAATACAAATACACCGAATTTCATTCAAACGAGGTACTATCGGAGGTATAAGCCCAATAGTCACACCCACCTGTTCCGACAGAGTAATAACATTATTTCATGACGTGTTGGATTGGGGCACAAACAAAAACTGCACTTCATTTTTTGTCAACCAGATCGGATCGGAGGCGCCTACTAATCTCTCCGGATCCTTGTGTGGCAATAATGCTTTTTGTGGTACCCTTGATGACAATAATGCTCTATGTTTTTGTGACCGCGGCTATGACGGAAACCCATATCTCTCTGATGGATGTCAAGGTAATTACAAGCTCTAAGCCTAAAATCTAATTCAATAGCCATGTTTGTTGTAGTTTAATTAGAGATATAATAACCTTAATTTGCATTTTTGAATTATAGCGTTTAGAATTTAGAATAAGTTGTAAATCTGTTTGGTACAACTTTTTAAAAGTATTGATCGACAAAGTTGTACTGGTGTTTGGTAATATAAGCTATTAAATAACTTATATGATGTATGTTGTCCAAAATACCCTTATTAATAACGGTCTAAATATAATTTAATATTTATTTATTGAAAATGTATGAATTTTTAGGTTCCCATCTCAATTAATATTAGGCTATTAGTGCTACAACCATATGATACATAAGACGAATAATGATAGAGTTTTTAGACAAGTGATCTATTTAATTTAATTTAATAGGGGTAATTTAATTATGCCAATAGAAAATAAAATAAAATAAAGATTTATTAAATAACAAATAAGCTATAAGCTGCAAAGCACCTCCATTCTAGCTTCAAATAAGTTGGTTTTAGACCTTAAACAAGTTTAAAAAAATTATAAGTCACACCAAACACTTCATTTCAACTTATTCTAAGCTATTTTCTATAAGTTGCAGCTTATATACTGAAACAAACGTGGCCAATACCATGGTCCGCCATGCATGATATACTATACTACTCCCTCCGTCCCATATTAAGAGTCTCTTTTGGGAATTCCAACTTATTAAGGGGACAATCTTGATTTTATTGAGATTTTTAACTTTCCAATATTGCCCTTTTTGAAATTCAAAATTATAGTGTCACATCAAAAAAGAAAGGGAAGAGTTGGATATAATAAAAGACAAATTTGGAAAGTGTGTAGTAAAGTACTTTGACTTTTCAAAGAGGACTCTTAAAATGTGATATCAAAAAATGATATCAAGGACTCTAAATATGGGACAGAGGGAGTAACTAACTTCGATTAATTCCTTCGTTTTTACTTTTTCTGTCTGTGTGACTTCACTTCAGATATTGATGAATGTGCAAACCCAAAAGACATCTGTGGTAAGACTAAGAGGTTGTGTAGGAACACTCCAGGGAGTTACCGATGTGATTGCCCCTCTGGGTATATAGATGTTGGAGATGAATGCTACAAACCCAAGAAAAATAGCAGCAGAGATCAGATGATTGCCGTAGGTATACATATATCTTGCTCAATTCACACTACTGAATTTCAATATCCTGGTGTATTATTTATACTAATTATACATAGTAGAGGTTTCTTTAAAAAAAAAAAAGGCATGTTATATTTCGGTGCTCGATCTAATACACATGCATTGATTTGAGTTATCACATCTATTGTTCCTATGTATAACAGCCATGCGTCTGGTTTCGGTCACTTTTTACTTCCTTCGTCCTAAATTAAAAGTCATTGATTTCATTTTTGATGTCTAATCTGACGAATCGCTTTGCAAAGTAAATATACTTTAACTACATACTTTCCTAGTTTATCATCTATTATACAAAACTCTCCCACATTTTTTTTACTTGATGTCACACTAGAATTTTGAAATTTTAAAAGGACAATATCGAAATTGTATAAAATTTCACAACATTCAAAAAAGTTTCATAAAAAGTTAGAATTTGCAAAAGAGATTCCTAATATGAGATAGGAGTATAAAGAAAGAAAATAAAACTGGTTTTTCTAATCATGAACAATCGATCTAAAGAAACGATATGTTGAGGCGATAACCACACCAAGTGGAGCGGAGTAAACGTATAGAATAGAAAAGAAAAGAAAAAGTAGATAGGGACTTCACAGTTATTGAGAACTTCTGTTTGCCAAAATATTCACCCTCATTAACGGAAAAGTTTTACCTATAGAATAGAAAAGAAAAAAATAGTTAAGAAAACTGTCCAACTGAATTCTAATATGACCATCAAAACTTGTTTTGAGTCGTGGCTATCTATTTTCACATTTGAATTTTGTGTGACGTTAAGTGAAAGTAGAATTTTTTCTCTCAAAAAAAAAAAGTGAAAGTAGAATTTCATATGAAGATTGGTGATGCCATATATACAGCGTCGCTCATCAACAACCCAATGATAAGCCTACACTCAATTAATACAAGCATTGTTGTATTTACAAAGTCCATTTAAAATAATCACTTGCAATTGGATCTAAAATGAGGTCCTTAGCTTACCATATGATTAATCAAAGATTATTCAGCAATGAAACCAGAATTATGTGATGAGAATCATTCTAATCTTTAAAAATTGGCCTTCTACCTAGACTAGAATGGTAGAGAAGAATCATGTCTTCCTCTCCCGATAAAATGGGACATAAATTTGTCAAATATTCGCAAATCCCTTGTATTATACTTTCAATAAATATTGACCATTTTCTATGGAGTTCTACAGGTATTTCCTCAGGTATTGGGGTAGTGATGCTACTTATTGGGATGTGGTGGTTGTGGAAATTATTGAAAAGAAGAAAGAAGAATAAACTCAAGCAAAAGTTCTTTAAACGAAATGGGGGATTGTTATTACAACAATTATCTTCAGGTGAAGGTAATGTTGAGAAAACCCAAGTATTCACTTCAAAGGAGTTGGAAATGGCCACCGATAACTATAACCAGAATAGAATCCTTGGCCAAGGAGGTCAAGGTACTGTTTTTAAAGGAATGTTGGCAGATGGAAAAATTGTAGCAATCAAGCAGTCAAAAAAAATGGATAAAGGGCAACTCGAACAATTCATTAACGAGGTTGTGATTTTATCGCAAATCAACCATAGGAATATTGTTAGGATATTTGGATGTTGTTTGGAGACAGAAGTTCCCCAACTTGTTTATGAATTCATTCCAAACGGAACCCTTTTCCAGTATATCCATGACGAAAATGACGAGTTCCCACTATCATGGAATAAGCGTGTACAAATTGCTGCAGAAGTTGCAGGAGCACTTTCCTATCTACACTTGGCAGCATCCATACCAATTTATCACCGAGACATAAAGTCCGCAAATATATTATTGGATGAAAAATATAGGGCAAAAGTTGCGGATTTTGGGACTTCAAAATCACTTGCCATTGATCAAACACACGTGACCACACGGGTAATGGGGACCTTTGGATACATGGACCCTGAGTACTTCCAATCAAGCAAATTCACAGAAAAGAGCGATGTGTATAGCTTTGGAGTAGTTATTGTGGAGCTCTTAACTGGGGAAAAACCAGTCTCTTCAACGCTGTCAGAAGAAGGCAAAAATTTAGCAGCACACTTTATATTGATGATGGAGGAGAATAGATTGTACGACATTCTTAATGCTCGTGTCTTGAAAGAAGGTGGGAAAGAAGAGATCATGGTAGTTGCTAATCTTGCAAAAAGATGCTTAAACTTGAACAGGAGAAAAAGGCCAACGATGAAAGAAGTTGCATTGGAGTTGGAAGGGATTCAAGCATCTCACGGAGCATCTGTTGCACGAAAGAATAATGCAGAGGTTGAATACGAAGGAGCAGAACTATAGGGACCTTGATGTTATATATACTTCAACTTCAACAAGATCTTACGTAAAAATTGGAGGATCGTTATCGATAGAATGCCAAACCACTTGTTGGAGTACTTTAATAAATATTGTTAAAGAAAAGTTCTTTATCATTTTTTAACATTTAGTGCTTGAACATTAATCCAATATAGTAATATAATGTATAGCCACAATATATATAACAATCACGATATCATTTATCTACTTTAAGGCTATAATATAATACTATTAATGATACATTTTTTTTAATCATTGATGAGGTGAAGTTAGAAACGTTCAAATGAATGTTGGTTCAAGTATTTTTTTTTTTTTTGAAAAAAGGTAAATATATTCCAAAAAAAAATATGTACAAATAGGGGCATACCCTGGGATATAACAAGAAAGAACAACATGAGGATTGGTGGCAATGAAGCCACATAACACAAAAAGATAGACTACAAGAAAGTCATCTCACAACAACAATAGGAAGAAACAACCCTAAATTCAAAATCACAACCCCATTTATGTCTAGGGGTGTACAAAAAACTCAAGTTGGGAATGATGTTTCCATTTAGATCTAATCTGGTTATTAACATGTGAAACCATGGTTCGGAGCAACTGTTCTTTAGGACTAAAATTGCCTTTAAAAATTCTGATGTTTTTTTCCCTCCATATGCCATATATTGCAACTCCAAGACAAATTTTAGGTACGACATTTTCAATCTTTGTCCCCTTCCAATGATGCACCATCCATAGAACTGTAGAATTCCAATTAGTTTCATTCTAAGACAACCCACATCTCTGCATGAGATCCTGAAAGCATAAGTGCAAGCAAAAAATAGATGATTATGGGATTCCATTTGATTATGACTAAAAACACAGGCAAGTGGTCTAGGTGTATAAGTGTAGATTCTATCAAGGGTTGCAGGTCTTTTTTGGATAGCAACCCATAAAATTACATTTTGTCTAGGAGTACAACTTGAGAACCAAACAAGTTTATGACATGGAACCATTGGGGATTCATCTGTGAGATGATTCCATATATGTGCAAATTTACATTTCCCATTGGGTGAGGTGGTCCATAAAACGCTATCAATCATACCATTTGGCTTATAAATCTGAGATAAGATAGTTCGAACTTAATTCAAGCTTATAGTACTTGAAGTAGGCCAATTCCACTCACCATTCCTTATAATTACTTCCACTTTTGCATTAGCAATAGCAGTATCATAAGCAATTCTGTTAGAGTACTTCTCAAAAAGCGGGCCACATGGAAGCCAATTATCAAACCAATAGAAAGTATGTTGACCATTACCAATTTTATGAATAAGTAACGATCTCACAATTTTCCTAAGTTTTAACAACTTTCTCCAATACCAAGAACACTGGCCAGGAGCTTTAACTTCCCAATTTTTTTTAGTTTTAATCATATACAAGTGTACCCTACATTTCCAAAGAGATTTATTGTTAGGGTCAAGGAGGTTTCTAACATGTTTAAGATTTAGAATAGTATTAGTGAGGAAAACATCCTTAATTCCCAACCCTCCCTCTTATTTTGGCATGCAAACTTTGATCCATGCAATTTTGGCACCATGCCCCATCTCTGTGGTACCATTCCAAAGAAACCTTCTAAGAAGTTAATCCACATTACACTCTTTGGAAGGATAAACATTCCTGACCAATAATGGTGGATCCCTGAAAGAACAGATAGGATAAGTTGAGCCCTGCCAGCATGAGATAAACACTTAGATTTCCATGAGTGATTCTAGAGCAAATTTTAGTAACAAGAACTTCACAATGCACTTTTTTCAGCTTTGTAATAATGAGAGGAACTCCAAGATACCTCATAGGAAGGGTCCTGTAGAGAATTGGAGTTCTCTCTAAATGTTAGTAGCCAGTTGGTCTTTAAATACCATAAAAGAATACATAGCTTTTATCGCCGCTCTTCTTTCTGATGCGGGAGCCTTTTATTGGCTTGAAGTCCAAAAAAGTCGTAGAACTGGTTCAAAGTATCTCTAATTATCTTAGCAGATTCAATATCGCCATGGAGCAAAATAATAAGATCATCAGCAATACAAAGGTAAAATATCTTTAATATATCACATCTCCAATGAAAATTAAAAGATCCATTTTGAATGCTTTTGTGGAGTAATTGGCTCAAGACCTCCATGACAAGAACAAATAGATATAGAGAGATAGGATCTCCTTGCCTAAGGCCCTTGGCTCCATAAAAATATCCCACAGATTCACCATTAAAATTGATAGAATACCTTAGGGTTGTGATACAAGCCTTAATCCATTGTTTTATTTTTGGAGGGAATCCAAAACTATCCAGTAAATCAAGAAGAAAAGTCCAATTTACACTATCACATGCCTTCATGAGATTAACCATGGCAGCAACTCTAGGCTTCCCTCCTAGCTTGTGGTAGTCTCTCAACAAATCTATAAAACCAGATGGTTGGCGCATACAAACGTCCTCAGATAAGAATTTATGTAAAAAGGCATTTTGAACATCTAATTGGAGAATTGGACAATAGGCCAATTGTAGTAAACAGCCAAAGCAATAACGATGTGAATGGTGGAATGCTTCATGACTAGACTAAAGGTCTCATTGTAATCCAGGCCCTCTTGTTGATGAAAACCATTAGCCACAAGCCAGGCCTTGTAGCGTTCGACTGAACTATCAACTCTCCTTTTGATTTCAAATATCCAATTATTTGGTAAAATATTCATATCAGGCCGAGGAGGGACCAAAGACCAAGTTCCATTCTGTTGTAATGCATTAAATTTACCACCCATAGCGCCTCCATGCTTCCTGTTTAACTGCTTGACTAAAACAAGAAGGTTCAATTTCTGTAGTAAATTCCACATATAAAGAATATTTTGGGTTGGGTTTACAAATCCCAACTTTACTCCTTGTAAACATGGAATGAGAAGACTCAGCAAGAGGTGATAATTCCTCAGGCTCAAGGGTAGGAAGAGGAGGCGATGATGGAGTGGGTGGTGGATTAGGTGGGGTGACGACGGTGTGATGTTGTGGGCGAGCAGGTAAGGTATTTGGAGGTAGAGGGGGGAGGGTGAGCAACAGGAGGCGGAGATGGTATTGTAACCATCCCTAGTAAACGCACAAAGGAATCAATGGAGACCATGGAATGAGAGGAGGTAACTGCAATATGTTGGAAAGGGAAAGAATGTTCATCAAAAACAACATGACGTGATTGGTAAACGTGACCTGTGGTTGGATCAAGACAATGATAACCCTATTGATTGAGTGAATAACCGATGAACACACACCTCTTTGATCTAAATTGCAATTTGTTGGTGTTATAAGGACGTAAGTAAGGGAAGCATGCACAACCAAAACTTCGAAGAAATTCGTAGGAGGGATGCCAATCAATTAATTTGGCATAAGGAGTGGAATTGTTAAGCACTCGGTGATTGATTAAGTACACAGTGGTGTTAAAGGCATCTACCCAATAAGTAACAGACATATGAGCATGAGCAAGAAGTGTAAGGCTTGTTTCAACAATAAGGCGGTGTTTGCATTCAGCTAGACCATTTTGTTCAGGGTGACCTAGACAAGATGTTCTAAAATGAATTCCATGGTTAGCTTAAACACGTTGAAATGCAGTTTTGGTATATTCACCACCTTGATCGGATTGGAAAGCTTTTATAGTGGATGAAAACATATTTTCAACATGCAATTTAAATTTTACGAAGAAAGCATAAAGTTCATGTTTAAAATGCATTGGAAAAATTCAGTAATATCTTGAAAAATCATCCACAAACATGACATAGTATCATGATCCTTTGATGAAAGCAGTAGGAGAACACCAAACATCAGAATATATTAAATCTAAAGGACCCTTAACCACTGAATTAGATAATTGAAACGGCAACTTTGTACTCTTTCCTAAAGGACATGACTGACAAAATGAAACTGAGCTTGATCCTTTAAGAGGCAAACTTTTATTAGACATAAGATGCTGAAGAGCACGAGAAGCAGGATGACCAAGCCTAGAATGCCATTCTTGTGCACCAACACGAACACCAACGAAAGCACCCACTTTTGGTAGAAATTTGGTTGTGGATGTTGAATGGATATAGTCCATTTTCACTCTTTCCACGGAAAAGCGTCTTCCCCGATTTTAGGTCCTTCACAAAGAAACAGTCAGAAAAGAACACAAAGAAACAATTATTGTCAAGTGTAAATTGATGAACAGAGAGAAGATTAGTGACAACAGAAGGACAATGAAGAATATTGTTTAATTTAAAAGAGGTGGAAGGATGGTGTAAATGGGATGAACCAATGTCAAAGATATTCAAACCTGCACCATCACCCACAACAACTTGGTCTAGACCTTGATATTCATCATGGACAGTAAGATTAGCAAGGTCCTTGGTGATATGAGCGGATGCGCCAGTATCAGTGATCCATTGGGTAGGCATGTTGAGAGAAGATGTAGAAGGTGGATGAGAATATGGTGCTGCAGCTGCCATGGCACTGAGGTGTTGTGTGGGAACACGACCTTCACAAGCTTGATTCATATGGTTATAGCAGTCAATAGCAGTGTGCCCAGGTGTATTACATATCTGATAAATGGGTGCACTAGACTTTGATGAAGAAAAGCCAGCACTAGAAGTATTGGAAGGAAGAATGGAAGAAGTACAACCACGACCCCGACCTCAACGGAATGAACCCCGTGGACCACCCTGTCCAGAGTTGGTATTTTGGAGAATATTTGGAGTATACAAGGTAGTCGGAGTTACCTCAAGAGCCAGAGTATTTTGAACGTTGAGTCATATTTCAGCACTAAGAAGAAGAGCAACAAGGTCATCATAAGAAATAGGTGTATCTCTTGCTTGGGCAGAACTCACAGTAGCTTCATAGATAGATCTAACATTGTTCATAATGATAGAAATAAGATCATCACCATCTACTGGTTTGCCTGTCAACACATGATTGTCAGCAATATGTCTAATCTAGTCCACAAAGTCGATAATAGAGAGACCTTTTCCTTCACGATTATGTGATTGGGATGCATCTCTTTTTTAGTGAGGTCCATGTCTCATAAGATGACTTAGAGCGTGCAACGGTCGAAAGAACAGATGGAGTCAAGGAGTTGTTAATCCAACTCAAGATCAATTAATCCTTTTGTTGTCAGTCATCATAGGCTCGATCATTCTCGGTAGTAGCAACACCATTTGCACCAATTTTGAATTATGATGGACACACAATAGTACCGTCAACAATGCCCATGCACTTTCTACTCTTAAGAATAGGAGAAATTTGAGCCAATCCTAGGGGATAATTGGTTCTATCAAGCTTAATTGACAAGAATCCAGATAGGTTAGATACAGCAACACTAGAAATATTTGAAGTAGTTCTTTCCATTGTTGAACCGAAAGAGTCTAGAAGAGGAAAAAAATCGTTGGATTTCAATGGCTCTGATACCATCAAAGTTTGCACACAGTTCTATTTTATTATGGTTACAAACCACACTTAATCATGGTGGCATATGTATCATATATGGATACAAACTTTACATCCCAATCTATGGTAGTCAGTCAAAAAGAATAAATACAAAAATAGTATTCTAAGGCAAGAGACTAGGGATCTAACATTGACCATAGTTAATGGAGAGTAGTAATCACGTGGGTTTTATGACCCAAAATCAATTCCTTGATTTGGAGAGATCACGTGGGTTCTATTGACCCAAAATCAACTCCTTGATTTGGCTTGGTAAGTTTATTACTATCAATAGGGAGTCCCGATTCCGTCGGAATAGAAGCAATCGATAATCTGGGTAGAGATGGTTGGTTAAAGATTTATCTATTGCAAATATGTGCAACAATGGAGCATCCTTCATCAGAGCAACTAACAATGGAAAAATGGAGAAATTATAGTGCTCATCAGTCAAAAATAAAATTAAAATAACAAAATCTAAATCACAAAACTAAAATAAAAATCACAAATCCTTGATCACAAAGTGCGAGTTTTTTTACCTTAAAAACCCCAGTCGACTCACCAAGTCCGCACTGGAGCTGTACTGTATATATATAATTTTCTCAAAGTGGGAAGAAGAGGAGATATGGAGAGAGAGCAAAGAGGAAGATGTACAGGAATACATAGGGGTATACATCGAGGGCAAAAGATTAAAAGAAATAAATAGAGGAAGAGGGAATGAATGGGAAGATGAAAAGGCCCTACAAAAAATATACATAGCACTCAAGGTAAAGAATGTTACTAAATTACAAAGAAATGAAGAACAACCCAGACTTAAATTAAGGAAAATAGAGTATACCAGATGGTTTAGTGTTTTACCTTTGGACTTCCTAAGCAGAAATGTACAACTTGTTTCTCACTGTCTCTGAACTTTGTAAACCTATAAAGTGTTGGGTTTGTGCCCTCAAACCATTACTTTATGTATGAGACATTGACATTTTAATATATGGATGTCAACTTTACACTTCATTATGTATGTTTCTTTCATGAGATGATTGTTAATCCTTAAGTGTCATAGTAAGTAATTCGTGCGTGTATAAGATACATACAAGTGAGATACGAATTACTATTCTTTGATACTTAGAACTTGTCACAGTGGATAATGAGACTGGATATCTCATCAGGTTTACACTGTAGCATGATTGACTACCATTGGATGGAGTGATGAATCTCAATCACTAGAGTGTAACTCTCAGTTAATATGCTAGTGCTTATAGTGCATTGACGGACCTGAGCTTTCTTATTGACATTGAAGACTGTCAAACAGTCAATAGGAACTCATAACTTGTATAAGGTACGTGTTCTCAATCTTGAGACGATTATGAACACAGACTGTGGATATGACTGCTTTGACTTACCAATCAGTGAGGTCTATAAAAGATCAACACTTGGGTATCTTGGGTATGTCATGTTCATAGGGTTGTGAACATATATTGTCAAGACAGAATCTACCCTCTATTTTAGAGTAAGCATTCCCTTGAGAATGTCACCAAGTTGGTTACTGAGTATTGCAGTCTTGTTGATAAGAGTTATCAACATGTTTGGTAATCATGAGAGGTGAATGGGACTCAAGGAATACAAGAAGTTTCATGATTAAGGTTGACAGTAACAGTTATCCGACTACCTGAATGTGATTACGAATGCTGAAGGTAGAGGGACATTAGTACAACATACAAGTCTAGTTATCGATTCAGATATGTTCTTTTGCGTTGGAGTTCAGTTATCGTTTTATAGTGGAGTAAACATTAACTGATCAGTCGATTAATTTGCTGATCAAAGAGTTTGGTCATGGGAATTAATCAGCTGATCTGAGCTAACAATAAAGAGCCTAGGAGGTCCCACTCTTAGCTCCGCCAGGATACTTGGAAAGACACTTGAGGAAGCTGTCAAGACAGGTTCGATCGATTGAAGCTAGTTCGATCGATCAAAGTCATGGCAGGTTCGATCGATCGAAGTCCTTCGATCGATTGAAGGTTAGGTCAGTTCTGGGAATCTATAAATAGGGCAGCTGCGTTTTGGAAAAGAAGTTCGTCGTTTTAGAACGTCAGAAGCTGCAGAAACTGTTTTAGAGCCCCAAACCTTCTTCTTCCTCTCTATTAGAGATCCCACCATCTCTAGTCTCTCCGGGAAGCCTCCGCAGGAGACATAAGGGTGAAGGCAACCTAGTGGAAGCTGCTGCATCACCAAGGAAGAAGAAGAAAATTAGAATTGGGTTCAAGACACTAAGGTATAACTCTTGTGCCCTCTTGTGCACATCTATGGAATTAACGAGTAGTAGATCCTGGACTACCATTAAGTTTTTATAACTTGACTTTTCCGCTGCGCGTTTAAACTTTTAATTTAAACCGGTTTTTCCTTCAATTGGTATCAGAGCCACGCTCATTTGGATCTATAGATGCGTTTTTTGGAACACTATTTTAACTTGCATGTTGATTTTAGAACTGTTTCAAAACTGCATTGTCATAGATCTATTTTTGCAGTGTTATCGTAGCAAAGTACAAATCTGTGATTACATAGGATGCAAGGCGGGATCGATCATGTTTCGATCGATCGAACATTCTCTGTACCCAATCGATTGAACAATTTTCAATCGATCGAATCCTTCTGGTGTTCGATCGATCGAATGTAGTTAGATCGATCGAGACAGACTCTTTGTCAGGTTCTCTATTTCACATTTTTAAAGAGTTTTGAAATTAAAAACTTTAATTTTAAAATATTTTGCAAAATTTTCAAATCATTATGTGAAATAGAATGTTCAAACGATTGAACAGTATTCAATCGATCGAAGGTTCGAGCGATCGAAATGTGACAGAGAAGTAAGATGCTGTTTTAAGTTCTAATTCAGTATGTAAAGAATTTATGTACTATGTGAATCAATTAGCGGTTCCAATTGTTATATATGCATGGATGTGTGTTAGACGAACCCTTTTGCAGCAAGATTATGTAGGAAAAACAGGTTTAAATGCAAAGTTTAAACGCGCAGCGGAAAAATCAAGTTATGAAACTATATTGGCATGCCCGGATCTACTACTCGTCAATTCTACAGATGCGCACAAGAGGGGACACGAGTTATACCTTAGTGTCTTGAACCCAATTCTGATCTTCAACTTCCAGCATCCTCCACTAGATGATCTTCACCCTTATGACTCCTGCGGATGCCTGCCAGAAAGACTAGGGTTGGTGGGAACCCTAATGGAGAGGATAGAGAAGGTTTTGGGACTCCAAAACAGTTTCTGCAGCTTCTGACGTTCAAAACGACGAACAACTTTTCCCATAACGCAGCTGCCCTATTTATAGATTCCCAGAACCGACCTAGACTTCGAGCGATCGAAGTGCCTTCGATCGATCGAACATTCGATCGATCGAACCATCTTCGATCGATCGAACCTGCAGACTTCAATCGATCGAGACATCTTCGATCGATCGAACCTGTCTGGACATCATCCTCAAGCATCTTTCCAAGCATCCTGGCGGAGCTAAGAGTGGGACCTCCTAGGCTCTTTATTGTTGGCTCAGACCAGTTTGTTAATTACCATGACCAAACTCTTTGATCAGCAAACTAACTAACTGGTCAGTTAAAGTTTATTCCACTATAAAACGATAACTGAACTCCAACGCAAAAGAACATATCCGAAGCGATAACTAGACTTGTATGGTGTATTAATGTCCCTCTACCGTCAGCATTCGTAATCATATTCAGGTAGTCGGATAATTGTTACTGTCAACCTGAATCATGATTACTTCTTGTATTCCTTGAGTCCCATTCACCTCTCATGATTACCAAACATGTTGATAACTCTTATCAACAAGACTGCAGTACTCAGTAATCGACTTGGTGACATTCTCAAGGGAATGCTTACTCTGAAACAGAGGGTAGATTCTATCTTGACAATATATGTTCACAAGCCTATGAACATGACATACCCAAGATACCCAGGTGTTGATCTTTTATAGACCTCACTGATTGGTAAGTCAAAGCAGTCATATCCACAGTCTGTGTTCATAATCGTCTCAAGATTGAGAACACGTACCTTATACAAGTTATGAGTTCCTATTGACTGTTTGACAGTCTTAAGCGTCAATAGGAAACTCAGGTCCGTCAATGCACTATAAGCACTAGCATATCAACTAAGAGATACACTCTAGTGATTGAGATTAATCACTCCATCCAATGGTAGTTAATTATGCTACAGTGTATACTTGATGAGGTATCCGGTCTCATCATCCACTGTGACACATTCTAAGTATTAAAGAATAGTAATTCGTATCTCACTTGTGTGCATCTCATACACACACAAATTACTTACTATAATACTTAAGGATTAACAATCATCTCATGAAAAGAACATACACAATGAAATGTAAAGCTGATATCCATATATTAAAATGTCAATGTCTCATACATAAAGTAATGGTTTGAGGGCACAAACCCAACAAACTCCCACTTGCACTCATAACCATTCAGAACTACATCTAAGACCTAGACTATCTAGATGACGATCAAAGACCTTCTGTGGCAAGGCCTTTGTAAACGGATCAGCAAGATTGTCAGCTGTGGCAATCTTGGTGACAGTCACATCTCCACGTTGAACAATATCTCGGATAAGATGATATTTCCGCTCTACGTGCTTTCCCTTTCCGTGGTTCCTTGGCTCCTTGGACTGAGCCACTGCCCCACTATTATCACAATAAAGCGTAATAGGCGACAGCGACGCTGGTACCACCTCGAGTTCCATAAGGAACTTCTTGAGCCAAACAGCTTCCTTTGCGGCTTCACAAGCAGCCACATACTCAGCTTCTGTAGTTGAGTCTGCAATGCATTTCTGCTTAATGCTCCTCCAACTGACAGCACCACCTCCCAAGGTAAAGAGATGACCGGACGTCGACTTCCTCGAATCTTTATCTGACATAAAGTCCGAGTCAGTGTATCCCACTGGAATAAACTCACTACCACCGTACATAAGCATGTAATCTTTAGTTCTTCTCAAGTACTTAAGAATGTGCTTAACGGCTGTCCAGTGCTCTGGACCCGGATTCGACTGATATCTGCTAACCATGCCAACGGCAAAGCAGATATCTGGTCTAGTGCATAACATCGCATACATGAGACTTCCCACTGCAGAAGCATAGGGAACTCCTGTCATGCGATTCCTCTCCTCCTGTGTCTTTGGACACTGGTCCTTGGAGAACGCTAAACCATGCCTGAAAGGTAACAAACCTTTCTTCGAATTATCCATTGAAAACCTAGTTAGCACCTTATCGATATAACCAGCTTGAGATAATCCCATTATCTTTCGCTTGCGATCCCGAAAGAGCTTTATCCCAAGAATATAGCTCGCCTCTCCTAAATCCTTCATATCGAAAGTACTAGCTAGCCAAACCTTGACCGTTGACAATGCCGCTACATCATTTCCAATGAGTAGAATGTCGTCAACGTAAAGCACAAGAAAAGCCACCACTTTCCCTTCACTCTTCTTGTATACACAAGGTTCATCCAGATTCTGTATGAAACCAAACGATTTGACCGCTTAGTCAAATCGCATGTTCCAACTTCTGGATGCCTGCTTAAGCCCATAAATGGACTTTTGCAACTTGCATACCAAGTTACCTTTCCGACCAGCTATGAACCCTTCTGGTTGTTGCATATAGATGTCCTCCTCAAGATTGCCATTCAAGAATGCAGTCTTGACGTCCATCTGCCAGATCTCAAAATCTAGGCATGCAGCAACGGATAAGAGTATTCTGATGGACTTGAGCATGGCCACCGGCGAGAAGGTTTCCTCATAGTCAATGCCCTCCCTCTGAGTATAACCTTTCGCTACAAGCCTTGCCTTAAAGGTCTCAACCTTTCCATCAGATCCTCTTTTCCTCTTGTAGACCCACTTACAGCCAATGGGTTTAATATTGGCTGGAAGTTCTACAAGATCCCAGACCTGATTAGAATCCATAGATTCCAATTCAGCCTTCATAGCTTTAACCCAATGAGCTGAATCAACATCAGCCATTGCCTCTTCGTATGTGGTAGGATCAGATTCAGATTCTATGGAGACAGCTTCAAAAACTTCTCCTAAGAACATGTATCTATCAGGCTGGCTGATAATCCTCCCACTACGACGAGGTACTGGTGCGGAAATAGGTGAAGAAGTGGTGTTTTCCTGATTTACATCGTTATTAACTACAGGTTGGACTGAGGGCTCTCCTTCTATCTCTCTAAGATCTATCCTTCCCTTAGGTTTATGGTTCATGATATAATCATCCTCCAAGAAAATAGCATTCGTACTGACGAACACCTTCTGTTCTCTTGGATCATAAAAATACCATCCATAAGTACCCTTTGGATACCCCACGAAGTAACATACTTCCGATCTAGAATCCAACTTGCTCATCTTTCCTTTTAGCACATGTGCCGGACATCCCCATATCCGGAGATGTTGCAAAGAAGGCTTGCGCCCAATCCACATCTCTCGTGGTGTCCTGGGAACAGATTTGCTTGGTACTAGATTTAGTATGTAAGCAGCGGTTTCCAAAGCATAACCCCAAAGAAATAAAGGTAACTCAGAATAACTCATCATTGACCTAGTCATGTCTAAAAGAGTCCGATTCCTTCTCTCCGCTACACCGTTTTGCTGAGGCGTGCCAGGTGCAGTCAACTGTGACAGAATCCCATTCTGTACGAGGTGATCAATAAATTCATTAGAGAGGTACTCGCCACCTCGATCAGATCGAATGGCCTTGATATGTGTGCCCAATTGCTTCTCCACTTCAGCCCTAAACTCTTTGAACTTTTTAAAGGCTTCAGACTTGTGCTGCATTAGGTACACATATCCATACCTAGAGTGGTCATCAGTAAATGTTATGAAATACTCATAACCACCCCTTGCTCTAATATTTATTGGTCCACACACATCAGTATGAACTAATTCCAACAATGCATTGGTTCTATTGCCCTTTGCAGGAAAGGGCCTTTTGGTCATCTTACCCTCTAAATAAGACTCGCAGACTTCTATTGGTTCGAGAACCAAATCGCCTAAGACCCCTTCTTTGACTAGTCTGCCAATCCTATTTAGATTGATATGACCAAGCCTCATATGCCAAAGCCTTGTTGGATTAGTGGAAGGTCTCTTTCTCTTAGATGGTACAGTTACCACTGAGTTATTAAGTTCCATACAAGAATCTTTAGAAATATTGGGAGTAATCACATACAAACCATTTGATTTTACACCAGAACATATAAAAGAACTATTTCTTTTAATCACAACTTCAGTTCCAAAATGAAAAGAATAACCATTATTCGATAAATTAGAAACTGAAATTAAATTACGTCTCATTGAAGGGACGTAAAGTACATCTGATAAAATCAAAACTTTATTGTCTAGAAATTCTAAAACTACGACTCCTATAGCAACCGCAGAAACGGTTGCGCTAGAACCTAGAGTAAGTACGATTTCCCCATCACTGCACTTCCTGGTTGATCTGAACCCCTGCAATGAATTACAGATGTGGTTAGTTGCACCAGAATCAATGCACCAAGTGTTTGAAGTATCCGTTATAAAACTTACTTCAATCACATGTGATTCAAACATACCTTGAACTCTTGTAGCTAAGAATTCTGGACAGTTCCTCTTCCAGTGGCCCTTCTCACCGCATTGGAAACACTTTCCTTTGCCTTGGCCACCCACCTTCCCTTTGCCCTTACCTTTTCCCTTAGATTTTGCAATCTTAGGGACCGGTCCAACACTTGAACCACCAGTGCTAGCCTTCTTCTTCCCTTTCTTTCCTTTCGGCATAGATCGGGAAGAGGAAGCGCTTTTCTCAACGTTTAAAACGCTGCCCCCAGGCTTGATCACCCCTTCCGCCGCCAATAAAGAGCTCATCAATTCGCTCATTGAAAAATCCATTTTATTCATATTATAATTCAGTTTAAATTGAGCGAATGATGGTGACAGCGTATTGAGGATCATATCAACTTGGATCTGTGCATCGATGTTGGCACCTAGGGTCTCCAGCTCGTTTAAATAACCAATCATTTTCAAAACATGTTCTTTGACTGGAGTCCCTTCCGACATCTTAGCACTCATTATCTTCTGCATAGCTACCTGTCTGGCAGGCCTGCCATGCTCCCCAAACATCTTTTTCAGGGATTCGATAATGTCACTGGCGGAATTGTTCGACTGGTATTGGTGTTGTAACACATTAGCCATAGAAGCCAATATGTAACAACGAGCCATCCCATTCGACTTTTTCCATTTATCAAACTCGCGTCTAGCAGCAGCCGAAGCATTTGCAGCGGGTTCTTCGGGGCATGGGGTGGTGAGGACATATATGTGATCCTCCGCAGTTAACACGATGTCAAGGTTACGTTTCCATTCAGTGTAGTTGTTTCCAGTTAACTTGTTTTGAGTGAGTATGGTGGCAAGTGGACTAAATACAGATCCAGACATTATGATTTACTGTAAAAATCAAAACAAAATAAATATGGATATCAGAATTTGACAGTTTGAAATAAAAGAATCCTTTTAAAACTCTTATTTTAAAACAAAGTCGCCAGAATATCGAAACGAAAGAATAAAGCCTCCGTGTGGTGGTCAATGTTCGATCTTTCGATTTATCATAACTTATCCGCTATGCAACTCTTGCAAAACAAGTTATGACTTCCGAACCTATTTGATCTCTAAGTTTCTGAATAATGCCCCGTGTGGGATCCCTTATCCATAGCTTAGCTAGTGTGTACCATTAACTAGGATCCAATCATAACCGTCTCAAGTAGCTCCTCCGTATGGTGGTCACCCTCTAACACGTCTGATTGATCCTATCAAAAGAAGTTCACATCTAGTAACCAATGAGTAATGCACCCTCCGTATGGAATGATCACCCCTGGCGAGGTGACACAGAATGCACCACTCATCTTACAGTGAACCGTTAATGGAAGATCGTGGGTGTAATTAATAAGACCCTCTCCCACTAGATTTAGTAAAAAAGGATTTTGCTTTTTGAGAAAATCTGTTTCTACACACTTCCCATAAACATCTAATGTTTACTAATGTGTTGAAAACGGTTTTTGAATTTTATTTTAGAAAACTTGTTTTGCGTGCATGCAACAATGTATTATACGCCAATCACAAACAAAGCACATAAAACAAAAAACTAAAATGAAATAAAAGACATCCAAACGATGCCTCTATCTCCCATGGCTCTATCTCCATAGAACATGCTTTTGGTTTGATCGCCTCCAGCTCCATCTTCATGGACAACGGCTCCTTGCTCCATCTTCATGGATATTCTAATTCTATTACATTGAACCTATGCCTCTTTTGAAGCTTACAATTTATCTAGAAATAGAAATAGCAACAACAAAATAAAAGGCTAGGGAAACCGGTGCGACTTTCCTTTTCATAGGATTGAAGTCGCAGCGCCCTTTACATATGCCTTAAAACCAAACCAAACTTAAAACAACACACCAATCTAAAACATTCAAACACAAAATTAAATGCTCTTGGCGCCATGGGAGATAGCGACTAACTTTTGCTGCAAAAGGTTAGTTGAACACACATCCACGCATATATATATAACAAAATATAACTATTGGAAACCTTAATTGATTCACACAGTATATAAACTCTTTACATACTGAATTAGAACTCAAAACAACATCTAACTTCTCTGTCATAGTTCGATCGATCGAAGACCGTTCGATCGCTCGAACCTTCGATCGATTGAACACTGTTCAATCGCTTGAACATTCTATTTCACAGAATGATTAAAAATTTTGCAGAATACGTTAAAATTAAACTTTTAATTTCAAAATACTTTTAAAACTGTGAAACAAAGATCCTGACAAAGAGTCTGTCTCGATCGATCGAACTCTATTCGATCGCTCGAACAACAGAAGGTTTCGATCGATCGAAACCTGTTCGATCGCTCGAGTACAGAGTGTTCGATCGATCGAGACTACTTCGATCGATCGAACCCATCTTGCATCCAATGCAATCACAGATTTGTATACTGCTGTGATAACACTGCAGAAACAGATCTGTGACGATGCAGTTTCGAAAACAGTTCTAAAATCAACATGCAAATCAAAATAGTGTTCCAAAAACGCATCTATAGATCCAAACGAGCCTGGCTCTGATACCAATTGTAGGAAAAACAGGTTTAAATGCAAAGTTTAAACGCGCAGCGGAAAAATCAAGTTATGAAACTATATTGGCATGCCCGGATCTACTACTCGTCAATTCTACAGATGCGCACAAGAGGGGACACGAGTTATACCTTAGTGTCTTGAACCCAATTCTGATCTTCAACTTCCAGCAGCCTCCACTAGATGATCTTCACCCTTATGACTCCTGCGGATGCCTGCCAGAAAGACTAGGGTTGGTGGGAACCCTAATGGAGAGGATAGAGAAGGTTTTGGGACTCCAAAACAGTTTCTGCAGCTTCTGACGTTCAAAACGACGAACAACTTTTCCCAGAACGCAGCTGCCCTATTTATAGATTCCCAGAACCGACCTAGACTTCGAGCGATCGAAGTGCCTTCGATCGATCGAACATTCGATCGATCGAACCATCTTCGATCGATCGAACCTGCAGACTTCAATCGATCGAGACATCTTCGATCGATCGAACCTGTCTGGACATCATCCTCAAGCATCTTTCCAAGCATCCTGGCGGAGCTAAGAGTGGAACCTCCTAGGCTCTTTATTGTTGGCTCAGACCAGTTTGTTAATTACCATGACCAAACTCTTTGATCAGCAAACTAACTAACTGGTCAGTTAAAGTTTATTCCACTATAAAACGATAACTGAACTCCAACGCAAAAGAACATATCCGAAGCGATAACTAGACTTGTATGGTGTACTAATGTCCCTCTACCGTCAGCATTCGTAATCATATTCAGGTAGTCGGATAATTGTTACTGTCAACCTGAATCATGATTACTTCTTGTATTCCTTGAGTCCCATTCACCTCTCATGATTACCAAACATGTTGATAACTCTTATCAACAAGACTGCAGTACTCAGTAATCGACTTGGTGACATTCTCAAGGGAATGCTTACTCTGAAACAGAGGGTAGATTCTATCTTGACAATATATGTTCACAAGCCTATGAACATGACATACCCAAGATACCCAGGTGTTGATCTTTTATAGACCTCACTGATTGGTAAGTCAAAGCAGTCATATCCACAGTCTGTGTTCATAATCGTCTCAAGATTGAGAACACGTACCTTATACAAGTTATGAGTTCCTATTGACTGTTTGACAGTCTTAAGCGTCAATAGGAAACTCAGGTCCGTCAATGCACTATAAGCACTAGCATATCAACTAAGATATACACTCTAGTGATTGAGATTAATCACTCCATCCAATGGTAGTTAATTATGCTACAGTGTATACTTGATGAGGTATCCGGTCTCATCATCCACTGTGACACATTCTAAGTATTAAAGAATAGTAATTCGTATCTCACTTGTGTGCATCTCATACACACACAAATTACTTACTATAATACTTAAGGATTAACAATCATCTCATGAAAAGAACATACACAATGAAATGTAAAGCTGATATCCATATATTAAAATGTCAATGTCTCATACATAAAGTAATGGTTTGAGGGCACAAACCCAACAGATTAGTCGCTATCTCCCATGGCACCAAGTCATTTGAATATTTTGTATTTACATTGTTTGAGATTGGTGCATGTTGTAATTTAAGTTTGGTTTGGTTTTAAGGCATATATAAAGGGCGCTGCAACTTCAATCCTACGAAAAGGAAAGTCGCACCGGTTTCCCTAGCCTTTTATTTTGTTGTTGCTATTTCTATTTCTAAATAAATTGTAAGCTTTGAAAGAAGCATAGGACAAATGTAATAGAATTAGACAATCCATGAAGATGGAGCAAAGAGCCGTTGTCCATGAAGATGGAGCTGGAGGCGATCAAACCAAAAGGAGGTTCTATGGAGATAGAGCCGTGGGAGATAGAGGCATCGTTTGGATGTCTTTATTTTCAATTTTAGTTTTTTGTTTTATGTGCTTGGTTTGTGATTGGCATTTAATTATATTGTTAATACTTGCATGCATGTAAAACAAGTTTTCTAAAATAAAATTCAAAAACCATTTCAACGCATTAGTAAACACCCACGATCTTCCATTAACGGTTCACTATAAGATGAGTGGTGCATTCTGTGTCACCTCACCAGGGGTGATCATTCCATACGGAGGGTGCATTACTCATTGGTTACTAGATGTGAACTTCCTTTGATAGGATCAATCAGACGTGTTAGAGGGTGACCACCACACGGAGGCGCTACTTGAGACGGTTGTGATTGGATCCTAGTTAATGGTACACACTAGCTAAACTATGGATAAGGGATCCCACACGGGGCATTATTCAGAAGCTTAGAGATCAAATAGGTTCGGGAGTCATAACTTGTTTTGCAAGAGTTGCATAGCGGACAAGTCATGATTAATCGAAAGATCGAACATTGACCACCATACGGAGGCTTTATTCTTTCGTTTCGATATTCCGGCAACTTCGTTTTAAAAATAAGAGTTTTTAAGGATTCTTTTATTTTAAACTGTCAAATTCTGATATCCATATTTATTTTGTTTGTTTGATTTTCAGTAACCATAATGTCTGGATCTGCATTTAGTCCACTTGCCACCATACTCACACAAAACAAGTTAACTGTAAACAACTACACTGAATGGAAACGTAACCTTGACATTGTGTTAACTATGGAGGATCACATATATGTCCTCACCACCCCAAGCCTTGATGAACCCGCGGCAAATGCTTCGGCAGCTGCCAGACGCGAGTTCGACAATGGAAGAAGTCGAATGGAATGGCTCGTTGCTACATTCTGGCCTCAATGGCTGGTGTGTTGCAACACCAATTCTAATCGAATGATTCTGTCATTGACATTATCAAGTCCCTGAAAAGGATGTTTGGGGAGCATGGTAGGCCTACCAGACAGGTAGCTATACAAAAGATAATGAGTGCAAAGATGTCGGAAGGGACTCAAGGAACATGTCTTAAAAATGACTGGTTATTTAAACGAGCTGGAGACCCTAGGTGCCAACATCGATGCACAGACCCAAGTTGATATGATCCTCAATTCGTTGTCGCCTTCATTCGCTCAATTTAAACTTAACTATAATATGAATCAAATGAATTTTTCAATGAGCGAATGATGAGTTCTCTTTTGGTAGCGGAAGGGGTGATCAAACCTGGGGTCAACGTTTTGAACGTTGAGAAAAGCGCTTCCTCTTCCCGATCTACACTAAAAGGAAAGAAAGGAAAGAAGAAGGCTGGTACTGGTGGTTCAAGTGTTGGACCGGTCCCTAAGATTACAAAATCTAAGGGAAAAGGTAAGGGCAAAGGGAAGGTAGGTGGCCAAGGCAAAGGAAAGTGTTTCCAATGCGGTGACAAGGGCCACTGGAAGAGGAACTGTCCAGAATTCTTAGCTACAAGAGTTCAAGGTATGATTGAATCACATGTGATTGAAGTAAGTTTTATAACGGATACTTCAAACACTTGTTGTAGTGATTCTGGTGCGACTAACCATATCTGTAATTCATTACAGGGGTTCAGATCAACCAGGAGGTGCAGTGATGGGGAAATCGTACTTACTCTAGGTTCTAGCGTAACCGTTTTGCGGTTGCTATAGGAGTCGTAGTTTTAGAATTTCTAGACAATAAAGTTTTGATTTTATCAGATGTACTTTACATCCCTTTGATGAGACGTAATTTAATTTCAGTTTCTAATTTATCGAATAATGGTTATTCTTTTCATTTTGGAACTGAAGTTGTGATTAAAAGAAATAGTTCTTTTATATGTTCTGGTGTTAAATCAAATGGTTTGTATGTGATTGCTCCCAATATTTCTAAAGACTCTTGCATGGAACTTAATAACTCAGTGGTGACTGTACCATCTAATGAAAGAGACCTTCTAGTAATCCAACAAGGCTTTGGCATATGAGGCTTGGCCATATCAATCTAAATAGGATTGGCAGACTCAAAGAAGGGGTTTGAGGCGATTTGGCTCTCGAACCAATGGAAGTCTGCAAGTCTTGTTTAGAGAGTAAGATGACCAAAAGGCCCTTTCCTGCAAAGGGCAATAGAACCAATGCATTGTTGGAATTAGTTCATACTGATGTGTGTGGACCAATAAATATTAGAGCATGGGGTGATTATGAGTATTTCATAAAATTTACTAATGACCACTCTAGGTATGGAATGTGTACCTAATGCAGCACAAGTCTGAAGCCTTTGAAAAGTTTAAAGGGTTTAGGGCTGAAGTGGAGAAGTAATGGGACACATATATCAAGGCCATTCGATCTGATCGAGGTGGCGAGTACCTCTTTAATGAGTTTATTGATCACCTCGTACAGAATGGGATTCTTTCATAGTTGACTGCACCTGGTACGCCTCAGCAGAACGGTGTAGCGGAGAGAAGGAATTGGACTCTTTTAGACATGACTAGGTCGATGATGATTTATTCTGAGTTGCCATTATTCCTTTGGGGTTATGCTTTGGAAACCGCTGCTTCCATACTAAATCTAGTACCAAGTAAATCTGTTCCAAGGACACCACGAGAGATGTGGATTGGGCTCAAGCCTTCTTTGCAACATCTCCGGATATGGGGGTGTCTGGCACATGTGCTGAAAGGAAAGATGAGCAAATTGGATTCTAGATCGGAAGTATGTTACTTTGTGGGGTATCCAAAGGGTACTTATGGATGGTATTTTTATGATCCAAGGGAACAGAAAGTGTTTGTTAGTACAAATGTTGTTTTCTTAGAGGATGATTATATCATGAACCATAAACCTAAGGGAAGGATAGATCTTAAAGAGATAGAAGGAGAGCCCTCAGTTCAACCCACAGTTAATAACGATGTAAATCAAGAAGACACCACTTCTTCACCCATTTCTGCACCGGTGCCTCGTCGTAGTGGGAGGATTATCAGCCAGCCTGAAAGATACATGTTCTTAGGAGAAGTTTTTGAAGCTATCTCCATAGAATCTGAATCTGATCCTGCCACATACAAAGAGACAATGACTGATGTTGATTCAGCTCATTGGGTTATAGCTATGAAGGCTGAATCAGAATCTATGGATTCTAATCAGGTCTGGGATCTTGTAGAGCTTCCAGCCAACATTAAACCCATTGGCTGTAAGTGGGTCTACAAGAGGAAAAGAGGATCTGATGGAAAGGTTGAGACCTTTAAGGCAAGGCTTGTAGTGAAAGGTTATACTCAGAGGGAGGGCATTGACTATGAGGAAACCTTCTCAGTGGTGGCCATGCTCAAGTCCATCAGGATACTCTTATCCATTGCTGCATGCCTAGATTATGAGATCTGGCAGATGGACGTCAAGACTACATTCTTTAATGGCAATCTTGAGGAGGACATATATATGTAACAACCAGAAGGGTTCATAGCTAGTCAGAAAGGTAACTTGGTATGCAAGTTGCAAAAGTCCATTTGTGGGCTTAAGCAGGCATCTAGGAGTTGGAACATCTGATTTGACCAAGCGGTCAAGTCGTTTGGTTTCATACAAAATCTGGATGAACCTTGTGTATACAAGAAGTGTGAAGGGAAAGCGGTGGTTTTTCTTGTGCTTTACGTTAACGACATTCTACTCATTGGAAATGATGTAGCGGCATTGTCAACGGTCAAGGTTTGGCTAGCTAGTACTTTCGATATGAAGGATCTAGGAGAGGCGAGCTATATTCTAGGGATAAAGCTCTTTCGGGATCGTAAGTGAAAGATAATGGGATTATCTCAAGCTGGTTATATCAATAAAGTGCTAACAGGTTTTCAATGGATAATGCGAAGAAAGGTTTGTTACCTTTCAGGCATGGTTTAGCGTTCTCCAAGGACCAGTGTCCAAAGACACAGGAGGAGAGGAATCGCATGACAGGAATTCCCTATGCTTCGGCAGTAGGAAGTCTCATGTATGCTATGCTATGCACTAGACCAGATATCTGTTTTGCTGTTGGCATGGTTAGCAGGTATCAGTCGAATCCAGGTCCCGAGCACTGGACAGCCGTTAAGCACATTCTTAAGTACTTGAGAAGGACTAAAGATTACATGCTTATGTATGGTGGTAGTGAGTTAATTCCAATAGGATACACTGACTCGGGTTTTATGTCAAATAAAGATTCGAGGAAATCAACGTCCGGTCATCTCTTTACCTTGGGAGGTGGTGCTGTTAGTTGGAGGAGCATTATGCAGAAATGCATTGCAGACTCAACTACAGAAGCTGAGTATGTGGCTGCTTGTGAAGCCGAAAAGGAAGTTGTTTGGCTCAAGAAGTTCCTTATGGAACTCGAGGTGGTACCAGCGTCACTGTCGCCTATTATGCTTTATTGTGATAATAGTGGGGCAGTGGCTCAGTCCAAGGAGCCAAGGAACCACGGAAAGGGAAAGCACGTAGAGCGGAAATATCATCTTATCCGAGAAATTGTTCAACGTGGAGATGTGACTGTCACCAAGATTGCCACCGCTGACAATCTTGCTGATCCGTTTACAAAGGCCTTACCACTGAAGCTCTTTGATCGTCATCTAGATAGTCTAGGTCTCAGATGTAATCCTGTATGGTTATGAGTGCAAGTGGGAGTTTGTTGGGTTTGTGCCCTCAAACCATTACTTTAAGCATGAGACATTGACATTTTAATATATGGATGTCAGCTTTGCACTTCATTATGTATGTTTCTTTCATGAGATGATTGTTAATCCTTAAGTGTCATAGTAAGCACTTCGTGTGTGTATAAGATACATACAAGTGAGATACGAATTACTATTCTTTGATACTTAGAACTTGTCACAGTGGATGATAAGACTGGATATCTCATCAGGTTTACACTGTAGCATGATTGACTACCATTGGATGGAGTGATGAATCTCAATCACTAGAGTGTAACTCTCAGTTAATATGCTAGTGCTTATAGTGCATTGACGGACCTAAGCTTTCTTATTGACACTCAAGACTGTCAAACAGTCAATAGGAACTCATAACTTGTATAAGGTACGTGTTCTCAATCTTGAGACGGTTATGAACACAGACTGTGGATATGACGGCTTTGACTTACCAATCAGTGAGGTGTATAAAAGACCAACACCTAGGTATCTTGGGTATGTCATGTTCATAGGGATGTGAACATATATTGTCAAGACAGAATCTACCCTCTGTTTTAGAGTAAGCATTCCCTTGAGAATGTCACCAAGTTGGTTACTAAGTACTGCAGTCTTGTTGATAAGAGTTATCAACATGTTAGGTAATCATGAGAGGTGAATGGGACTCAAGGAATACAAGAAGTAATCATGATTCAAGTTGACAGTAACAGTTATCCAACTACCTGAATATGATTATGAATGCTGAAGGTAGAGGGACATTAGTACAACATACAAGTCTAGTTATCGCTTCGGATATGTTCTTGTCACGCCCCGATGTAGCATAAATAAGGAAAGCGTTTAATTTCCTTTATGGACCCGTAAGTCGCGACAGTTTGAAGGATCGATTCCGTCCCAAACGTCAACAACAAAAACATAATAATCAGAGTAGAGCGATCAAGACTTACAAATATTTTGTAACTTATTACATATTACAGTACGGGTCATCTAAAGGCACAGACCACCTTGAAACAAAATAATAATTTAACGTCTATTACAGTCATCTTTAATACAAAACAGTTCATAAATTAAAGCATAGGATATTGATAACAGTTCTATCATCCAAAGAAGTCGTTCTCAGTTTTGCATAATCATAATGTTCCGCTTGATCAAAACCTGAAAAGCCTGAACACGAATGTCCAGGGCGCATCAACGCCGTCAGCTTCAAGAAGCTGGTGAGTATTAAAAACATAACTTTGAATGTAAAACATACTCATTTACCATTTTCAAATTCCCATTTAATTCAATGAGTTTACATTAGAGTAAAGAGTTCATTTTAGAAAACAACAACAATATCATTTGAAAACTATAATTCACATTTATGTGACCGTGTATGAAAACAATGCACCAAACTCATCTTACCGACTCTTTTCTCTCGACAAAACCCAACAATCCACTATCACACACCAGTATCTTTGAAATACTCCGATAGCCACATTTTAGCACAGGGGTGCCAGGGAATGTCCAGTTTGCCTCACACTTTGGTCCGGGGTACCAGGGAGTGTCCAATGCCTCACACTTTAATACCTAATCCGCCATGCAAATACCGGAGGAACCCTCATGCAGTATCCAAACTCGGGTATCAGGGAGTGTCCGTAGGCTACACTTTAGCACTACCATGGGTGCCAGGGAATGTCCAAGTTCGGCTTCACACACTTTGACGCTACCATGGTCACCAGGGAATGTCCAGTTTTGCCACCGTCGCATTTCAAAGACACCCTCGCCGCAATCTCAATCACAACACACTTTGGTACTCACTTACCAGGGAGTGTCCATAACACAATCTCAACCGCACTTACTATACCATACTTCCATTACTCTTTTCCATACTGACCAACACTCACCATGCATGTACAACTGACTCCACATGAATGATATGTGACTTAATACAGAAATATAAAGTACTGGGAACGATAACCATGGATATACGAGAAAAAATCAAATCTGATGTGAAACAACCGGTGAATTCATAAAAGAATGCTTTAATATGCTTTTATCGCTATTAGAACACAAGTGGGTCTACTTTGAAGTAATGCCCCAAAAAAAATGAGTTATAATTTGTGTACATGAATTACATATCAAAAGAAAGGTCTTTGAGTCTAGTTTCCAACGCTTCAAACCGTGCGCATTTTCGAGTTTCCTAGAGGAAGTTATGGCCGTTTTACTAAAAGTCGTCAGTGCTGAAAAGTGTCAACGATTGACAAAAGTGTCAATCGATTGGAACACATACCAATCGATTGGAACCCATACCAATCGATTGGTAAACATGCCAATCGATTGGCATCAGCAGTTTCTCCCCTGTTACGAATTTAGAGCTTGTTTTTGACCCATTTTCAAATCTGAATGCAAACATGACTTGTAATATATGGTTCTCTCCGTTTTTCCGCAAGGATCATAAATACGCGATCGGTTTTAACTAATTTCAACCGTAGCTCTCGGATTTTATGAAAAATCGAGGGGTGACAAAACTTCAATTCTAATATACTTTCATATACGAATGAATTAAGCTCCAATACTTCAAATACAACCTCTAGGGACTGTAATCTTTCATTTTTATCTATCAAAAACGATTTTGGTTAAGTTTGAAAAATCACCATTTTTACACCATGAATAAGCTTAAACGAATTTCATATAACCACATACTAATTCAAGCAATATAAGCTGTAATTAAGCATGAAATTACATTCCAAGTGAGTTAGTAATACTCACTGATATATAAGATTGAAGTGTTGAGAAAGATACAAGAATTAGCAATCCAAACTTCAAGCTTGGCTATGGAATGAAGCTTCCTCTCTCTAAATAATTTCTGTAAATTCTTCTCTCAAACTCTCTCTTTTGTTCTCTGTATTTGATTTGCAAAATGTGCAGATTGTGTGTGTGAAGGTTGTATATATATAAAACTAAAATCAAGAACTTGGCCTCCAAGTTCAACCTTCCTCACTCTACTAATTGATTTTGTTTTTCTAATTTACTAAACTCATATTATACATGGTATACACATACATACGTATATACATAATACACACAGATTATAAACTACAAGTACTCACCAATTTGGTTGTAGGAGTTAATGTGGCACGGACAGTTTTAAACATAAATTGGTATTTTCGTGGCACGGTGGTCACCCAAAAATACAAAAATTTTATTTTAACGAAAGAAATACTTTTCTGGTGTTTTAAAAATACAGTTTGAGTTAAAACGGAAATGTTTCCACCGTTTTTGAAATTCAACACGGGTAACATTAAAATTTATAAAATTGCAGTTTGACCCCAAAAGAAATTTCAATATGAATTAGACAAGAAATTTAGATTCAAAACATGAGGACTGTAATTAAAATAAAAGCAGACAATACTAAATGAATTGAATTATGACAATGCAAATACAAATTAAATATGGACATGCTCAAATTAAAATTAAATGAAATGCAGGTTGTTACATCCTTCCTCCCTTAAACAGGATTTCGTCCCCGAAATCTAGACTAACTAGTCATGAAACAACTCCGTGTACTTCTTCCTCATATCAGCTTCATTTTCCCACGAGGCTTCGTTCTCGTCATGGTGATTCCACTGAACCTTCACCAACGGGATATCCTTATTTCTCAGCTTCTTGATACTCTAGTCCATAATCTTCACTGGTCTCTCCTTATAAGAAACGTTATGACTTGTCTCAATAACGTCATAACTAACCACATGCGAGGGGTCTCGTATGTACTTTCTCAACATACTCACATGGAATACATTGTGAACCCCAGACATCTTCGGTGGCAGCGCTAGTCGATATGCCACTTTCCCAACACGTTCCAAAATCTCGAACGGTCCGATGAAATGTGGGGCTAACTTCCATCTCTTGAGATCAAAACGTACCACTCCTCGGGTCGGTGAAACCTTAAGGAGTACGTGATCTCCAACACTAAATTCCAAATCTTTTCGGCGTCGATCAGCATAACTCTTATACTGGCTTTGAGCGGCTCTCATCCTTTCCTTGACCAAGGAAATCTTCTCATTGCTTTCTCTAACCAAATCTGGTCCCAACCGTTCCGTGTCCCCAACCTCTGCCCAACACAACGGAGAACGACATGGTTGTCCGTACAATGCTTCGAACAGAGCCATACCGATACTCGTGTGGTAGTTGTTGTTGTAGGCAAATTCGACCAAAGGCAAGTGTGTCTCCCAAGATTCTTCAAAATCGATAACACAAGTCCTAAGCACATCCTCCATGATCTGATTAACACGCTCAATTTGCCCATCTGTCTGAGGGTGAAAAGCAGTACTCATCTTGAGCGAGGTTCCCATAACTTCTTGCAGACTTTCCCAAAATCCAGACGTAAAACGAGCATCACAGTCTGACACAATCGACATAGGTGCACCGTGAAGTCGCACAACTTGTTGTATGTATATCCTGCTCACCTTCTCTACCGGGTATGTCATACTATAAGCAATGAAATTAGTCGACTTCGTCAGACGATCCACAATTACCCAGATGGCATCATGATTCTGTTGAGATCGAGGCATTCCCACCAAAAAATCCATGGTCATGTGCTCCCACTTCCAACCAGAAATAGGTAATGGTTGTAACAGTCCCGAGGGTCTCTGATGTTAAGCTTTGACTTGCTGACATGTCAAACACTTGAATACAGATTCGGCCACATCCTTCTTCATACCTTCCTACCAGAAGTTTCTCTTCAAATCTTTGTTCATTTTTGTTCCTCCTGGGTGCACTGTATATCTTGACTTATGTGCTTCTGCCAGAATATCATTTCTCAAATCCCCACACTCTAGTACACATAATCTGTCTCTACACCGATATCCTCTATTGATTCCCACTTCCATTCTGTCGGATCTTTCTCTGACATCTTAACAAACCATGTCTGAAACTTTTCATCTTCTTTCTGAGCTTCAATAATGCAGTCGATGAGGACAAGTTGTAGGATAAGACATCCGAAAAGTTGTCCTTCTCTTTCCTCAGCACTCTGTACGTCGAACTCCACTAATGTCTCCAATGCTCGCCATTCTCTAACCATTAAGAAGGCGATTGTCTCAAGAGTCTGTCGACTCAAGGCGTCAGCAACCACATTAGCTTTATCCGGGTAATATTCTAACGTGAAGTCATAATCTTTGATCAGCTCCATCCATCTGCGTTGTCTCATGTTCAACTCTTTCTGTGTGAACAAATACTTCAGGCTCTTGTGATCGGAGAACAAATCAAACTTCTCACCATAGAGATAGTGTCTCCAAATCTTGAGTGTGAATACTACTGCAGCCAATTCCAAATCATGAATGGGATAGTTCAACTCATTCGGCTTCAGCTGTCTAGATCCACAAGCGATAACTCTACCATCTTGCATAAGTACACACCCTAATCCCTGATATGACGCGTCACTAAAGATAGTGAACTTCTCATCAGACTTGGGTATCGCTAGTACTGGTGCGGTAGTGAGTCTCTCTTTTAATTCTAGAAAGGCTCGCTCATGCTTCTCTGTCCACTCGAATTTTAGATTCTTCTTCATCAATCCAATTAATGGTGCAGCTATTTTAGAGAACCCCTCAACAAATCTCCGATAATAGCATGCGAGTCCAAGAAAACTTCGAACTTCTGTAGGGTTGCTCGGCCTAACCTAGTTTGACACAGCATCGGTCTTGGATAAATCCACTGAAATTCCTTGAGATGACACCTTGTGTCCCAAAAAATTTCACTTCCTGTAACCAGAACTCACACTTACTGAACTTGGCATACAAGTGGTGGTCCTTGAGCGTCTGCATTGCAATCCGTAGATGTTGTTCGTATTATTCTCCTGACTTAGAATAGATCAAAATATCATTAATGAAGACGATGACAAACTGATCTAAATAAGGCTTGAACACTCTGTTCATCAGGTCCATAAACACTGCAGGGGCATTCGTCATTCCAAACGGCATCACCAAAAACTCGTAGTGACCATATCGGGTTCTGAACGCAGTCTTAGGTATATCTTCCTTCCGTACCCTCAACTGATGATATCCCGATCGTACGTCTATCTTGGAAAATGTCGTAGCTCCTTGTAGTTGATCAAACAAATCGTCGATCTGAGGTAAGGGATACTTATTCTTGATCGTCACGCGGTTCAATTCTTTGTAGTCGATACACAGCCTAAGCGTTCCGTCCTTCTTCTTCACAAATAATACTGGTGCTCCCCAAGGCGATGTACTTGGACGTACAAAACCTAGGTTCTCGAGCTCTTGAACTTGTTCTTTCAATTCTAATAGTTCAGTAGGCGCCATTCTATAGGGAACTTTGGTGATCGGAGTCGTACCCGATATAAGCTCAATACAGAACTCTATACTTCTTTCGGTCGGTAAACCAGAAACGTCTTGAAATACTTTTTCGAAGTCCTTGACTACAGGTATAGACGACACTGTCGCTTCTGTACTGACGACTTCGATGTTGGCTACACATCTCGTGAGGAACATATCTCCTGAAGGGTTACATTGGAAATCAAGGACTGATTCCCATTGTCGAAAAATGTAATTCTCTTCCTCGCACAATCCAACTTTGCTTGATTCTGAGAGAGCCAATCCTTTCCTAGGATTATGCCAAACTCCTTCATCGATGGGACAATCAGCCTTGCATGGATCTCACGGTCTCTAAGCCGTAAGGGACAATCCTTGCACACGTGTCCTAACTTGACTGTGGCTCCTAATGCTAAGGTAGCCCTCAAAGCTTTCTCCAAACGATGAGGTAAAGTACCCAAGGGTAGCTAACCTCCTTTTGTCCATCTCATTGCACTGAACAACGTCGAACATGCGGTCCATCCGTCTCAACCACTGTTCTGCTTTCCAGGGCTCTGCGGTACCCGCAAACTACTCCGGCCTGAGTGCACGGAATCTCTCCAGTAGCTTATCTCTAGTTTGGCAGTCTCGTTAGTTTTTATTCGTATTACTAACCCTCTCGAGACGTTTGACAAAGGCTTCAAACATTTCTGTGGGACCGGCAGCCAAAGGTGCCTCCTCATTCAAATTCCTGTTCCTCCTTGGTCTCCCAGCCAAAGGAACATTCATGAAGCAGTAATATAAAGTAGTTTAAACAGTGACAACAACCAAAAGAGTAAATATCACTATATCACATACTCGCACTATAACATAAGCATACAATAAAATCCAAATATGCAATATATATCAAGTACACATAATACACTAAACATGTATTCGAACTAGGGCTGTCTAATAGCAAATAGGTCGTATTCTTATTCTTATTCTCCATACTCTGGGCTGTGGGCCATGCTGACTATTCCGAGATTTGACTCAGGGAGTTCGTAAGAGCCTAAGCTATTTATGAAGGCTATGGTATGCCTCAACTCCTTAGAAACTCGGCTACTATCTATTTGTAGGGACTTCATAAGTTATGGCCATCTCGGCTAATTCTAAATGGATACGTCTGAAGATATATGGTGACTGCTATCATTCTTTGTCGATGTGACAAGACATTCGTGTAATCGTCTCTATAACGAAACCAACCTAGAATTCGAGTTCTAAACTAAGGATAAACGGTGATAACCAACTAAAAATTGAAACCTGATTGTTCGGTAAGCCTAAATTTGGTAAATCAGACTCAACTTAACTTGATTTTATAGCTCAGTAAAAGCCTAAAGTTAATCTATGTCACTAATCTATGGCGTGAATAACTGAGCCTGGTCAAACTAGATAACCTGGCTCTGATACCACTAAATCCTGTCACGCCCCGATGTAGCATAAATAAGGAAAGCATTTAATTTCCTTTATGGACCCGTAGGTCGCGACAGTTTGAAGGATCGATTCCGTCCCAAACGTCAACAACAAAAACATAATAATCAGAGTAGAGCGATCAAGACTTACAAATATTTTGTAACTTATTACATATTACAGTATGAGTCATCTAAAGGCACAGACCGCCTTGAAACAAAATAATAACTTAACGTCTATTATAGTCATCTTTAATACAAAACAGTTCATAAATTAAAGCATAGGATATTGATAACAGTTCTATCATCCAAAGCAGCCGTTCTCAGTTTTGCATAATCATAATGTTCCACTTGATCAAAACCTGAAAAGCCTGAACATGAATGTCCAGGGCGCATCAACGCCGTCAGCTTCAAGAAGCTGGTGAGTATTAAAAACATAACTTTGAATGTAAAACATACTCATTTACCATTTTCAAATTCCCATTTAATTCAATGAGTTTACATTAGAGTAAAGAGTTCATTTTAGAAAACAACAACAATATCATTTGAAAACTATAATTCACATATATGTGACCGTGTATGAAAACAATGCACCAAACTCATCTTACCGACTCTTTTCTCTCAACAAAACCCAACAATCCACTATCACACACCAGTATCTTTGAAATACTCCGATAGCCACACTTTAGCACAGGGGTGCCAGGGAATATCCAGTTTGCCTCACACTTTAGTCCGGCCTACCAGGGAGTGTCCAATGCCTCACACTTTAATACCTAATCCGCCATGCAAATACCGGAGGAACCCTCACGCAGTATTCAGACTCGGGTATCAGGGAGTGTCCGTAGGCCACACTTTAGCACTAACATGGGTGCCAGGGAATGTCCAAGTTCAGCTTCACACACTTTGACGCTACCATGGTCGCCAGGGAGTGTCCAGTTTTGCCACCGTCGCATTTCAAAGACACCCTTGCCGCAATCTCAATCACAACACACTTTGGTACTCACTTACCAGGGAGTTTCCACAACACAATCTCAACCGCACTCACTATACCATACTTCCATTACTCTTTTCCATACTGACCAACACTCACCATGCATGTACAACTGACTCCACATGAATGATATGTGACTTAATACAGAAATATAAAGTACTGGGAACGATAACCATGGATATACGAGAAGAAATCAAATCTGATATGAAACAACCGGTGAATTCATAAAAGAATGCTTTAATATGGTTTTATCGCTATTAGAACACAAGTGGGTCTACTTTGAAGTAATGCCCCAAAAAAAATGAGTTATAATTTGTGTACATGAATTACATATCAAAAGAAAGTTTTTTGAGTCTAGTTTCCAACGCTTCAAACCTAGCGCGTTTTCGAGTTTCCTAGAGGAAGTTATGGCCGTTTTACTAAAAGTCGTCAGTGTTGAAAAGTGTCAATCGATTGACAAAAGTGTCAATCGATTGACAAAAGTATCAATCGATTGGAACACATACCAATCGATTGGAACCCATACCAATCGATTGGTAAACATGCCAATCGATTGGCATCAGCAGTTTCTCCCCTGTTACGAATTTAGAGCCTGTTTTTGACCCATTTTCAAATCTGAATGCAAACATGACTTGTAATATATGGTTCTCTCCGTTTTTCCGCAAGGATCATGAATACGCGATCGGTTTTAACTAATTTCAACCGTAGCTCTCGGATTTTACGAAAAACCGAGGGGTGACAAAACTTCAATTCTAATATACTTTCATATACGAATGAATTAAGCTCCAATACTTCAAATACAACCTCTAGGGACTGTAATCTTTCATTTTTATCTATCAAAAATGATTTTGGTTAAGTTTGAAAAATCACCATTTTTACACCATGAATAAGCTTAAACGAATTTCATATAACCACATACTAATTCAAGCAATATAAACTGTAATTAAGCATGAAATTACATTCCAAGTGAGTTAGTAATACTCACTGATATATAATATTGAAGTGTTGTTGAGAAAGATACAAGAATTAGCAATCCAAACTTCAAGCTTGGCTATGGAATGAAGCTTCCTCTCTCTAAATAATTTCTGTAAATTCTTCTCTCAAACTCTCTCTTTTGTTCTCTGTATTTGATTTGCAAAATGTGCAGATTGTGTGTGTGAAGGTTGTATATATATAAAACTAAAATCAAGAACTTGGCCTCCAAGTTCAACCTTCCTCACTCTACTAATTGATTTTGTTTTTCTAATTTACTAAACTCATATTATACATGGTATACACATACATATGTATATACATAATACACACAGATTATAAACTACAAGTACTCACCAATTTGGTTGTAGGAGTTAATGTGGTACGGACAGTTTTAGACATAAATTGGTATTTTCGTGGCGCGGTGGTCACCCAAAAATACAAAAAATTTATTTTAACGAAAGAAATGCTTTTCTGGTGTTTTAAAAATACAGTTTGAGTTAAAACGGGAATGTTTCCACCATTTTTGAAATTTAACACGGGTAACATTAAAATTTATAAAAATTGCAGTTTGACCCCAAAAGAAATTTCAATATGAATTAGATAAGAAATTTAGATTCAAAACATGAGGACTGTAATTAAAATAAAAGCAGACAATACTAAATAAATTTAATTATGACAATGCAAATACAAATTAAATATGGACATGCTCAAATTAAAATTAAATGAAATGCAGGTTGTTACAGCTCTTTTGCGTTGGAGTTCAGTTATCGTTTTGTAGTGGAATAAACGTTAACTGATCAGTCGATTAATTTGCTGATCAAAGAGTTTGGTCATGGGAATTAATCAACTGATCTGAGCTAACAATAAAGAGTCTAGGAGGTCCCACTCTTAGCTCCGCCAAGATACTTGGAAAGACACTTGAGAAAGCTGTCAAGACAGGTTCGATCGATTGAAGCTAGTTCGATCGATCGAAGTCATGGCAGGTTCGATCGATCGAGGATGGTTCGATCGATCGAATATTCGATCGATCGAAGTCCTTCGATCGATTGAAGGTTAGGTCGGTTTTGGGAATCTATAAATAGGGCAGCTGCGTTCTGGAAAAGAAGTTCATCATTTTAGAACGTCAGAAGCTGCAGAAACTGTTTTAGAGCCGCAAACCTTCTTCTTCCTCTCTATTACAGATTCCACCATCTCTAGTCTCTCCGGGAAGCATCTGCAGGAGACATAAGGGTGAAGACAACCTAGTGGAGGCTGCTGCATCACCAAGGAAGAAGAAGAAAATCAGAATTGGGTTCAAGACACTAAGGTATAACTCTTGTCCCCTCTTGTGCGCATCTATGGAATTAACGAGTAGTAGATCCTGGGCTACCATTAAGTTTTTATAACTTGACTTTTCCGCTGCGCATTTAAACTTTTAATTTAAACCGGTTTTTTCTTCATAAAGAACATAGACATTGTGAAATTAATGGCGCAAAGGCCATGACAACTTATCGATCTTAATTTGGGAAAAAATATAAGCATGCAGACTCTAATCGATTCAAACTCTAGTCTAGGGTTAAAGATGGATTATTACAAAAACTGCAGTTGCATATACAAACCTTAGAACTCCTCAAACAATTACCAGTTTCAATTACATAACATTAGCACAGCTTTGCCAAAGGACTGAGGTATGAGATAATCAGAGAGAGAGAAAGTGAGTTTACTGAGAGGCCCGACAATGTAGTGGCGATGGTGGTTCTGGCACAATCTTCACGTCTCACTAAATCTGTGGGCCATTTGCAGAAAAAGAGCAGTTTCTCCTTAGAATCACAGCAAATCTTTATACAAATTCAAAGGCATGTATTTACACGCAATGAAGAGAAATTATTCGAACCCAAATCACCAAATAGGCACATGTAGTAGCAATTCAAATCATGATGAGAATCAAGGTTTCTTTGTTTTTCTTTTTATAACAAACATGAGAAAACCTATTCTGTCGACACTAAGATTGGGGCAGCCCCTCTAGCACATTTTATCAAACCTCTAATATTTGCATTCTTCTGTCTAATGTTAGATCAAACATCTAAATTATTATTTCCTAATGTGGTTGATTGAAATATGTTCTTAGGGGGCAAATAACTAATGACGATCAGTACTTATTCTTTCTTCTTCTTCTTCTTTTTTTTTGTCCTCAGAAACCAAATCAGAAATTCACAGATGCACAGAGGTAGAAAACCATGACCAAAAAAATTCACATTCTTTTACAAAATGCAAATCCAAACAAAAGACAGATACAAAAAGGTATAATATGTTTTTTTTCCTGAGATTCACAAACCTTAACCTACAGAAACACAGGTACACAAACTCTGAAAAGAAAAAGATTCACGTAATTTACCCGAAATTGCTCGTGGCTTCTCGTCCCTGTTCTAATCATCGTCGTCATCTTCTTATTGGTTGGGTGAGAGAGAACAGTATCACTAATTTGCATAGATGCAACTTTATATAATTTGTATATCTAAAGATCGGACTGTCCAGAGTTGAATATTGATATTAAAATTAAAAAAGGGAGGCAGCGAAAAACCTTAAGGTACCTTGATCGCCGTCAGGCCGTTGCGCCGTTGATGCTCTGGTTTGGGCGGTGGTGACTTTGGTAGTGGTGACCTCGATTTGGAATAGTTGACTACTGAGAAAAGTAGGAAGTAGGTGGTGTGGTGGTGGTGGCCAGTGGTGGCGGTGGACACTACACCACAAGTCCCATTTTCTAACAGACCGACTTTGGCATTTCTAACGGATTTTTACCGTTACAAATTTGTAACGGTAAATTTCCATTAGAAATACCAAAAAACCGTTAGAAATATCAAAATTTTGTTATTATTTTTCTTTGAAATTGAAAAGTTTTTAAAAGAATGAAAATTTGGTGGCATTTTTGTAAATAAAACCCTAAAATTGAAAATGCAGTGGCAATATTGTAATAACCACTATGCGAAAATTTTAACCAAAAAATTCCCCAAAATATTTCCCCCCAAACATTGTCCATCTATCCCCATTCCCCAAATACATTTCACAGACCCCCATCTCTATCTCTCTCTCTCTCTCTCAGGATACCAAACCAAGCCACCACCACCCAAATCGACACCATCCCATCACTATCAGTCCGTTTGGTATGCCACAAACAAGAAAAGAATTGATTTGCAATTCTTGTTTGTGGCAAATCATGTGTTTGGTATGACACAAAAAAGTATAAATGAAATGATTTCCAATTCTTGCCAATTCTTGAGAATTGAATGTTTAGGCTAAAGGGAAATCCGACCAAAATTGGTCGGATTTGGTGAGAATTCAATTTGATATTGAGTTCTTCCCAAAATACCCTGCGTGTTCTTCTTCTTCTTCTTCGTCGTCGTCGTCGTTCTTCCTCTACTTCATCTGTGTCGTCTGCTTCTTCTTCTTCTTCTTCTTCGTCGTGGTCGTCTTCTTCGTCGTCGTCTTCTTCGTCTGCTTCTTCTTCTTCTTTCTTCTTCTTCTTCTTCGTCTGAGTCTGCGTGTCTTCTTCTTCCTCTAATCTGTATTCTGTAGTTTTAGGGTCTGTTAGTTTAGGGGCTGTTTGGGTCTGTTAGTTTAGGGTCTGTTTGGGTCTGCTTGTTTAAGGTTTGGGGGGTATTTTAGGAAATAGCAATAATTCTTTTCAATTCTATTCTCTCCATTACTGTTTTAAACCAAACAAGAGAATTAGAATTGCAAATCAATTCTATTCTTTTCTTTTCAATTCTATTCTACTCAATTCAATTCTATTCTATTTTACAACCATACCAAACGGAGTGTATAAGTCCACCCCCCTACAAACCACTGCAACACCATCCCACCTCACCGTCGTCACCAACCACTGCCCATTCCAGCCGCTGCTGGTGCTGGTGAGTTGACTCTACGCCGTCATCCAACAATCTCCTTGTCGCTTCAGGTCCTCGCGATTTCTCTCTCTCTCTCTCTCTCTCTCTCTCTCTCTCTCTCTCTCTCTCTCTCTCTCTCTCTCTCTTGCCATTCCTCCATTTTCTAGGGTTTGGAGGGTTTGGATTTTGATTCTGTGACTTGAAGTTAAGCTTCTCTGCCCCTTAATCTTGGTGAGTTTCTTCTTCCTCTCAACCTAAACCCTAGCAAGATCATTCACAATTTGACATAACATTGCTCACAATGTTTTCTTTCCTCTGTGATGATGTGAAATCGAATTTGAACAGCGAGATCTAATGATGTGTAGGCCTGGTATAAATTGGTTTTAATTTCAAGGGTTTCTCTGTGTTTTTTGTTAGATTGTTTGTTATATGTTCATCTTTCCTTTTCAGAATATAACATTTTTTTTGTGCTAAAAGTTTAGTGATAGTTTTAAGAAGAGATGACGCTTTAATGTGATAAATTCCATTATATATTGTTCAGTTGGTTCTCATGTCTACTATCTCAGTTTCCTCATATTTTTTTTCTTTTCTTTTATCTAAATCATTCTAATAATATGATAGATACTATCTGAAGTTCTTTCCCTCATCATCAGTTTGCTACGTCTCTTAATAAACGGGCCTTATGGAGCTCCAACATAGAATTACCAAAAATATGATGTCCTACTACTTGCTGGGCTTGGGATTGGAGCAACACCTTTTATCAGTATTGTGAAAGATTTTCTCCACAACATGGATATGATATTGTTGTTGATTACTATTAATTTTTTTTCCTTTTAACTATGTTATAGTATTAAAGAAATTAAGCAAAATCACAATGTTTGTATTTTTTTTACTTTTCAGGAATCACTCTTAGATTTCAGTATGTACAAGGGTGGTTGATATATTTCTGTCCATGAGCACTTGAGTAAGCATTTATTCCCAATTATAAATTGAGCTTCTATGATTATCACAAATGTTGATAAATACTAAATTCTTACCTTGATCCATTAGAAAAATATTTTAGTTGATACACCTATTAAACCATTTGGGCCCTTGGGAACCACGTTCGGAAATCAAGTTTCGGAGCTACAACATTACACTGAAGTTGATTAGTAATTTTCGTTGACACGCCTATAAAAAATAAAAAATAAAAAGCTTTGTTCCTTTTGTTTGGCTTTCTTTAAGTATCTGTTAGGATTTGATTCCAGAATGATGATGTGTGAGAAGTCAATTTTAACCACTTCATTACCTCATAAGCAATTTGTAATTAATATAACTTCTATTACCAAATGTGCATTTTTTTATAGTATTCATTGTAACTAAGTTCTTGCAGATTTTAGTTACCAAGTTCTTTCAGAATTTTTGTGTTGCTAGCATTTGGGGTTTAAATTCAGTCCTGATTTGGTTTTTAATTCAAATACAGGCTCTTGTATCATCATGGAAAAAGGGAGATACAATGCCATTTATAATTGACACGGTAAGGCCTCGGTTCTTTTCTCATTCTTATTTTTTGTTTCACAGAATTTAATGCCTTATTTGTGAATGATCTTGGTTTAGTTTTCCTATTGTCTTATTGGTTTAGAATTCTATGTTTGTTAGAATAAACCCATTGGGAAGGTTATACCTCTGCACTGATTGGTAGCCATGTCTTTTTGCAATAAGAAACCAACTGGGTAAGAGATTGCTTTTAATACTATAGAAACCAACTTGGTAAGAGTAAATCACATGGTGTATATCTTCAAGTTGCTCTTTGTATAGTAAATAATGAAGTCCTATATTTGCTTTATATATATATATAAGATAATAAAAAATGGTGGGTCATATCTATTAGTTTATTAATATATTGTACAAACAACAGTGATAAAGTTAGTTCTCTGTTTAAATTTATGTTTTAGAGATCTCTCTTTGTTTAAGATACACACGTACATATCTACATAATACACACGTACATATCTACATAATACACACGTACATATATATATACATGTAGTTTAGATTTTTTCTAATTGAAGTTGAGCTTACAACTATTTTAATTGAAGCTTATTGATTTGTATAAGGGAAATTTTCTTCCATGGCCATGGATTTTGTGCCTATCTAGAAGCTCAAGCCTATCACTCTAAGCTTAAACAAATCTGGGACCAAATTGATTAGATGTGTAAAGCCTCTTGTCATGGTCATATGTTCAAAGTTCAAACCTATTGCTTATGTTCAAACATAAACATATTGGTATCAACTATGATGTTCCATGTTCCAAATTATTAATTTCTTTTTTTGCCCCAACCCACATGTTCACATTTCTCTTTATGACATGTCTTCTATATTCAACTCTTTTTGTTTATGTTTGGTCTGTGAGTTTTGTTTCAAAGATTTTGATCCATTGTTTCAAAATGGCACCTAATGAAGTTGCCTCTAATGCCACACTTACTGCTATTAGTTGTTTTGGGCATTCAAACCCAGATAATATTCTGCATAAATTATCCTACATAGAAAGAAAAAGGAAAAATGAGCTTGGATGGGGATTTGTGCTACTAACTCATTAGAGACAGATTGTACTGAAAATGAGACGTAATTATATGGCTATTCACTCTATATTTCGTTTGTCTTGTGCAGGCTTTGAAGACAGGTTTCAGGAAGCGGCTAGCCTTTGCTCATCAGTTGTCTGTCCATCGCTTGTGAAGGTAAATTAATTCATCATATTAGAGCTGCTTGTTCTTCACATCTCTACTTGAAACACTGGTCATTCATACTTAAATTGTTCGTAGGTTATTATTATTATTATTATTTTTTGAACGAACCTCAACGGCACGAAGGGAGATTAAATTAATGAAAGATAAACAGTTTGCACTTCTCTGAACATGTACAAAAATAGGGCTGCATAAAGTTTCAAGTTTCACCAACGCATTACGGAATGAATTCGTCTTGGATTTTAGGCTCCAAGGCACCATATCCGGATTTTAAAAAATAGATAATCATCACTCTTCTTTGAAGTTTTTCAAATGTGTAATCCTGGCAGATCATTGACATGATTGAAACTTCTTCCTTGCCTATGTGATACTTAGTCCTGATACCAAAGAAGTTTATTGATCTGTATAAGGAAAATTTTCTTCTATGGCCATGGATTTTGATTTCATCTAAATTAACCCATAATTGGAAATAATGCTTTTGTGAACAAGGCTGGTATCTGATTTGGCTACAACAAGTGGAAATAGTCTTCTCTTAAAAGAATAATAGATTCTTGACCAACAAAAAAAAAAAACCAAACCTTGTTTTGCTACATATATATATATATACAAAGTTCACGAGAGGCTTTTTCAAATAAGAAAAAGCTTCTTTAAAAGAAATCTCAACAAAGAAGTTGATTGATCTGCATAAGGATATTGGGTACCTGACAAGTAGAGATAGCTTCTTGTGGTTTTATTTTTGTGATTTGCAGATGAGTGAAAACTGACAAAGTAGTCTCTATACGTTTTGAGAAACTTTCTTTATTTCATTTGTCAATTTTTAATTTTGAAGCTTCATTAGAAAGTAGCACCTTTTATACCTACGTGATCTCTCATTCTTTATTATATTTGTTTCCCCTCTCTTTGTTCGATTCTTGTTGTCCTTAATAGAACTTTGATGTGGTTAAAGTTTGATTTCTCCTAGGAGTAATGTTAATATTAGTTTTACTTGAAACTATTAGTTTTACTTGGTCAAATACAAATGAAAGACGATGAATCCTTCAAACCAGAAAACACTGAATGGGTCTCTTAAAGCGATGTAAGCTACTAACAACCTGTACAAATCCAACCTTGTTAACCACTTCCTTAATACCTAAACCTATTAAAAAAGGCTATGTTTGGATATCCTGAAGTTTGACTACATTAATGCATCGATTGCCTTGTACATGACCTTAGATACTTCCTTACAAGATATGGGATTCTATATTGCAGAAACTGTAGGACCTGCAATGGGTGGCGGGCATTACAATGCACCATGTGTAAAGGCTCAGGGAGGGTACAGTACTAGGTGAAAAATTACATCTTGAAAAGGTAGATTGATCTCCGAAGTTTTGGTTTTTCATTTTGCTTTTTCTTTCTGTATCAGCCGTCACAATTTCTTCTTTTGTATCAAATCGCCGTCCCAATCGTGTTGATACTGTGACAGTCTATCCTTCTAATTTTGTCAATCCTCTTGCAGAGAATCGAGCGGAGTTGGTGCACCTTCCATCCACAATGGACATGTATTTGTCGTTGCCATCTAAAGAGTGGTCGAGTTGTGATGCAACGGTAAAACTTAATACCATGCTTTAAAGTTCTTGTGTTTGTTGATAGTCTTTTTAGTGTGAAGATAATTAGCCTCTAAGCATTTAGTTATTTTAGTTTTTCATCCTTGTTTGGGTTGAGTATACCATTTGTTTTGAGTTCTTTGTGGGATATATCTGAATAAGTAGGTTGTAATCTAGGCATGTTTAGAGCCTGTTTTGGATCAGCTTATTTGGGACCAACAATAACTTACTCATTAGGGATTATTGAGAGATTTGAGTCCGTTTGACAACTGTTTTCACTTTTCTCTGCCTTTTTAAAAATCGAATCCACTTTAAAGCTAAAAAAAAGCTCAAATTAGAATAAGCAATATGCTTCTTTTTCGTAAATCTATTAAAGAAAAAGTCTCATGTTACCTCGACAATACCAAATGGGCTCTTAAACTTGATCCCCGCCCCTCTCTCTCTCTCTCTCTCTCTCTCTCTCTCTCTCTCTCTCTCTCTCTAGAACTTATCTATGGCCGTCCTCGTTGTAATTTTTTTCTTCAGAAAATGAAAGAGAGAGTGAGAGAGAAAGTGTCATTAGAAATGGAATAGGTATGCAATCTTGAATGAGAGCTTTTGGCATTCACAGAGATTTGGGTATGAACACAAGAAGGTGGCCTGAGAGGACAAAGCTTAAGAGAAAACATTTCATAACAGCCCAAGGTTTTGGAGTATATAAGAGAGAGAGAGAGAGAGAGAGAGAGAGAGAGAGAGAGAGCTAGAATTTTACAAACTAGATGTCTTTTAAATATGACACACAGAGATGAAAAAAAATAACAGAAACTCAGGAGTGACTCAATAACACTTCACATTAGGCTTCATATTACTCTCCACCAATGCCTTTTCATCATCTTTCTCAGTTAACTTCCTCCATCATACTCTCCTCATTTCCTTCCTCCTCTAATGGAGGCATGTCAGTGTCATCACCACCACTCTCTTCCTCATCAATGCTCAAACCCAACTTAAGCATTCTATGAATTCTTGAGGCAAAAGTGCTCGGATCATCAAGAGTGAAACCAGAAGTCAAAAGCACAGTCTTCAACAGTTTTCTTACTCTCACCAGTGATGTAGTATATGTTCTTCTGTCCCTCCATCCTCGTAAGGTAATCCTTCAAACTAGTACTAGATTTTTTTAGGGTGTGTGATGAGTGTACATCCTAATTTTTGAAAGAGCTAGACAAAAAATTGTCAGGTTTTCTTAGTATATCATTAAGTATGGAAAAGTGTCTTCTCCAATGTGTACCCATGCCTGCTAGGAGACCTCTCATCTACCCCACTCAAATGAGATATGGAGGCACAAATCCTTGAATTAGGGACGAGAGTATGTCTTCCCCATTGACTTCTGTATATCCGTCTAGATCTTCAGCATTGCATGGAATGCTTGTAATTTACCTCTTCAAGTGTGAGAAAATATGGGATAGAATTATGGAAGCCAAACATGTCTTAGGATTTTCGATCGTTCGAAGCTCGTGTTTGATCGATTGATCGATCCTCTCTCTGTCTCAGATTTTGAAGTTCAGAATTGCTTCTTCTTGCTGCAAATTTGATCCCCAATGTTTCTCATTTCTATAATAAAAAATAAAAAAAAACTACATTGAAACTTACAAAGGAAGAATTGAGTTGTACACATGTAGTGTTTATACTGATACACTTACCAATCTCCATATTGTTCAAAAGATCCTTTCAATTTGCTTTCGTTACATGAACGAAACTACATTTTATTGAATCATAAATATTGTGACGATGTATTCCATACCTTGCCAAAATAAACGATCAGTGTTTCCTAATGACACATTGTCTAACCAAATCCAATTCTTTCTCGGTACGTTTTTGAAAAAATCCGATTCGTGCGGTTACATTTCTTTTTGTTTGAATGCTAGTATTGTACTTCCAATTTAGAATTAGAACCACAGTTTTCTTGTTAGTCATTAGTAAAAGTAGTTGGGTGTTGTAAATATGGTGTGTTTGTGCACTACTATATTTACACTTTTAACAAATATTTATGGAGCTTCCAGACCAGTGAAATTCTCTGTATACAAGCACTGACATATTCTCTGCAGATTTCCTTTTAACTGATGCTATTGGTAGTCAAATATGTAAGTAACATGTATGTAGGTTTTAATTCATAGCTTAATTTGTTTTAGTATATCATGACAATGTTTACATTTAATGACTACAGGATGAACTAAAGGTAATTGGAAATATAAGAAAAAGCAGCATCTTGACTGACGAGGGATGTAGTAACACTTATGAAGACTTTGACAATGACGAGTTAACTCAAGTATTTGGGAGGGAAAGAAGGGAATGGGTGTGCTATGGGTTCCCGCAACTCTAAGAGGCAACTACTTCATATCGGGTTGACTTCGTTTATCTTATTTTCTATGACTTTAAATTTCAGACATGGTTTATTTGTCAGTTAGTTTAGTTTAGTGTTGGATGGATTTACTCTTTCAATGTCAGACATGGTTTGTTAGTTTTGGTTTGGATGCAGAAACAGTTTGTAATAATTAAGGATAATTATGCTTATTTTGGATTATATTTTTTGTATTTAATATAGATTGAGCTTGTATTTATTATGGTTTGGATTTGAACTTATTATATGTTTATAGTAAATGTGATGGAAATTAGGTGCAAATAAAATTGGGGAGCATATTTTAGTATTTATGTTTTTCATATTTAAAATAATTACTAATGGATAATTTCCGTTAGTAATCTTACACATGTGTTAGAAAACAAACCGTTAGTAATAAAATTACTAACGGTTTATGTCCGTTAGTAATTGTCTCGAAAGTGTTAGTAATTGTCATATTACATACCGTTAGTAATGAAATTACTAATGGTATGTAATAAAATTACTAACGGTTTACCGTTAGTACTTTTGTATATAAAAGTGTTAGAAAATAAACCGTTAGAATAAATATTACTAACGGTAATTTACCGTTAGTAAAAATAATTTTCCTAACGGAAAATTACCGTTAGAAATTTCGTTAGAATTATAGCCACACTCTATTTCTAACGGTAAATTACCGTTAGGAATAATTTTACTAACGGTAAATTACCGTTAGTAATGTACCCTTTTGGTGTAGTGGGAGGTGACAGCGGTGAGCTTGGCGAAGGAGAGATAAAGGTAGGATTTGGGGGTGGGGTTGGAATCACATATTGAGTTTGAGTGAAAGGGAGAGAGTAAGAAGAGGCCACAAAAAATGAGGGGTCTGTGGTCTCCTTGGGAAGAGGTATAGAATTTCAATCAATGTTGATGGTTAATGTTAAGGGTGATCACAGGTCACGTGAGTCGGGTTTGGCCCTCACCTGATCATCCACCCGTACACTACTCGGGTTGACCAAACTCCACCCGTCATCCACTCACATAGTCAGGTAAAAGTGACCCCTCAGGTTCTGGTGGGTTCGAGTGAAACTCGAAGGAGTAATATTGGGGGTTGATTATGGCACAGAAAGCAGATAAAGGGAAGAAGGGAGAAAGAATATACAATTAACTCAAAAAAAAGGAAGGAAAATCAAACAATTAAAGTGAATACAAGTTAAACAATACCATTAATTAAACCAAAGTAACTTCACGAAGCTAGATCACAGTACCTTTTCTTAATTTTTTTGCTGCAGATTTGAAATATTCTCCAGATTGGTCTACAAATGCTAGTAGAAGTTGATTCATCTGCTCACCATCTTGAGACTTTGAGACTTGAGAGAGATGAGTTCAGTGTATCCGACGAGATGAGAGAGAAACGATGAGACAAGGTCGAAGAGATCAAGGCGATCTTGTCAGTCATCGACGGGATCGTTGGGATCGGTAGAGATGATATAGAGATACAGAGAGAGAGAGAGAGAGGGAGAGAGGGAGAGGTGGGTGGTGTCGTGGTGTTCGGCGTTCGTAGTGGTGGTGGTCGGTCATTGTAGTGAGGTTAGAGAGAGAGACGAAAATCTCAATCTTGAATTTGTGATGTCCATTTGCAAATAGCAGTGCATGCATACAAATATACTAAAAAAACATACTAAGCACATGTATGGATCGGGTTGGGTATGTCGGGAGAATTGAAACCGAACACTAAACCGAACCAGAGAACTTTAAGCTCCTCAGACCATGACTCTGACCCACATGATTGGAAAATAAAAAATATTGCATCGGGTGAGTAAGGTCGGTCGGGTGGGTCAGATTAACGGGCCAAGTTGATCACCCCTAGTTAATGTGCATGAGGGAGAGAACTGCCAGTGATAAGAGTAGAAAGGATTTGAGAGAACAAAGTGATATGTAAGATTTTTAGAGCAAGTAGAGGTTGCTAATTTGGCAAGCCCTAGAGGCAGGGTTTGCTTCAGCCTTTATATTGATCAATAATGTTAGGCACACTTTGAATTTCACACTGAATTTGACATCAGGGATTATGTAGCAAATATACAAAAATATGTAGAACCCACACTACTCTCTCAATCTAAGTTTTGAATCCAAAATCCCCAAATCAACCATTAACCATATGTAGCCCTAGACATACACGACCTGAGCTCCTTCCCTTCCACCCACGGCTTCCCTCCGTCCACCGGACCGGCGCCAACCTTCTCTCTCTCTCTCTCTCTCTCTCTCTCTCTCTCTCTCTCTCTCGTTTTCCTGCTAGCATTACTGTTATTGATACATATATGTATATATCACAATCACAATCAGAAAGCTAGGCTTACGCATTACAAGTTGAGTTAGTAATAAAAAAAGAGAAAGAAAAGAAAAAGAAAAAGAAAGAAAAAAAAACTTACATGTTGACTGCATTTTGTTGATAGGGAGTATTTTTTATCCTCTTCATTGTAAATAAATATTAAAACAAAAATAGAAAACTTGTAAATGCACCCTAGTCATATTTACCATATCTTTTTATTTGCCCTAAAAAAAATGTCACAACATAATTGAAACCAGTATGATTGAAACCAAAGCAGAAGAGAGAACAACAATAGGTTTTGGACCAAAATTGGAATTAATGGATGGACATCACTCCCAAGAGGTCTAAGGGACTCCAAATCTTGATACCCTTTTGAGGAAGAGAGAGAAACCCCATTACAAGGGTAGGGGAGGGAAGGTTTTGGATGTTTTTTTTTTGCTACAGAGGATAGATGGGAGTCCCAATTGAGATAGCAAGGCATTTGTTTGGAGATGAAGAGCTGAGAGTGTACAGATGGTGTGGTTGTGGGATGGATTAGTATGTGGGTTAAGGCTTGGATTCATTTGGGTATATGTATACGCATATACATATACATATACACACTTTGATACATACATACACACATACACACACACACACACACATAGAGAGAGAGAGAGAGAGAGAGAGAGAGAGAGAACGACGCCAGTCTAGTGGATGGAGGGAAGCCATGTGTGGAAGGGAGGAGCTCAGGTGTGTATGTCTCTAGGGCTTGATATGGTTAATGGTTGATTTGGGGATTTTTCCATTTTGGATTCAAAGCTCAGATTGAGAGAGTAGTGTGGGTCTCACATATTTTTGTATATTTGCTACTTAATCCCTGGTGTCAAATTCAGTGTCAAATTCAAAGTGTGCCTAGCATTGTTGTATATAGATATAATAGTTATAATATATTCTACTTAAAGGAATAGTTCAAGTTGTTTTGTCATTTGTTCTAATAATTTGTATGGTCAGTAAACAATTTGGGTCTGGGGAACAATAATGGGGCTTCTTTAATTGGGTTTCTAAGCAGTTCCTACTATTCATTGAATTGGGCATTTCTTAGTTTCTTTTTGAACTTTATATATATAGTACTATGTATTTAGTGGGGACATATGGATCCAATTATTTGTGTAAATGATTAGGTTTGGTTCGGTTCAGTGTATTTTTTGGTAAAATCGATCGGTTTCATTTCGGTTTGGGTTTGGTTCGGTTCGGTTCAGAGTGTAGAAAATTTTGGTTCAGTTTCAGTGTTACATTGCACACACTCTATGAAAACCGACCGAACTAATCGGTTCGGTTCGGTCTGTCAATTATTTGATTTTTAATTTCAACCCTAGACCCAATCACATATGTTCAATGCTCCTGTAAAAGTTTATATATTAGTAACTGCTCAATTGGATTGAGAATGAAACAAATATTTTATTAGCATTCATATTGCAGTAGTCATCTGTCTTTAATGATGAATGCAAATATAATGTACATATAATCGTTTGAATTGGTGTGTTACAATCAGCAATTCAAAGATGATAATAGAATTGAGTGAGCTTTTAAAGCATTTAATTTGTTGTTTCAAAGAAGTTCTTTATAAATTGAATCTGGTAAGTTATTTAATTTAATTCTTGTATATATTGGGTGCCCCGCCGATCACTTTCCAACTTGCTACATACTACTCCCTCTGATTCACGTAAGGTCTGATTTGGATGCTACCCATTGTTTGCTGTAGTTTTGCGCGGGCATGTCAGAACCAAAAGTGATTCGAGTTGTGCAAACTAATTTCCTAAATTGCTTGTGTGAGTGATACACAAGGCTTAAAGATTTGACTTCTAACAAAACGAGTGTGAAAGGTGAGTAGGAAAGTACCCTCACTTAAGATCATATGGCAGTACTGAAGCGCACAAGCCATACAAGTGATGAAAGGAAATAAAAGGAATTAAATAAAAAGTATGTTTTATTTAATTGAAAGTAAAAGACATTGCAAGAGATTGTAATATAAAAAAACTAAGAAAGCCTAAAAAATCTAAGAATGCTCTTGAATGCTTTTTGGATGCGGCGTTTCGAGAGTGACGCGGAGTGAGTTGGAAGCTTGCCGACCTGTTGTATTTATAGGTCTGGTTGAAGTTGATGAAGATAACGAAAGAAAAAGTCTTCAATCATAATCTGGTAAAAAATACTAGATTTATCTCCCATATCTGATAAAAACCTTCATATCTTGTAAAATATATGTATATACATATATATATATATATATTATTTTTGAATTTGGTCCATATGTGGTCTTCATGCGCCTTCCTTTCCTTCCAAGTAAAAAGATACATACCTCTGTAACCAGATATTGTCAAGAATATTTTCTTTCCTATCCTTGATAATATCTTCACAATTAATTGTGATAATCCTACCATATCTCAAAATTTTCTTGCCTTATTAAACAATATGGTAACATTATCACAAATATTTAGAGAGTTTGTAGGGTAATACACTTCCCAAAGTGATTAGATCTGTATCAACCTTTTGAAGTTTTCGGAGGCTGCCAAATAATCCTCAACCGAAATGATTAGATTGCCAAATCAAGTGTCCAATTGAATTGACAGTATTTAAAATTACCAAATGAGTGACCATCAATAAAATATGGCCCTACTTATTGACCAAGTGTCATGTAAATCCAAATATTGAATTGGCTAACCCTACTCAATGCCTTAGCAGACCATGTAATCAATGGAGTTATTAAAATGAGGCCACAACCCAATAGGTTTACTTCCCTATTCATGCCTTAGCTGAATATGTAATAATGGTTCACCACATTGAACTCCTGCATTTCCCCCTCTGATTGTGTCTGAAACGTGGCGCTGATATTGTTCAGGTCTTGCTGCGCCAAGGCTCAAGTCACCGTTGATATTGTACCTTCCAAGGTATATCAAAAAGAGTAAAAACCTCCGTACTGTCTCCCTGGCGGTATATTGGAACTCTCGTCAATAGACCCTCTGTGACAAAACCTAGCCTTTGCATATAGATTCCTGTAGAACCTTTGATAGGACTGCTCATTTATCTTTTCAGATAGGACAATGTGATATAACTGTTGTATGCCCTGGTGGGATTACCAATGCAGTGTAGGCGCTTATGTGGCATAGAACAGAACCTCTTTCTTATGATTCCCAAGGCAATCACTCACATGTGATTACATTGAGTTGACATGCCTAGGCACCATGACAAGGATGTCTGCTCCATGTTTACAAAGATATACACCGCAAACCTTATTTGTTGGTCCTAAGACATAGGAGTATAAAAACTTGCTAGACAGTATGATCACCATCATCACCTGTTCCCGTCATATATCCCTATTTCTTCCAGAAACTCTGTCCAACTCATTAGGATACCCCTGTTTCTCCTAGAAACTCTGTCCGAATCACCCAGATTTCCTAGAAATCCCTCTTTTCCCCAAATTACCCAGAATTCTCAGTTTCTTCCAGAAACTCAGAAATACTTGTGTCCCCCATATACCCTGTCCGAATTACCCAGATATTCTTGCTTCCCCCAGAAACCCTGTTCGACCTCCCCAGGTATCTTTGTTTCACCTAAAATTGCAAAAAAATCCATGTTTCTCCTAAACCTCTACCCAAGCTTCCCAGAAATTTCCATTTCCCAGGAACTCACCCAAATATACCTGTTTTCCCATAAGCTCTACTCAAATCTCCCAGATTTTCCAAAAATCCCAGCAACTCCGTCCAAACTTCCCAGTAATGCCCAGATGTACCAATCTCTCCCAAAAACTCTATCCAACTCACCCATAAATACCTGTTTCTTTCAAAACATTGTCCAAATCACCTAGATTTCCTAGAAATCCCTGTTTCCTAGAAACCCTGCCAAAATTCACCCAGGTTTCCCAAAAATCTCTACTTAAAAAATTTCCCAGATCCTCATTCCTCAAAGAGCAAACTTGTTTTTCTCACCCTCCCCATGACGGTGATCATCTTGGAAAAGAAAATTTAGCACACTCTGTATGGTTAGGACCTTACTTGCTTAACTGCTATATGTAGGGGCATCATATAGATTAGGGCCTGCATCCACATGCTTGTCTCATGTGCATACACAATTCATGTCAGTTCGTTTACACGCACATCTTGTCAGTCTCACATGTGTCAGTCTCTATACATCAAATGCATACGTATCATCATGGGCTAGCCCAGACCATCATCGATCCACCAATGGCCTACAAAGCTCTAGAAGAGAAAGTGAACAAGCTATAAACCACTATTGAGCAGTTGAGTTTAAGGGTTAGTCGATTTGAGAAGATGGCACAAAGCATTGGCAAAGAGCTGTTTGAAATGGGAACCAGAATAGAGGATGCCATTAGAGAAGAAAAGTTCAAGAAGGATGAACCCCAACACCAGCCCAAGAGGCCTAAATACTCCCTACACTCCCCAGATGTCAATGCCCTGTACAGCCAACCCATGTCATACCCTCATCGGCCATACCAATCCTCCAACCAAACCACTAGCTGCCCTTACCAGAAAAGGCAACCCCATACCTTTGCCAAACTAGAAATCTCCCTTTCCTCAGCCCTAGAGCGCCTGCTCAAGAAAGGCCATCTCCAACTACTTCAACCTCAGGATGCCCCACCAGCACCACACTGTGATATGTCCAAGCACTGTGCCTACCACCAAACCTATGGCAACAATACCAATGATTGCATGCACCTCCGCCACGATATCCAGGACCTCATCGACCAAAACATCATTGAGCCACCACCCATCCAATCCCATATCACCCAAAACATCAGCTTTATTGAACCTAAAGCCCCTGGCTTACCTATTCGAGTGATCCCTTTTACTGACGCTAGTGAATGTTGAACCTGTGCAAGTGAAGTGATGGTGTTTGGGACTTTTGCCAGCAAAACAATAATGATGCTCTTTCGAAAAGAAATAAGCGGGTCACCATGACACGCCACTTGAGACCATGTCGAGTCTAGTCGAGTCTGTTGTATGTTTTGAGTTTATTTCAAGTTTAGTCTTGTGGTCGAGTCTGTCTGTCATCGAATTGTTAATGAGTCTGTAATCCTTCTCTATTGATGGAATGAAATCTCATTTTGCTTAATCTGATGTGCCTAGTCATAAATGCATGAATCACTAAACTGAAGTGTCCCTTTTCAAATTACCATGGATACTACTCTGCTAATATTTTTTCTACAACAAAACAAAAAAGAATCCTGAAAGGTCAAATTCGATTTCATGCTAACACCGATGAAGAGCTGAGAATTGAATAGTCTTACTTTAAGAATTTAAAGATGCTCTTGTCTCAATCTTGAAAAGACATGCTTGAAACTGACTTGGGTCTTGCCCAACACCTTTTTTCCACCATTTCAAAGCCTTGAGCCCAATCCAATGGGGAGCCATATAATCTGTCAGTTGAAAGCAGTGCAAACTTAGTCCTTGATGGTAGCCAAACGCTTTTAATGAGTTTCTTCTCCCCTTTTAAGACAAAAATAATAATAAATAAATAAAAAAGAGAAAAAAAAAAGAAAGAAAAAGAAAAAAAAGCTCGCTAGGTTGAAAACCCGAAAAGGCACCTAGGCAAAAGTTAGAGCTGAAAAAGGTGTTGATTTCCAAGATCTGACCTTAGCCAGTCAAAATGATGGAGAAAATAAAAGGAACAAAATTTTGGTGATATAGAGAATTGTACACTTCAAGGTACATCATGAGAACATGCCTAGATCACATTTCAAAAGGCTCGGAATGACCACAAATAAATTTTGAGAACTGACATGCACATTCTAGAATTCTGAAATTGTGATCAAAAGATCTCATAAGAATCAACTACAAGAAAAGTAAAATTGACTGGCTAGGCAAAAGTGAAAAGGATCAATCCTCAAAAAGAAAAGGAAAGAAAAGAAAAGAAAGGGAGACCGAAACTGATCTTCTTATTCAAGGCTACCACAAGTGAGCTAAGTTTGAACTTCTTTGATGATTGGTTTGAAAAACCCTCAACCTGATTCCTACTCGGGGATACATAGGCAACCACATCGATTTGGTCGACACCATCATAATCAAACCAATTTCCTTCAAGCCTCGTCTTGAACTACGCTCGACCTGATTCCCACTCGGGGACACGTAGGCAACCGTATCAGTTCGGTCGACACCAACATAATCAACCCCTCTTCTTTCAAGCCTCGCCTTGAACTACGCTCGATCTGATTCCCACTCATGGGTACGTAGGCAACCGCATCAGTTCAGTCGACACCAACATAATCAACCCCTCTTCTTTCAAGCCTTGCCTTGAACTATGCTCGACCTGATTCCTACTTGGGGATACGTAGGCAACCACATCGGTTCAATCAACACCATCATCAACCCCTTTTCCTTCAAGCCTCGCCTTGAACTACGCTCGACCTGATTCCCACTTGGGGCTATGTAGGTAACCGCATCGGTTCAGTCAACACCATCATAATCAACCCCCCCTTCTTTCAAAGCCTTGGCCTGAACTACGTTGGACTTGATCCCCACTCGGGGGTACATAGGCAGACTTTCAAAAAGAAAAGAAGGATGGCTCGCTAGGTCAAAAATCTGAAAGGATGCCTAGGCAAAAATTAGAGCTAAATCCAGAGTGAGCAATAATAAAAGAGAAAAAATAGCTCGCTAGGTCACTTCACCAATGCCTAGGCAAAATTTATGAGCATATGAGAGCTTAACGTCACTGTCCTTGCCCCAAGCCAGAAATCACCTTCCACACAAGGGGCAAACTTCGGCTACTCGCCTCGTTTGCTTGAATTTTATTATCTACCCTTCATACAAGGGGCAAACTTCAGTCACCTACCTCGTTTGCCCAAAACCTCCAATAAACCATCTTCCAAACTAGGGGCAAACTTCGGTCACCCACCTCGTTTGCCTATGAATTCCACTTCCTACATCTCAAACTAGGGGCAAACTCTGTTTGCCTAACACGATCCCTTCACTCCAAGGGCGAGTTTTCAAGTCATCACGTTGTTTTGAAAATTTTGAAATAAAGCATCTTTTATTCTAAAAGCTAAGGCACTAATTCAAAGCACTTCCTGGGAGATATAAAGATTTGATTAGATCAGTAGGGATGAATTTTCAAAAACCAGATGTATCAGCAAAGTACTATCATATTAAGATAAGGAATGAACATAAAAGATGAGCGGTACATCATTCATGATGAAGGCATGTTGGATCATGGCAATTTGAGAATTTCATGTCCGAGTCAATCTTTCTTTGTTTGAATCAGTAGTAATCTAAGCAAAAGTGTGTCAGAGATCGAGGTTTCATGCAAACTAACCCAACTTTCCTTGTCATCATCATTCCTGTTAAGTCCATTCATCCTAATGGTCTCAAATGTGTGGGTTTAAGGTGATTCCCAATTATAAAAAAATGTGGATACAAGCAGAAGTACCAAACATCATTACTGCACCAGTCAAGGTCGCAACATAAGAAGTGTCCCAAGTATGAGTAGCATAAACTCATAAGTTATTGCAAACTATAACCGATAGTTATTTCTCAAGGCGGCTGACCAGAGGGAATCCCCCCAACACCTATTGCTGATCCAATCAGAGTCTAGATGTGTTGTATTGATGAGATGTGTTGTTGAGGTGTTTTAGGGCTCAGAGTCTAGCTTTACTGATGAGATGTTTTTGTGAGGGTGTTTTAGAGCCCAGAGATTAGAGGAGCATCATTAAAGGAGCATCAGATGTGTTGAGGAACATCAGAAGAGTTGAAAAGAATCATTGAAAAGTCAAGGAGCATCGTTAAAATTTGATCAACCGTAAGAGATTCAGAGATGGGTCCTAGTTCTCGGTCAAAAGATTTGATCAACCATAAGAGATTCAAAGATGGAATCTTGGTTCTAGGTCAAGAATTGAAAGAGAGATTCTCAGAGAGTCCAGAAAAGAATTAGCTCCTGAAGGCCCTAACCGGCTCTTTTGGATTAGGCATTGCAAAATTTGATCAACCGCGAGAGATTCAGAGATGAGTCCTGGTTCTTGGTCAGAAGATTTGATCAACCGTGAGAGATCAGATCTGGAATCTTGGTTCTAGGTCGAGAATTGAAAGAGAGATTCTCAGAGAGTCTAGAAAAGAATTAGCTCCCAAAGGCCCTAACCGGCTCTTTTGGATTGGGCATTGCAAAATTTGATCAACCGCGAGAGATTCAGAGATGGGTCCTGGTTGTCGGTTAGAAGATTTGATCAACCGTGAGAGATTCAGAGATGGAATCTTGGTTCTAGGTCAAGAATTGAAAGAGAGATTCTCAGAGAGTCCAGAAAAAATTAGCTCTCAAAGGCCCTAACCGGCTCTTCGGTCCGACCTTTGTAAGATTTGATCAACTGCGAAAGATTCGAATTTGCATCCTGGTTCCTGGTCAAGAGAAACTGTTAAAGAGATATCCCAGAAAGAGTCGTTTCATCCCCAACAGATTCAGTTTAATCCCCAACAATCGTATCAATTCGTACATCGTCAATTCTTTTGATCACGGTTATTCCAACCGTTGGTCCAATCCAAGACACTCATAGTAGTTCACTGTCGACTCGTCATCTCAATTAGTACATCATTAGTTCAATCCATAACAGTCACAATAGTTCACTATTGACTCGTCTTCTCGATTAGTACATCGTCAATTCAATCCAATACAGTCACAGTAGTTCACTATCGACTCGTTTTCTCGATTAGTACATTATCAGTTCAATCCATGACAGTCATAGTAGTTCACTGTCGACTCGTCTTCTCGATTAGTAGATCATCAGTTCAATCCATGATAGTCATAGTAGTTCACTGTCGACTCATCTTCTCGATTAGTACATCATTATTTCAATCCATGACAGTCACAGTAGTTCACTGTCGACTCATCATCTCGATTAGTACATCGTCAGTTCAATCCATGACAGTCACAGAAGTTCACTGTTGACTCATCATCTCAATTCGTACATCGTCAGTTTAATCCATGACAGTCACAGTAGTTCACTGTTGACTCGTCATCTCTATTCGTACATCGTCAGTTCAATCCATGACAGTCACAGTAGTTCACTATCGACTCATCATCTCGATTCGTACATTGTCAGTTCAATCCATGACAGTCATAGTAGTTCACTGTCGACTCATCATCTTGATTCGTACATCGCCAGTTCAATCCATGACAGTCACAGTAGTTCACTGTCAACTCGTCATCTCAATTAGTACATCATCAGTTCAATCCTGACAATCACAGTAGTTCACTGTCGACTCGTCATCTCGATTCATACATCATCAGTTTAATCCATGACAGTCACAGTAGATCACTGTCGATTCGTTATCTCGATTCGTACATCGTCAGTTCAATCCATGACAGTCACAGTAGTTCACTGTTGACTTGTCATCTCGATTCATGCATTGTCAGTCCTTCTGATCACGGTTAGTCCAACTATTGAACTAATCCATGATAGTCACAATAGTTCACTGTCAACTCGTCATCATTGGTCCAACCCATGACAGTCACAATAGTTCACTGTCTACTCATCATCTCAATTCGTGAATCGTCAGTCCATTAATCACCATTGGTTTACCATCACTCTCATTCAAAATATATTGTGTTCATCGTTCTCATTCATAATCTTAGGCTTCCATCTCCATTAATGGCACTTACGTGTCCGTCTCTTGACATCTCTGGTATTCATGTCCATCACTTAAAGTCTTAGAGTTTCTGTGTCTAGGGCTTCCATGTCCGTCGATTATCTATCAAACTTCATCTTTGATTAACGTCCTTTGGGACCCCACATCCGATTACATTCACTTGAGAAGCACACTTTCCAAAATTCAGAAGTTTGCTCCAAGACCCAGAGTCTTCAAACCTTGGTGTCCTTATTCGGGTCAATAACTGCATTACAATCAGAAACACTAGCACGATATAAGTCCACAAGGAGTGGCACACACCCCACAGCACCAACTCATACTAGGATCAAAACACAAGGCATGATAGGACTCATGACACAATTCATATCACATTCATGCATTGCATATCATCCTCATAGCATAGCATCCGCCTGTCTTATTGTGCATGTGTGATTTGCTCCTTTGTGTCCTGAACTATGTCCTGGTCTGATTCCCATTGGGATACGTAGGCAGCTCACTCAGAGCACGACCAGTACTAACCACAACATCATGTTTTCATCATTGCATCCTTTGCAACGTTTTTATCCTAAATCTATAGCCTCCAAAAAGACCTGTCTCTTCAAAACTTTGGCACTCACTTGCGACATGCGTTGCCTCGTAAATTCATGCCAAAGAGGGGCAAACTATAAACACCCCATTTTGTCGGCTATTAAATTTAGGAGACCCATAGCTTGGTGGTTCACAATGATCGAAAAAGACTCTGAAGGACTCCTGGAAGTTAGTTCTATCTCTCAAAATGCTCAGAAAGTGGTACAAATGATAAAAATGCCCCTGAAATCCCAAACACTCCCAGATTTGGACCGAAAGTTCTGGAAACATGCTGTGTCACAAGGAAAGTCATAAAATGAGTTTTTAAGCAAAATCAAATAAAATCGTCAGCTCCAAGAGACCCCCGGAAGTCCGGAAGTTCTCGGAAAGTCCCTATTGACTGATTTGACCAAGGATTGACCAGGTTTGACCAAAATTGTCCAAATTTGTCGAAAAGCTCCAAGATCATTCTATATTATGTAGAAGTAATAAAACAAGTTTTAAAAGAAAATTGGACAAAATTGTCAGCTCCCGGGAGCTCCCAGAGGTTCCCAAAACTTCTTGGAGTTTGACCGATTTGACCTAAAAGTGGACTTTGAAACCGAAGCACCGTATCATTTTTCAAACATTTTTTTTATGGATACTAGAGGTCAATATCTTTCCAACGGTATATCGCAGATAATTTCTGGATTTAAAACGAATTTAATATGAATTTCTGAAGGTGAAAAAGGCGATCAAATCGACTTTTATCGCAAATACAACAAAACTTTTCAAAGTAACCCATATCCAAACTATTTTATGAAAAATGGACTCCATTACCTTTCCAATGGTATATCACAAGCTCAATTTAGAGTTCATACGCATTTTCTGTGAATTTTGGACGAAAAAGGACCTTTTCGTGAATATCGGAACCTCTGGGACCTAAATACAAATTTTTGGGCGTCTGAGGAGCAGTGCAGCAACGGCACTAGGCCACTGATGCGGCGGCACATAGCCAGTGTCGCGGCAGCACTCAACCCCCGCAGAAGCCATTTTTGTAATTTATTTTGGGGGTCCAAATTGAATAATTGAAATTCAAAACGACGTAGTTTCTTGTTCACAGATGTTTGGGACCAATTGGAGCACTTTTTAAATCCCAAAACTACCCCAAATTGGCCTATATAACCCCCCTTTGCTCTTCATTTTAGGGGGGTCAAGTGCAAAGTTCATAGAAGTTGTAGAGAGAAAGAGAGATATAGATAGGTTTAGAAGAAGGAAATGGAGCTTCTCCCACTGATATTCTATAAGAAAGTGTTTCAATCTTGTTTTCTTCCATTACCTCTCTTATATTTCACATTCAAGTCCTCCCCAACCACCATTTTTGAGCAATCTTGAGTTAGGAAGCTACTTCCATGTCCAAATGTCAATATCTATGAGTGAAACACCAAGCTACAAGTCCAAAATTACATTGATTATCATCTATTGATTGTTATTATATGCTTGTTTATATAAATGTTCATCTCTCCTTACCTCATTTCTTTTTTATTTTTATTTGTTTAATTACTAGTCCATCATCATCTAGATGATGACATAAAGTTTGAGGTGAGTGAATCCTTAAGGATAGTAGCTCTTGACCTCAAAAACATGTTTGATAGATGATGATTTCAACTTCAATACATTCCTATGTATTCTTGAAGTTGTCTTCAAAATGAAAACAATGCTCTCCAACAATCTTGGAGGTTCTTGATATGAGTTTATTATTGATATTTCAAGTGGTCATAATCTCCATTTAAGTGCTGAAAGTATGCTCTCAAAGCCTCTATTCCAAAACCCCTCTTAAACCCCGTAATTTGATTTCAAAGAATAAAACCCTAATTCTTCCCAAAATCTTCAAAACAGTGAGCAATCTGAGTTCAAAGATTTTTCTAGGGCCCAATACTCAAAGTATTAACATGAGACCACTTTCAAAGCCTTCTTAACTCATTAGAGAACACCCATGATTTTTGGTTTGACTTAGAAACACTTGGAAGGGGTCCATTTGGACCCAAACATTCCTTCCAGACATTCTATTTTTGCTGTCACAGCATCTTGGTTGACTTTCAACTTGTTTTACAGAAAACTTTTCCAAAACGAGTGGTCCCAACTCATTTTTAAACTTTAGTGTCTTAGGGAACATTATATATAATATGGGCCTCTAGATGTTTTGGTTTCATTTTCTAAGATTTTTCTACATTTCAGTCAACAGTACGGACTCTGTTTCTGAGTAACCTCTATTGTTTATATGATTTCTCTCAATCTGTAATAGTTATTGAATATTGGCTTTTTGGTATGTGTTATAGACACAATAAGGATGATCCCAATAAAAAATCATGCATTGAAAACATTTCTAACCCTACTTTTCAATTTCCACAAGATCAACTCATTGTTCTGTCCACTATTCACAGCAAGCATACTTTTACTTTCATTCTTTGATTTGATGCTCACATGCACTCCAAATTTGTTCACATCTTAGGAAGTAGTCCATACTACATTTGTACATACTCTATGATGAAATTATTCATTCATTCATGCATATTTTAGACTTCTAAGTCACTTTAGAAAGTCAATGTACACAAACACACTACAACCTTTGCACATTCTAGGATCATACATTGCATTCATGCAAGATTTGGAGCTTTTGTGACTCCTAATCTAAGGAGATTATAAGGAATGAACTTGATCATACGTTCATGCTTCCCCTTGATCTAATCTTCCTTTCTCATCCGTCCCAGGGATTAAGAGATCTTCTTTTCTCAAAGATTAACATGCATCATTCTAGCTTGCTAGGCATATTTCATTTTCTTTGATTATTTGTTTCAAGAACAATTCATGTTCCCTCTTAGATTAGGAAAGCTTGATTATTGCTATGTGATTAGACGATTTTTCCTAGGTTTTTTTGTTTGATCTTTCACTTTCGCATTGTGTGATACTTGGCTTAGATCTTATAAATGATATCTTATCTTTTGATCTTCCATTTCAAGATTCTTATGAGATGTAATATATTATCATAGTATTAATTTTTGAACCAAACATAATATAAGATAATTATTTGGATGCTAATTGGGGCCCTTCGAGAGACGGGACGAGCTGAGGGTGTTTTGGTCGTGACAAAGGCTCCTTCCTCTCTCGTACAAAAACCCCGAGCCAAGTTCTTTGGTTATGAAAGGCAGGTGCCCTTTATCCCTTTGGGTGAGTCAAATTTAGGTTTCTTGGTTCCTTAACGACCAAGTGGCGACTCTGTATCTGTTTTCAATAGACCTTTCTTTTCATTTCTTCAAATCAATTTCAAAACAAAAACAAAAAGAATGGATGACTGATTCCGCGTGTCCATACACTACTTACACAAACATGAAAGGCGAAAAAGAAACAAGTACATGATAACAACTAATATAAATAAACATACAATGTAAATGAAAACATAAAAAAAAAACTCAAAAAAAAACGAACAAAAGTGGGATGATTTTATCGAAAGTGGGATTGCGTAAGCAAAATGGTACACAGGCTGCTCGACAGAAAGTGGGATTATGCGAGCAAAATGGCACGCGACAAACTATTGAGGTTTGTTTTTTAGAAATCCTCAATCACGCGAGCGACGAGATCCGCAACATCAATTGAGAGTTGTTTTCTTCAAAAAATCAAAATTTTACTAACTTCAAAAGTCGCACGACCTCTTGCGTTAGCGGTTCGCGCACGTGATATGCCTATTTTCCTCTGGTTCACTTTTTAAAAGTTAAATACCTTCAAAATAAAAAGACCCCGACCCCCAAACATGTCCAAAAACCCAAAAACTGACTCGTAATGACCCAAAAAGTGTTCAAGAAAGAGAAAACGAGCGATTAAAGCTTGGGCTGCCTTCCAAGAAGTGCTATCTTTTATGTCTTCAGCTAGACCGTACTAAGCCCAAGACTTGTAGAGGCCGAAACTCAGATTTTGTACCCTTAAAGGCAAGAGGACTACCCCGGTTAAAAACAGAAATAATGTCATTATTTGTTAACTCATTCGACGGCTCCTATTTTTCGGTTTCGAATCAATTCTTGACCTTTTGAGTAAAACTTTCATTAGGATCCAGTTTGGTAAGGTCTATTTCATTAAGGTTCAACTGTGCACTACACACTATGTAGTTTTCCTTCCTTAACTTTTCTTGTTTATTAAGTTCTTTAGCATCCTTTACTTTACTTTCCGTCACACATGGGTAATCGTCATCCCTGGGAAGTTGATCGACGGCATTGAATACATTTAATTTTAGGTTTATAATGCCAAACGACCCCTTTATCACCCCCGTTTGACAATTAATATGCCCATTAGCAGTTGCTAAGAATGGATGACCAAGATTGATAGGGGTGTGTTTCCTAGCATCTATCACTAGTTCAATATTAAGGACCATGAAATCATTGGCATAATAGCATTTGTCGACTTTAACTAGGATATCTTTGACGATTCCCTTGGGGATTTTGATGGAACGATCCGCTAGTTGTATGGTATTGGCTATGGGCTTAAGTTAACCTAATCCTAGTTGTTTGTAGACGATGTAAGGAAAAAGATTAACAATTGCTCCAAAGTCAAGGAGAGCCCGATGAATGATAGTGTCACCTATGACACATGAAATCGTTGGTGTACCGGGATTCTTTAAACTTTAGAGGAGGGTGTTGGAAGATTGAACTTACTTTTTTTGTGAGGAAGACCTTTTTTGGAGTATGACTGCGCAACTTGCCCTTTTGAGTGCACAGGTCTTTAAGGCACTTAGCGTATGCGGGAATTCGTTTTATAGTATCGAGGAATGGGATATTAATTTTTCACGTGTTAAACACCTCAAGTATATCTTCGATTTTTGATGCTTTCTTTGAAATATGTGACGATTCATCAATGTTTGGTAGAAAAGGCATTTTTGGAACATAATTAGTTGGGACCGATTCATTTTCTTTCCTAATTTGACTCATGTCCTTACCCTTCTCTTGATTCAAATTAATGTTCATATCTTTTAAATCATCTCTCGGAATCTCTATAACTTCTTCCTCTTGAGTAGTCATCCTAGTCAAGACGGCGTTTATTTGCTCACTCGTACCTGTAATCTCATACTGTCCCTTAGGGTTTTGAATAGTTTGACTAGGCAACTTACCCTCATTTCTATGACTCACCATATTAGCTAGTTGTCCCATTTGGGACTCAAGCTTTGCAATGGATTGTGTGTGGGAGTTAACGAGTTGGGCTTGTGATTGTGATTGCGCCTCTTAATTTTTCAAAGATGCCAACTCCTTCTCCTCAAAAGTGTTATCCCTAGGAGGGTTAGGATTGGGAAGGGGTATTGGTATTGATTTTGTTGAAATTGGTGTCACTAGGTATTAGGAAAATTAGTCATCTCATTATTATTATTATTAGCTCTCCATGAGAAGTTAGGATGAATTTTTCATGGGGCATCAGGATTGTTTGTCATAGGATAATTATTTCGTGGGAATTGTTGAATATAGTGTATGTATTGCTCCATGAATTCTGAAAATTGAGACGCGAATGGGCATGCAAGTGTAGAATGCGAAGGGTCAGAACATATTTGACAAATTTCCTATGAGGGTGAGCCTGACATTTGGTTCATCGTCATAAATCAGTCAAGTTGTTTAGATAGTTCTTGTAATTCAATTGAGTGACTTGAATCAAACCGTTCTTCTTACTTAGGTTGAGCGAGAAGGCACCCCTCAGGAAGTATCGACACAGCTTGATGTATCGACTTTTCACTTAACATTTCAAGTATTTTCCATGCCTCGTCTGCGATTTTATGTAGGAAGGTCCTTGCACACATGGCTTCGACGGTATTACGAACTAAGGGAACAAATCCCTCGTAGAGGATCTGCACTAATTTCCACTTGGGAATTTGATGATGTGGGCAAGAGCATGATAGTTCTTCAAGTTGTTCCCAAGTGTCATAGAGCGTTTCCCCATCTTGAATTACAAAGTTCATTAAGGATTTTCTTATTTGATTAGTTCTTGTGATGGGAAAAAACTTTTATAAAAATGCAGTATGTAATGCTTCCCATGTTCTAATAGCGTTTGGCTCAAGATATTAGAGCCAATACTTAGCTTTATCTTTTAAGGAGAATGGGAAGAGATGCACTTTTAATTCATCATCAGTTAGATTTTGACTTGTCAATGCAGAGTATAGGTCTTGGATCTCTCCTAAGTGATGATAAGAAGCTTCTTTAATATGACCATGGAATGAAGGGTGTAGTGCAATGGTAGATGACTTTATCTCAAAGTGAGACGTCGTCACCTTCAGTAATTCGATACATGCTTGTGGCGTGTAGGTCGTAGGAATGAAAAAATCTTTTAAGGGCAGCGGTTGAGGCGTATTAGGACTATTTCTGTTATTTTTTAAGTTGGCCATCGGAATCGCTTCTATGTTATTGACGTGTGTTTTCCTTAGTCGCTTAAGGGTACTTTGTATTTCGGACTCAAACCAAGACGACGGTTTTGGGGTTGATTCGTCGTCTAACATCAATCGAGCTCTAGGAGCTTGGATTGATGACCTATTGACTCTCAGGGTGCTTTCAAGTTCGGGATCAAAAGAATGTAAAGCAGGTTTACTCGAATGCGTACCAAACATACACTAACAAAAAAAAACTAAAACAACAACTGACTCAAACAAATACGAAAAATAACCACACAAATAAGACAACAAGCACACGACTACTATGTTGCATGAAAGTTATCCTGTAATGCAATGCTTGTATCAAAACCCAGCGCCTCGGGTTTCCTAGCTAATGCATGTGCAAATCACCCCTAAACTAATGCAATTACTGCGTCTTAGCACCCTGACTTATAGTGGTTTGAAGCGAATTTTAAAGGAAGCGATTTGCTTAATATTTGCTTTTATGTAGTTCTTTTAATTGATTCACGTAAGCTCCTTTGATGTGCTAAGCTCTTCTACTACAAAATGCTAGAATTTGATGACTGTGGATATCGCAGGTTTTCAAATTTTACCCACTTTTAAAACATTTTTCAAATTCAAAGAGTCGCCACTTAATTTTTTAAAAGGAAAAATTAAGAAAACATTTTTAAAAAGCAACTGATCTTTTGCGAAACCAAAGATAAACAGGGTCCGGGGATTATGGAATGAAAGGGGAAGGAGCCCGACGGACTAAAACACCCCCTTTCATCCTATCTCACGATAGGCCTCTACTCGACATCCTTTTTAATCAAATTATTAATCTAAGCATGCCCTCAATTAATACATATATACATATACATCACACAAGCATGTTGAAAATGGTGTAAAATTGCTAACGACAAAATATCATTCATGAGCCACGTAATACAAGTAGCAAACAACATGATATGCAGTAGAGAACTAGAAAACATACCCGGGATCCGGCCGCGAATATCAAACGTGCAATGCATGCAAAAATAAACCTAAGAAAGGTCTCTAACACATATATACACATAAGGCAAAACTTAGACTAAGGTGTCGCACATGGAGTTGAAAATCAATATAAATCAAAAATGGAATTAAACTAGAGAAGAGTTGAGGAATTGTACCCCAAATGCGCTACAAAACAAAGGTTAGTACACATGCCTTATACAAGATATAATATCATAAATAAGTAAATCCTAAGTCATGTTCAATTAGATTCAACTAAGTCCAACTTTGTCCAAGAACTAGTTCTAACTATAAGCATCAATGCATATGAATGAATGATTATGAACAAGCATGAGATATGGATTTATTCACCAATTTGGATCACTAAACCTCTGGATTTAATCTAAATTATCATTATTCAAAACATGGTTTGGGTCTCAAGACATTAGGAGACCATTTGAGTTAAAATAAATAAGATTAGACAAAAACAGTAGCAGTTTTTTATGAATTATAGAGAGCAGATCAGATGTTCAAAAATAGGAATAAAATACTTTCCACGGTTGGATCTTACTGATTTTTGGATATTTTATGCCTCTGTGAGTCTAGTTTCTAACCCAAAAAGAAAATCAAGGTTTCAACGGTTAGATCTCCGGGAATACTGAAAATACTAGACCTCACTCAGGATTTTGCAACTCTCTGTCCAGAGATCTTGTATGATTTTCTAAAAATAGTAAAAAAATGAGAAACACTTAGATCTTTTTAGGGTACTTTCCTAACACATTAAAGTACTTATAAAAAATTATTTGAGACCCCAAAAACTTTATTAGGGTTCTGATTTATTAATTTCAAAATGGAATTATTATTCTGAAAGTATTCTAGAACTCTGGACAGATTGTGATTAGCTCACAAAAACCATTCTAATCACAAGATCTTTCTAAAACAAAAATCACAGTGGTAAAACGATGTGTTATTGACATTTTCCCGTTGGTTTCATTCGATTCAAACGGTTAGATCTTGAACTAAAAATCTTTGATCAAAAACAGTTTGTAAACTCACTGTTTTCTCTTTGCTAGTTCAACTATGTTGATTGACCTCAACTAAAAAACATGAAGTTGGGGCTCAAACCAAACTACTTCTTCTACCATTTGATGGTCATTGAAGACTAAAAGGCATATATATGCTCATAGATTTTAATAAAGTATAGCATGGATTTCACAAGATCCAAAGAACAATAAACTTAAATCCATGGGTAAAAATTTGGATTCAAGTCACTACTCCTACCACTTAATGGTCATTGGAGTTAGAGACATACTCCTATGTAGGTTTTAGACGAAGTATGAAAGAAACTTCTCAAAACCTAAGGAAAGATTAGTCTAAGCCATGGAAGTAGACTTGAACTAACACATTTTCTCCTACCATTTGATGGTCATTGGAGTCTAAATGAAGTTAAAATCTATTCAAACCTCATTGGAATATAGTAAGGATTCCATAAGATTCTTAATGAGGAGGTTCAAGTCATGGATTAAGACTTGAATCTCACTAATTATATGTAGATTAAAATTATGATTCATTCTAATCTCCATATAGATCATAAGATCATAGGAAATTAAGGAATCAAACTCAAAGAGGTTCAATGAGATATGGAAGACCTCATGCACCTTTTTGAATGAAATAAAAGTAAAGAAAATCAAAGATTACTTAGAAAACTAAGAACACAAACTCTTCAAAATTGAATTTGTCTTAAACCCAAAGCATTAATTAGATCCAAATTGATGAAATGTCATGAGATTCAATCACAAGTTCTTGGTGGTGTGTGATGAAATGGGATAAGAAGAGAGGTTTTGAAAATGTGAAAAAGTTCCTAGATCTATGAACTTGTGATTGAATTATCCTAATTCTATCAAGGATTAAGAGGTTACCTCTATGACCTCAAGGATTTCTTCAACTTTCTTGTGAAGTTCTTCCAAAATCTTCAAATTCTTCTAAAAAAACTCTTCAAATTCTTCAAGAAGTTCTTCTCTTCTTCTCAATTCTCTCTATATGATTCTTGTATCTCTCTCTAAATTCAAGTGTATGTGTGTGTATTGATTCAAGTATATTCCAAGTCTATGTGAAATGAAGATGAAAGTTTGTTTATATAGACCATTAGTTCAAGGATAAATGGGTAAATTCGGGTGGAGACCCATGTGCAAAGATTTCTTCTAGAACATGTGAGAAGAGCAGTCTGTTACAGCCAGCGGCAAACGACGGCATCCGGCGGCACTCGCTGAGTGCCGGGCGGCACTCACTGAATGCCAGGCGGCATTCGCTGAATGCCAGGAGGCACTCAGTGAGTGCCGCCGGGTTTTCCGGGTGCCGGGGCTAACTGAATTTTGCCCTACTTTTAATTTTCAAAAGATATGTTGGTGTAAACCAAATTTTTTTTATTCCATGTATATATATATTTGCATTAAGATCCCTCATGTGCATGGTATCAACCATATGCATGGTATACATCTAAATATACTACTCTCTTTTTGTATTTTCTCCTTTTCCAAGATTTTTTATTTATTATTTTGTCCTCCTATCTCTTTCAAAAAAACTCTTTTTTTTATTTTATCCTCTTAAAAACTGGTTCCCTGACTGTGTTTCTCACACGTTCTTCATTGTTCGGGTTTCTCCCGAATACCCAAACTCTCTCTCTTCTTTCTCCTTTTTATATTTTCTATTTTTAATTTTGAAATTTGTCTTGAAGAATCAATTGAAGATTTTGAATTTCCTGGAAAATCTTCGAATGTAACCGGCCATTGTCATCATCGGTCTTTTGACAGGTAACCAATCCCTAGATTTGACGTTTGGTCAAAATTGGGGTGTCTACAATGACTCGAGACACTACAAAACAAAAGAAAAAGTTAGTGACTGAAAACAAAAATAACAAATAAGAAAAACAAAACCTAATCAAATATTTACGAATTAACTAAACTAAGTTTCTAAAACTAAAGGTAGTAATTTATAATCCCCGGTGTAGAAAATATATGCACACAATCATAGAGTCGGATTCAAGGCATACCTTGAGCGGAATACCCTATTCGAATCATCTACGATGTTGTTACGAGCCCGACGATGAAACCCCACGAATAGGTGCGATCCAAGCCTCCGTGTACTCTCTTGTGCTTCGCATAGGTCGTAGAGACACTACTTGAGCAATCTCCAATGATGCCACGATCTAAATCCTAAGCTCTATGGTGATAAGCTAGAGAGAAAAATCTGTGAATAGAGAGAGAGAGAGAGAGAGAGAGAGAGAGAGAGAGACAGAGAGGCTGCCAATCATGTGTGTGGTATCCTTATATATTTGTTTATATCATATATATATACACATATTCAACAAACCCTAGGGCTCCAAGAGCCAAGGCCCGTTGGACCCAGTCCAATGATATATGGGTGCCCGTGTGGCCCATAATATTTCTTATACCTCCCACTCACCCACATAGGGCTTGTTACTAAAGCAATCTCTCAAAACATAACTTCTCATCTCTTCATACAGGGAAATAGAATGTGCGACCTTAGGAAAAGAAAGTACAGCGACAGGAGTGTAATTGCCAAATCATCAACATAACCAGCAAGACATATCACTTAGAAGCTTCTCGTGTATATGCCTTAGATGGTTCAGCCACACCGGACACAGCATTCTCTATCCCTCGGTGAAAAGAATTGCTGCACCAGCTCAATGTAATGTATTCATGACACATTGGTAACAAAATATGACTGTCGCAGGCCTACTAATGAGTCACAAAACATGGTGTGTTATTGAATGGTCTTCCCTGAGCCTACATGTCAATCTAACTAACTTGACCGCTTGCCTAGATATGCCCCATAGAATGGAATTGTCTCTTCATCCTAGGATAGCATGCTAAAGTAGCTGTCATCAAGCGTCCTCTCATGACATAGTCTCAGGTCGTGAAGGCAACCAGTTTGTAGGATAACCAATGTCTTGGATATACTATGTGGCTCATATAGCAATGAAGAGGAATCCATTCATTGCTCCACAGTCGATCGTAAAAGCACATATAGTATGAAATGTATGATATGGCGTTCTTCAATAAAAATGGGCTGTAAACAGGCTACATAGAGGTCACTCTGTGTTTGGAAAAACAAGTAAAGCTATACGAATCTTAGTCTAGACGTTACACAAAAAATCTAACCTGAGTTTTCCAGCACAGTCGCTCCTCTTGGCGCCCATCTGAAAACTCACATTCGGTTGTAAACAGGCTACATAGAGTTGTAGGATCTCTTTATGTTCGACCAAATATAAAGGTCTCATCTTAGCTTCATCTAAGGCAATATATAGAAATAATAAGGGTTCATATCTAGCTCGCTGTTCATACACTACATAGATATAAGTGTTCAAGCTCGCTTTCTAAGCACTATGGACACACATGTCCTAGCTAGCTATCTAAGCGCCATGAACACAAATGTCTCATCTTGCTTGCCATCTAAGCACCATGGACACACATGTCCTAGTTTGCTATCTCGGTGCCAAGGTGAATCACCCGTGTGAGCAGGTCGATTCAAGCTTAGTGACATATTAGAAATGTGCATTCATTCCATTCATATAACAAATTTATATGTATGAAAACCAACTAGTTTATTATTAACTGATAATAAAAAAACTGGAACAGTAATCTCAATAACACAATAAAAATGTCTAAGCACATCAAATCCCCTGGTGGAGACGTACCTCAAGACAACTTCCCTTTACACAAACCAATCTCAAATGTGACAAAAATGAATGTCCACATGCTAGAATGGTTTTTGAGATCTTTGCATATGCTCAACCTTACGTGCTATCACTGTAGATGAGCACAACCTCATCGCTCTAAGGTGAAGAGCCTAGCCACTGCAAATACTCTTCAACCAAAATAGCTTCTCGAACAGCTGGTAAGCACACCACAAATTATGCTTCCATTGCAGACAGCATAAGGCAAAGTCCATAGTCCTGCGAATATATTACAAGATACTCTTCACTACTCTCTAGTGATAGGACCAGGGTTGTTACAACAATGACTAATTAGACCAACTGCATAACAGACATCTAGCTGAGTATACAACATTGTATACTTTAGATTCCCTATTACCGACCCATATGGAAGACCGGACATTTGTTTCCTTTTCTCATTATTCACAAGACATTGATCTAAGGTCAAGGTGAGTCCCTTTAAAAATTAGGATGTCAATGGGTTTTTAAGCTTCTCATGTGAAAATGTTCAAGAACCTTCATCTTGTAAGTCCCTCGAGACAAACAGATGAGCTTCTGAGAACAATATCTCACAATCTAAACTCCCAACTAAGAGTTGGTATCACCCATGTCCTCAATCTCAAACTGAGAGGAAAACCACTCTCAAGTGGTGATAATGGAACTGATCTCATTCCCAACTAGAAGGACGTCATCAACATATAAGGGATCAGAACACTTTTCTTGGACCATTTAATGTACACACATTGTACCACTGCCTAGACAATTGCTAGCTTGAGATAATAAATGGAACATTTAAGACGGCACACTTTTTGTGCTCATTTCCTTTAGTCACAACACCAATTGGTTGATCAATCTTTATCTTGTCATCTTGTTCTCCATTGAGAAAAGAACAATTTAAACATCCAAAGGCATCCTACCTTTGGTGCTGGCAAGAGGAAGCAAAATCGCAGTAATGCTTTTCTTTATTGTTGAAACATCGACCGCTTATAACGCCTTGCTGGGCCGAGACTGGATACACCCCAACTATTATATTCCTTCAACTTTGTATCAGTTAATGATTTTTTGGAAGGGAGACGAGGTAGAAGTGGTAGGGCCCGATATAAAGCCATTTGTGGCAGGTATTCAAATGGCCAATGCATTATTATATGAAGATGATATCGGACCAGTGAAATTGTTAGGGTATAGAAAAATGGGCAAGCTAAATGCAACAACATTCAACAAAGAAAGTTTGAAGTGCTGTCCTCACCTCAATCGGACAGAAGAAGTCAGGCCGATTGAGCTCATTGAAGAAGACGTAATCAATGAACCAACAACCGATTGAGGTTCGGAGACAACTGGCCATAAAGGCCAGTATGGCCAGGTGGTGTGCATACCTGGCAGATAGGAGATTGGAGATCGGCCCAACTGACGGTATAGTTAACTTGGCCGATTGTATATATGAGGAAGAGCTACCAAAGGGGGAAGAGATTCAGATGGAGCAATAAGAAACGGCCACAGCAAAGTTGGACGATCTAAAGGCTGACGTTCAAGATCCCCTTTTGGAAGTCAATATGGGCGATGCAGGAGAGCATAAGTCAACCTATGTGAGTTAGATGCTAGAACCATAGTACTAGGCTGAGGTAATAGCAATCCTACATAAGTATAAAGACCGTTTCACTTGGGACTATGATGAGATGTATGGGCTATCCAGGGAGCTAGTGGAACACTGATTACTAGGGGTGCAACTCGGGCGGGACCCAAAGAGTTTTGGCTCTCCCCAGGCCCGAGCCAGAATTCAAGCAGTCTACCCAAGCCTGAGCCCAAGCCCGACATAAACCTGAACTTGTCAACCCGAGCCCGGTTTGTGAATTAGTTCTCCAACCCGAATTACAATTTTTTTTTTGTGCAAATTGATTTTTAGTATGTAAACAACAATATGTAGAGTATCAAATCTATTTTTTTTTTCTTAGATTTGAGAAAAAAAACATTCATATATTAATTTAGTGCTAGAATAATATTTAAGAGTGTATTATTATCACAAAAATACACTAGAATATAATGTCAAAAATAATACATAAATAGAATTCGGGCTCGGGCTCGGGTTCCACGGGTTAGCAAAATTCTGCCCAAGCCCGGCCCGAATTGAATTCGGGCTTGCATTTTTCTGCCCAAGCCCGCCCACGGTGAAAGTATCTATAGACACCCCATTTTTTCGGCTATCAGATTTAGAAGACCCATAGCTTGGTGGTTCACAATGATCGTAAAAGACTCAAAAAGACTCCTAGAAGCCAGTTCTATCTCTTAGAATGCTCAGAATGACCAAAATGCCCCTGAAAGCCCGAAAACTCCCAGATTTGGTCCCAAAGTTCTGGAAACATGTTACGTCATAAGGAAAATGATAAAATGAGTTTTTAAGGAAAATCGGGTAAAATCGTCAGCTCCCCGAGACCCCCGAAAGTCCCGGAAGTTCCCAAAAAGTCCCCGTTAACCAGTTTGACCAAGGTTTGACCAGGTTTGACCAAAATTTGACCAAATTTGACCGAAATCGTCCGAATTCACCGGAATCATTAGAAAAGTATTAAAATGAGTTTTAAAAGAAAATCGAGCAAAAACGTCAGCTCCTGGGAGCTCCCGGAAGTTCCCGGAACTTCCCGGGAATCCCAGGTTTGACCAGTTTGACCAGAATTTGACTTTAGAACCGGGGCACCGTAACAATTTTCAAATATTTTTTTATGGATACTAGAGGTCAATAGCTTTCCAATGGTATATCGCACATAATTCCTAGATTTAAAACGAATTTATTTTGAATTTCCGAAGGCGAAAAAGGCGATCAAATCGGCTTTTATCGCAAATACCGCAAAACTTTTCAAAGTGACCTATCCCCCGAACTATTTTTTTTATGTAAAGTAGACTCCATTACCTTTCCAACAGTATATCACAACCTCCGTTTGGAGTTCATGCGCATTTTCTGTGAATTTTGGACGAAATAGGGCCTTTTCGCGAATACCAGAACCTCAGGGGGCCTAAACAGCATTATCTGGACGAAGGAGGAGCACTGCTGCCGCGACACTGGCCCAGTGCCGCCGTGGCACTCTCCTCTAGAACAGTGTGTTTTTGTAATTTCTTATGGGGGTCCATTTTGATTAATTAAAAACCAAGACGACATAGTTTTTATGATTTCAGATGTTTGGGACCAATGGGAATACTTCTAAAACCCCAAAACCACCCCAAGTTGGCCTATATAAATCCCACATTGCTCTTCATTTTGGGGGGGTAAAAATGAAAGCTTAGAAAAAGTTTGGGAGAGAAAGTTGTAGAGATAAGGTTAGAATAGAGAGAAAAGAAGCTTCCTTCTTTGATTTTCAAAACAAAAGTGAATTCTAAACTTTGTTTTTACTTCATTACTCCCATTTACTTCAACATTTAATACACCCAACCACCATTTTTTAGTGAGCATTTAAGAGAGTGGAAGCTTCTTCCATGTCCAATGTCATTACATATGAGTGAAATACCAAACTACAAGTTCTATGCATCATGAATATCATCTATTGATTGCTATCTATTTGCTTGTTTGCTTATATAATGTTCATCTCTTCTCATCTCATTTCTTTTTTATTTTCTTTATTTACTTACTAGTCTATCATCATCTAAATGATGACATGAAGTTTGAGGTGAGTGAATCCTTATGGATAGTAGCTCTTGACCTCAAAAACATGTTTCATAGATGATGATCATAACTTCAATACCTCCAAGGTATTCTTGAAGTTATGTTCAAAGTAAAATAAATCTCTCCAACAATCTTGGAGGTTCTTGATGATGAGTTTGAGATTGGCATTTCAAGTGGCTATAACCTTCATTGAGTATTGAAAATATGCTTTCAAAATATCTACTTCAAAACCCCCCTTTTAAAACCCTCCTCATTTTAATCTCAAGGAAGAAAACTCTAGTTTTTTCCCAAAATTTTCAAAACAGTGAGTAATCTGAGTTCAAAGATTTTTCTAGGACTCAATACTCAACATATGGATGCAAGGCCACTTGGAAAGCCTTCCTAACTCATTGGAGAACACCCATGATTTTTGGTTTGACTTGGAAGTACTTGAAAATGGTCCATTTGGACCCAAACATTCCTTCCAGACATTCTGCCTCTACTGTCACAGCAGCTTGGCTAACTTCCAACTTCCTTTTCAGAAAACATTTCCAAACCGGGTGGCACCAACTTATTTTTCCCTTCAACTTCAATGTCTTAGGGAACTTTCTGTATAAAATGGGCCCCTAGATCATTTGTTTCCATTTTCTAAGATTTTTCAACATTTCAGTCGACAGTACGGACTCTGTTTCTGAGTGACCTTCATTGTTTATATGATTTCTCTCAATCTGTGATAGTTATTAAAGATTTACTTTTTGGGTTGTGTTCTATACACAATAAGGAAGATCGCCATAAAAAATCATGCATTGAAAATATTCCTAACCCCTCTTTTCCAGTTTTACAAGATCATGTTACTTTTCTGTCTACTATTCACAGCAAGCACCTTTTAACTTTCATTCTTTGATTTGATGCTTACATGAACTCCAAATTAGTTCATATCTTAGAAAGTAGTTCATACTACATTTGTACATATCCCATGTTGATTTCATTCATTCATTCATACACATTCTAGACTTCTAAGTCATTCTAGGAATCCATGAACACAAAACACACTACAACCTTGGCACATTCTAGATACATACATTGCATCCATGCAAAGATTTGGGGGTTTTTGTAACTCCTAATCTAAGAAGATTATAAGGAATGAATTTGATCACACATTCATGTTCCCCCTCGATCTGATCTTCCTTTCTCATCCATCCCGGGGATTGAGAAATCTTCTTTCTTCAAAGATTAACATGCATCATAATAGCTTGCTAAGAATATTTTGATTTCTTTGATTTATTTATCTCAAGAACAATTCATGCCCCCTTTAGATTAGGGAAACTTAATTATTTGATATATGATTAGACGATTTTTCCTAGGTTTATTTGTGTGATCTTTCACTTTATATTGTATGATATTTGATTTAGATCTTATGAATGATATCTTATTTTTAGATCTTCCATTTCAAGTTTCTTATGTGATGTAATATACTATCATAGTATTAATTGTCGAACCATACATAGTATAAGATGATTATTTGGATGCTAATTGAGGCACGTCGAAAGGCAGGGCGAGTTGAGGGTGTTTTAGCCACGACAAAGGCTCCTTTCTCTCTCGTACCAAAACCCCGAACCAAGTTCTTTGGTTATGAAGGGTCGGTGCCCTTATCCGCTTGGGTGAGTCAAATTTAGGGTTCTTGGTTCCTTAAAGACCAAGTGGTGACTCTGTATCTGTTTTCAACGGACCATTTTCTCCCTTTTGATTCAAATCAAATTTCAAACAAAAAGCTATGTATGAGTATCTTCCAGTCCATGGGTTGTACCCACGAGCACATTGCGATGCTGTTTCCACAAACTCTCGTAAAGTCTGCGCTATCATGGTTCCTAACCTTGGAAGCCTCCAAAACCCGAGCATGGGAAGACATTGTTCGAGTCTTCGTCGATCACTACTCCTACAATCAAGAGTTGGATGTCACTATCAGGGATTTAGAAATGACCCGGCAGAACAAAAATGAATCCTTCGCTGCATTTCTGAGCAGATGGAGGAGCAAGGTGGCCCAAATGACCCACCGGCCGGTTGAGAAGGAACAAGTGATAATGCTAATCCAAAATCTGCAGCCGCTCTACCATGAGAAATTGTTCTACCAGTCCATCTCCACCTTTGAGGAGTTGTTTGAAGTTGGAACTCGAATTGAAGACGCTATCAGAGAAGGAAAAATCAAAAAGGAAGAACCTCTGAGTCAGTCAAGAAGGCCCAACTACTCCCGAAATCCCCCGGATGTCAATGCCCTTAGCAGCCAACCCATGGCGTACCCTCCTAGGCCATACCAACCCCCCAGCTAGGCAAACCCCTCCAATCGCCCTTTCCAGAAAAAGCCCCCTCGCAACTTTGCCAAGTTAGAAATCTCCCTCTCCTCAGCCTTAGACCGCCTCCTCAAAAAAGGCCATCTCCAACTACTCCAGCCTCGAAATACCCCACCCCCGCCTAACTGCGATATGTCCAAACGATGTGCCTACCACCAAGCCCCAGGCCACAACACCGATGATTGCATGCGCCTCCGCCATGATATCCAGGATCTCATTGACTAGAATATCATTGAGCCACCTCCAAAGCAGCCCCATATCACTCAGAATCCTCTACCAAACCACCAAAATGTCAGCCTCATCGAGTCCAGCCCTGTATCCTTCAACCCCGCTACCTATATCACCTCCTTAGGATAACCCTTACCCTTCATTGACATCCCAGATTCTGTGGGAATTCATCTGATTGAGGGGGAGAATGACGAGTGGCAGCAACAGCTAGACGATGAGCAAGACTTGTTCTTTCTGGAAGAGCATGATCTAGGAGTGGTAGACCTCAAGTGGTACGATCCCAACAACGCGAGCGATGCTTCTATCTGGAGCAAGCCAGAAAAGCCATTTGTGGGAACGGATTGTGATTGGTTCAAAGAAGATGGGACTGTAGAAGGGCCTACTCCTGCCGAGATTGATCATCTGACTAGATCGGGCCGTCATTACCTGCCTCTGCAGCCTACTACTGAAGCTACCGAGAAAGGTCCAGTCAAAGACAAGGGGAAGGGTAAGATAGATGAGATCATCGAAGAAGATAATGAGTTGATAAAATAGCTGAAGAAAACCCAAGCACATCTCTCGATGTGGGATATCATGGTAACATCCTACAAGCATCGGCAAGCCGTGTTGAATGCCTTGGCTAGAATTGAAGTCCCTATCGACGCCGCACCGGAGGACATGGTAGCTTTCTTGGGCGTACTTACCCCCGACCCGATCATTACATTTTTTGATGAGGACCTGCCACCGGAAGGATCTGCACATAACAAAGCATTGTACATCACTGTCGGATGTAAGGGACAGCAGGTGCCATTTTGTCTGGTCGATACAGGTTCTGCCTTAAGTGTTTGTGCCCTAAGGACTGCCACCGCTTTGGGGGTCGATGTCCTTGACATCACGCCATCTGTGTAATCTGTGAGGGCCTACGATAACACCAAGAGGAATGTGATGGGAACTGTCTCTCTACAAATCCGGGTAGGATCTTTGGTAAGCACTGAAGTTTTTCAAGTCATGGACATACCTGCCTCGTTCAACTTGCTGATCGGAAGGCCCTGGCTGCATGCCAATAAAGCCGTATCATCCACTATGCATCAAATGATCAAGTACATTCACGAGAAGGAAGTAAAGATCATCCTCGGTAATAGTTGGGGTAATGAAGCTTTCCCAAATTACGCTCCCATTTTTGAAATCCAAATACCTGAGCTAGAAGAAGGAGAAATCGAGGGATTCTTCATGGAAGAAGTCCACATGATCAATGACAAAGACAGGTTCCCCGAGGTCCACTCCGCAGTTGTCAACATTGTCCGCAAAATGAACTACTTCCCCGGAATGGGATTGGGCCGACGCCAACAAGGGATTCGTGAGTTCCCTCAGATCAAAGGGCAACAAGGCACTTTTGGGTTGGGATACCAGCCCACTGAAGAAGACGTTGAGCTGCAAAGGCCATGGAAGAAAAGGGTAAAGGGTCTCCCACCATACCGCAAGACTTTGAATGGACAATTCATCAAAGAAGGGGATGATTTCCCCTACTTCGGGGAATCCTGGATCCATCAAATCACTGGGAAGAGGCACCCCGGACTTGAAATCTTCGCTGACTACGAAAGGCCCCTATATCAAGATCCGTTCTATCCCGAAGAAATTGAGAAGACCGCGGAGGAAGACTAGTTGAAATACCAGGACGCTGAAGCCATCGAGAAAATGTGGGAGGAATCCGCTGAGAAGAAGGAAGAAAAGAGGGCCAAGAGCCAAGATGATCAGATCAAGCCAACTGAGGAGGATCTGAGCAACCAGGCTGTAGAGTCATCTGTCTGTGTCTCCCAATCTCCTGTTCCCCCAGAGGCTGTACTGCCAATTATCGAGTCTGTACCAGAGTCGGCTATTGTAAGCCCACCACTGTCTAATGTAATCACTTCACCTGTCATGAATGAAATGAAAGACGATTCTGCTTACTCCTCTGTGTCTAATACTTGTGAATGCACAGATCCCCTCGAGGATCTCCCAATCGAACTCAAGCAACTAATTGAAAAACCACCTACTTATGAAAGAATCGAGGATACTTTATCAGTTAACCTAGGTGAAATAGATAATCCCCAAATTATGCAAATTGGCTCAACTCTTAATAAAGAAGAAAAAGAAAAATTAACCCTCTTGCTAAAAGAATTCAAAGATGTTTTTGCTTGGTCTTACGAAGACATGCCTGGGGTAGATCCCAACATTGTCCAACATCATATTCCCCTCCTCCCTAATTCTAAACCTGTCAAGCAGAAACTGAGGCGCATGAGGCCGGAATGGGCACTCAAGGTTAAAGAAGAAGTGGAGAAGAAGTTCAAGGCAGGGTTCATCACTGTCACCGAATATCCGGAATGGGTTGCCAATATCGTGCCAGTCCCGAAGAAGGATGGAAAAGTTTGTGTATGCGTCGACTTCTGTGATCTAAACAAAGCCAGTCCCAAGGATGACTTCCCGCTTTCCCACATTGATGTCTTGGTGGACAACACCGCTGGACATGAGCTACTTTCATTTATGGATGGCTTTTCAGGCTATAATCAGATCCTAATGGCGCCAGAAGATCGGGAAAAGACGACATTCACCACACCTTGGGGAACCTACTGTTATAGAGTAATGCCTTTCGGACTCAAGAATGCTGGAGCAACTTACCAAAGAGCTGCCACCACTCTGTTGCATGATATGATTCACAAGGAAGTGGAAGTATACGTAGATGACATGATCGTGAAGTCCAGGGACAAAGAAGGACACCTGGTAGCACTGGAAAAGTTTTTCGAAAGGTTGCGCAAATACAAGATGAGGTTGAATCCAAAGAAATGCACTTTCGGTGTGACCTCCGGTAAACTCCTGGGTTTTCTCATCACACAAAGGGGGATAGAGGTGGATCCCTCCAAGATCAAGGCAATCCTAGAATTGACACCACCACAGAATGAAAAAGAAGTAAGGGGGTTCCTCGGAAGAATCCAATTCATCAGCCGCTTCATTTCCAAGCTCACAACTACATGCGATCCTCTGTTCTGATTATTGAGAAAAGGAGAAACGTTCCAATGGGATGACCAATGCCAAGCCGCTTTCGACAAAATAAAAGCCTACCTTCAAAATCCGCCTGTCCTCTCACCACCTACTCCTCATAAGCCCTTATTCCTTTACCTATCTGTCTCTGAAAATGCCATGGGTTGCATGCTGGCCCAAGAAGGAGAAGAAAGCCGCTCCGAAAAAGCCATATACTACCTCAACAAGAGGATGACTGGGTATGAGCTCAACTACTCTACCCTCGAAAAAACATATTGGGCCTTGGTTTGGTGCACTTGCCGACTGAGGCATTACATGCTGGCCTTCCCGGTTGTGCTCATATCCCGCATGGATCCTCTAAAATACCTTCTCGAAAAACCTGCCCTGACCGGTCGTATATCTCGTTGGTTACTCCTACTATCTGAATTCGATATTAAGTATGTTACGAGCAAATCAGTAAAAGGGAGAACCGTAGCCGAGCATCTCGCAGAACATGCCGTTGACTCCGAAGAAAGTGGGGACTTTCCATTTCCGGACGAAAGTATCATGGAAATCAAGGAAGAACAGTGGAAGTTGTACTTTGACGGAGCAGCCAACATGAAAGGATATGGAGTAGGAATGATTCTAGTGTCACCTAGTGGGGACCACACTCCATTGGCAGTCAAGCTCAATTATAACTCCACCAACAACACTACTGAATACGAAGCATGCATTTTGGGGATGAAAGCAGCCATAGAGCTGAAAGTTCAGAAGTTGGATCTCTTCGGGGACTCAAACCTCATCACATCACAAGCTAGAGGAGAATGGAAAGTAAAAGAAGAAAGGTTGAAGCCCTATCATGATCATCTCGATCGACTTAAGAGGCAGTTCAAGAACGTCACGTTCCTCTACTTGCCTAGAGAAGAGAACCAGCTAGCAGATTCATTGGCTGCCTTAGCCTCCATGATCAAGATTCCTGTGGGAGTCAAGATGATGCCTTTGGTAATTGAGCAAAAGTACGAGCCTTCGTTCAATATAATCGCCGCAATCGAAGAAGAAGAGAATGAAACACCGTGGTATCAGGATGTCTGGGATTTCATAGAAAAGGGGATATACCCCCAAGAGTCTACGGAGAAAGACAAAAGGGCCATTCGAAGATTCGCAGCGCAATTCATCATCTGCGGTGGGAAATTATTGAAGAAAGGATACAACGGTCACAACCTGACTTGCTTGTTTGGAAAAAGCTCCAGAAGAATGATGGAGGAAATACACAAGGGGTTATGCGGTCCGCACATGAACGGTCACATGCTGGCCAAGAAAATCATAAGACAAGGGTACTACTGGACGACTTTGGAGAAAGATTGTTGCGAATACGTAAGAAGGTGTCACAAGTGCCAGATCCATGCAAACATGATGCATGTACCACCATCCCTTCTATACAGCATGACCTCACCTTGGCCATTCTCCACCTGGGGAATCGATATTATCGGTGAAATCATTCCGAAAGCCTCTAATGGAAATCGGTACATTTTGGTGGCCATAGACTACTTCACAAAATGGGTAGAAACCGCATCCTACACCAAGTTGGGGGCTAAGGAAGTGGCCAAATTCATCAAGAGAAATCTCATCTGCCGTTATGGAGTCCCCCACGAGATTATTTCGGACAACAGAAGTCATTTCAAAGCGGAAGTCAGGGATCTGTTCGAAGAATACAAAATCACTTATCACAAGTCGTTGCCATACAGGCCACAAACTAATGGGGCAGTCGAAGCTGCAAACAAGAATGTCAAGACCATACTGCAGAAATCGGTCGATACCTACAAGGACTGGCATGAAAAGATACCGTTCACACTTTGGGGGTACAGAACATCGATAAGGACGACCACGGGAGCAACTCCTTACTCACTAGTGTATGGGATAGAAGCAGTACTTCCGGTCGAGATAGAACTACCATCCCTACGTGTGATGGCAGAATGTGAAATTTCAGAGTCAGATTGGTTGAGGAAAGATACGAGAAATTGTCTCTCATAGATGAAAAGCGCCTAGCGGCAGTCGACCATGTCCGAATCTATCAAAAGAGGATAGCCCGTGCTTTCAACAAAAGGGTTCGTCCGAGGAAGATTGTCAAAGGCGACCTTGTCCTTAAGAAATTGCGAGCTCTGATCTTTGATCCCCGTGGGAAGTTTAAACCTAAATGGGTCGGCCCTTACATCGTCAAGACCATTCTTTCCGGAGGAGCAACTTATCTCATGGACCTCGATGGTGTCGAATTCATAGAACCAATCAACATGGACCGCCTCAAAAAGTACTATGCTTGACCATTCAATAACCATTTCCTTCAAGCCTTGCCTTGAACTACGCTTGACCTGATTCCCACTCGGGGATACGTAGGCAACCACATCAGTTCGGTCACCTCACAAAATAACCATTTCCTTCAAGCCTTGCCTTGAACTACGCTTGACCTGATTCCCACTCGAGGATACGTAGGCAACCACATAGGTTCGGTCACCTCACAAAAATAACCATTTCCTTCAAGTCTTGCCTTGAACTACGCTTGACCTGATTCCCACTCGGGGATACGTAGGCAACCACATCGGTTCAGTCACCTCACAAAAATAACCATTTCCTTTAAGTCTTGCCTTGAACTACGCTTGACCTGATTCCCACTCGGGGATACGTAGGCAACCACATCGGTTCGGTCACCTTACAAAAATAACCATTTCCTTCAAGTCTTGCCTTGAACTACGCTTGACCTGATTCCCACTCGGGGATACGTAGGCAACCACATCAGTTCGGTCACCTCACAAAAATAACCGTTTCCTTCAAGCCTTGCCCTGAACTACGCTCGACTTGACTCCCACTCGGGGATACGTAGGCAACCGCATCGGTTTGGTCAATAACATCATAATCAACCCCTTTTCTTTCAAAACTTTGGCTCGAACAACGTTGGACCTGATCCCCGTTCGGGGGTACGTAGGCAGACTTTCAAAAAAGGAAAAGAAGGATGGCTCGCTAGGTTGAAAATTCGAAAGGACGCCTAGGCAAAAGTTAGAGTTAAATCCAAGGTGAGCAATAACAAAAGAGAGAAAAGAGCTCACTAGGTCACATAACTGGTGCCTAGGCAAAATTATGAGCGTATGAGAAAAATAAAGTCGCGGTCCTTACCATAACCCAAAAATCACCTCCCACACTAGGGGCAAACTTCGGTCACTCGCCTCGTTTGCCTGAACCTCTTCTAAACTAGGGGCAAACGTCGGTCATCTACCTCGTTTGCCTTACAACCATACATATCCCAAACTAGGGGCAAACTTCGGCCACCCGCCTCGCTTGCCTCTAATCGCCCTAGCATGCCCAAGCAAGTACCAAAAGTAACATCTAATTGAAATCTCGGTTACAAAATGTTTTTTTAGAAAGCTAAAATGCATAAAGTGAGACTCCCAAAGTAACCAAGGTTCACCGATAAACAAACTTTGAATATTACATAAGCAGGAATAATCAAAGAAATAAAAGTCCTTCAAAAAGCAATCACACGTGTTCAAAGACACTTGGAGGAATGAGCAGAATCAGTCAGGTCTAGTTTTATCTTTGTGTCATTTATTTCTTCAAAGGTCTTTAGAAGTAGGCTTTTACTCGGTCAGTCCAACCATCAATGAAAGCAGCAATAGTGGCAGCCCTGATCCTGGAAGCAAAAATCCTCTCAGTTAACCCCTGGGGAACCTCCTAAACCTGCCCGTACTGCCTGGCCAAACGGCGAGGATGATAGAAAGAAGTCTCTCTCAGACCCATCAACCACACTCTCTGGTGACCCCAGAGACTCGTGGTAACAGCATAAAGGCCCCAACGCCTCACAATCCAGCAAATGTCTACTTCAGACAAAGCACCCATCATGTTAACCCAATCAGCAAAAGTATAATGAGGGCAAAGCACGGCTCGACGAAAGTAAACCGGTGGTATGTGGACTGTCCACAGTTGAAGGCGCTCATATAACCAAGCCTGTAACACCAAAGGCGCCCCAGAGAGAAGAGGAGTCCCTTGGTTGAAGGCGTTATCCAAACCTTTCAAGGTTTCAGCTAGAACCATGGCCATGGGATTCCTGCTAAGCTTCAGTCCGAGACACACATGCACTAAGTCACTGGAAGTACTCGAGAATAAGAAGTGAGAAGTCATGAACAATATCAAAGCGGCCCCGCGGGTAGCATCATACACGCTAGGATTCCCAGGACTGGAGTACCGAGCAATAATGGAAGCAATGTTGAGAACCTCACCTTGAATCAACCGGCGGGAAATAGTAGCGAAACAATTCAGATATTCAGCCAAGCCCCGCGTAGGACTGAGGGTGTCAGCAGAAGGGAGAATCAAGTCAGAGTCAGAATCATAGCCGAGAATAGCACAGAACTCCTCGAACAGGGGGCAGATGTCCAGGCCATTGAAATTAAAGACATGGTTCACCGGATCCCTGTAGGCAATAGCAGCGCGCAAGAACTCAGAGTTCAGGGTCATCTGGCAAAGAGAGAACAGCTCGGTCAAGCCGTAGCTAAAGAGGTTGATCCGTTTCACGCCATCCGTAATGTTTAGCCAAGCTGTGAGTTGAGCGGGATCATACAAAGCCATATTTTCAGTCACGACTCTAGAAAAATTCAAAATTTCGGCAGCACCTCCCCGTTTCACGGACTATCCCACCTGTAAGGCAAAAACACTCACTATCACAAAGCTACCCATCGCAGTAACACCCAGCAATCACAGTGCATATATATCATCACACGACTATCAAACTAAAACAAGCACACAACTGCGCCTCCGAACCAGAAGCTATCCGGCCTAAAAGGCGAAACCTCATAATACTCTGTCAAAAGTCACAAACTATTCCACACATTGTCCTACACTGTCCAAATAGTCATATCACCAGTACAACCCAATCGAAAACATAAAAAGAAAATAAAACAAAATTCCCGCTTGGGGGGCCTCAGTCCTCCTCTTCTTCGTCCTCTATCGGACCCCCCAGAGTGTATGTCGGCGACGGCCTCCTCCTACCACCTCTGCACCTTCGACCATTCCTCGATGAGCCAGCTCCGCCTCCACGGTACTGCACACACAAATAAAATGAAGGCAATCAGTAGGAAAACAACAAAAAGTACAAAAAATAGAGCTGAGTCAGAGACTTGCCAAGGACGCCATCTGATTGGCGACAAATTGCCGTATACCGTCCATCTGTCAAGGGTTAAATCAAGGGTTAGAACCTTATATCCTTAAGAAAGTGCAAAATTAGATACATACCCGATGGTCTCATGTGAGGACCAAGGACTGTAAGCTAGCCGCCAAGGCGTGACCCTCCTCAGCGTAACTCCAAGGAACGTTGAGGACGCCCGCTGGCTGAGTAGGGTACCCGCATGTGACTCGTGGCACCTCTATCACTTGGGGAGTGCCATCAGCGCCTAGAACATTGACGGACCAATCCCAAGGAGGGATAGGATCGGAAGCCGGAGGAGCCTGTCTCCTGTACATCTCGCGAAGCTGTAGGCACGAGACAAGTTAGGAAAAAGATGAATCAAAAACATAGGCAATAAATAGAGACAAAAATGTAAACTCACCTCCAGGAGTGGGAAGTTGGGCATCAGAGAGCGGCCACGGTAAGCCTCATAGCCAGGTTCAAAGAGGAAATGATCCCAAACGTCGGTGCCAGCTAAGGTCGCCAGCAGAGCATCACCAGAAAGGTAACTAGCATCCATCGCAGGGGGATTATGAGGGACGCGATACCTGGAACCACCTACCACCTGCCAGGACACTCGCTCGCCAAGGAACCACTGCCTACACTCAGTACTCTCCATCAGGAGTCGGCAAGAGGAAAGAGGCTTGACCGCTTGAATCTCCTCTGGGGCAGCATAGGCGACGCGCTCCCAAGGCGTCCAATCCACACTAGCAGCCGTCAGCTCGGTTAAGAAATTTTTGAGCAAAACAATCCGATAGGCCCCGTTTTTTACCCCGACAACGTCCCTCCGCCATCTCAAGCCTCGCGGGAACAAAGCCATAGGAGCCATGCCATCCTCGTCTTCACCTGATTCGTCCGCAGGGGAGGGAGCTAACATCTTCAGGTACTCAAAGCTCCAAAGCTGCACAGACAAAGAGAAAAGTCAGAAAGAGTACAGAAATCGAAAAGCCAAAAAAAAAATGACAGAAGATGCAGTACATACCTCCCAAGCTCGCCAAAATCCCCTGTCGACTTAACATCACCCCGAGAGACCTCACCCATGTGCTTGTAAAGATGGGCCAGGGCAACACCTCCCCAGTCGTAGGAGGGGATCTCATCAATGGTCGCCAGGCAAGAAAGGAGTCTCAAGCTCACCCGGTCGTTCCGTGTTGCAAAGATCGAGCAACCAAGGACATACAGAAGGTACACCCTCAAAATCTGGGAATTGTTCAGGTTGTGATTCCCTCCGCCATAAGCCCGATAAAGCCAGCCACAAGGAAACCAGTGCCTCTCCAGATTAGGAGGAACAGCCCCAATCAGCATCTCTACAGCCTCCGGGTCGATCTCATAAAAGTAATCCAAAATCAGGCGCTTCCCGCCAACCCTCAAGCCGGTAATCATGGAGAAGTCAAAGGGCGTAATAGTCATCTCACCAAACGGCAGGTGGAAAGTATTGGTGGTGTCCCACCACCTCTCAGCCAGAGCATGTGCCAAATTGTTGCTGCTCTTTGAAACCAGACGGACGAAGCCTCCGAACCCGGCATCGTCTACCATCCTCTTAATGGTGGGCGAGAGTTGAGTATACCATAGGTAAGCGTGAGCGAGGCTACCGTGGCCCTTCAATGTCACTTCCGGCACCTGCACACAACAACGACAACAAAAAGATGCACAAAATCACTATTCACGACCCGAAAGCCAAATTCACAAAATCAACATTTAAACATAAATCGGACTTCTAACGATCTCTAGGTGCACACTACGGCTCACAAAACTAGCACAATACATGAAAATAGTCCTAAACTGTCGAAAGTTTCACATACCAAGCTCGCTAGAGCCGCGGCCGAAAGATGACGTTGGGGGTCCCGTAAAATCAAGTCCGGGGTCTGCATCTCGGCTTTCATTCATTCCTTGGCCTTCTTAGACGGTCTCCTTGAGCTTGAAGCCATGGATCTACAAAGAAAATGGGAGTCAAAGTTAAACTTTCTTCTTGAAAATTTGAGCAAACCAAAACACTAATCGAAATTCCAACCACGGGGAAGGATTACTCACCTGAGCGCGCACAAGCTATGTTTTGACGAAAGTTAGCTCCAAAACACCCAAAAATGGCCAAGAATGAGCTTAAAAAGCTCAAAAACCCGAGATATACAAAGATGAAGTCCGGCCACCCAGTGCCGCCACAGCACTGCCCCCCGCGGGCCCCGCTTCGCTCCGTTCTGCTCCGTTTACCCCTGTTTTCAGCCCTTTTTTGGCCCCGATTAGCCCCGATGGCCCATTTCGGTCAAGATTTATGGGATTTTACCCCGAGTAGTCTGAAGATTGTCAGGATTACCTCCAGTAGGCAAAAATTGAGAAAAATTGACTCCCGAAGACCCAAATCGGCTGTTTCAGGACAACCGTCGCAAATTTTGATCAAACACGAGAATTCTGATAACGAATCCTGGATTGTGGCTGATGCACCAAAACAAAAGAAAAGAGATTTCCCGAGAACCCCCACATCATCCCCCGAGGACAGAAACAGACAAATACCAGCTCCCGGAGGCCCCGACCGGCCCTCTTGGATTGAGCACCGCAAGATTTGGTCAACCGTGAGAGATTCAGAGATGGGTCCTGGTTCCCGATCAAGAAAAGAGATTCCCCAAGAACCCCACAGCATCCTCCGAGGATAGAAACAGACAGATACCAGCTCCCGGAGGTCCCGACCAGCCCTCTTGGATTAAGCACCAAAAGATTATGATGGATTCGAATTTTAATCACGGTCAAGAGAAGTAGTTGGAGAGATCCCAGAAAGAGCCGTTTCATCCCCAGCAGATTCAGTTTAATCCTCAGCAGATTCGTACACTGCCAGTTCAATCATGACAGTCACAGTAGTTCACTATTGACTCGTCTTCTCGACTAGTACATCGTCAATCCGATCCATGATAGTCACAGTAGTCCATTGTCGACTCACCATATCGATTCGTACATCGTCGGTTCATCATCATTAGTTTACCATCGCTCTCATTCAAAATATGTCGTGGCCTCTATCAATGGGGCTTCCATGTTCATCGCTTAACATCTCGGGATTTCATGTCCATCACTTGACTTTCGTGTTCGTCTCTTAATTTCCAGGGCTTCCGTGTCTGTCGGTTATTTGTCAAACGGCATCCCCGATTATAATCCTCTAGGACCCCATATCCAATTACGTTCGCTTACAAAGCACACTTCCCAAATTCCAGAAGTTTTCCCCTAGACCCAGAGTCTTCTAAACCTTGATGTCCTTATTTGAGTCATCCACCACATCACAGTCGCAAAATACTAGCACAACACCAGCCCACTCGGAGTGGTACACCCCACAGCACCTACTCATACTAGGATCATAACACTAGACATGATAGGACTCATGACACAATTTATATCACATCCATGCATTGCATATCATCCTCATAGCATAGCATCCGCATGTCTTGTTGTGCATGTGTGATTTGTTCCTTTGTGCCTGAACTACGCCCTGGTCTGATTCCCCCTGGGATACGTAGGCAGCTGTGGATATCGCAGGTTGACTTACCCACAGCTTTTCTTATTTAAAATCTTTTTCTAAATTTTCAAATTCAAAAACAAATGAGTCGCCACTTAATTTTTAAAAGGAAAAATTAAGAAACCATTTAAAGGAAACTGATCTTTTGCGAAACCAAAGATTAACTAGGTCCGGGGATTATGGAATGAGAGAGGAAGGAGCCCTTCGGACTAAAACACCCTCTCTCATCCTATCTTGCGATAGGCCTCTACTCAACATCCTTTTAATCAAATTTATTAATCTAAGCATGCCCTCAACTAATACATATATATATATACAAATTACAAAAGCATGTCCAAAGGGTGTAAAATTGCTAATGACAAAAATATCATTCATAAGCCACATATGTCAAGTAGCAAGCAATATGATGTACAATAGGGAACAAGAGAGCTTACCCGGGATCCGGCCGCGAATATTAAACGTGCGATGCATGCAATTAAATAAAAACCTAGGAAAAGAGTCTCTAATCCATATATACACATAAGACAAATCTTAATTCTAAGCTGTCCCGCATTAAGTTGAAAATCAAATAAAATCAACGAATTTAATAAACTAGAGAGGGATTGAGAAATCGTACCTTAATAGCGCTACAAAACAAAGGGTTAGTTCACATGATATGCAAAATATGATGTTAGAAATAACAATCCTAAATTTCTAGCTTAAATCCATCTAATGTAATTAAATCCAAAGTAAATAAGTCCTAATTACAAGTGCCAAACCATATGGATGAATATGTACATGGACAAAGATAAATTATGAAATACTCTTAAACTTTGAATTCAAGCTCAACTAATCATTATTGAAGCATGGTTTAAGCCTTAGGTCATAGAAAAGTCATTTGAACCATTATTTATAAAGTTGGTCAAATGTGTCATAAAACTCTGAAAATAACAGAGAGCAGACCAGAAATGTAAGAAAATAAAAAGCACGTCTCTCATGGTTTGATGTTGATGGATTTTGGACACAAGATGCCTCTGTGAGTCTAGTTTCCAAATCAAAAAGAAAATCAAAGTTTCAACGGTCGGATCTCCGGGAAAAGGACAATAACCAGACATCACTCAGAGATGTACAACTCTCTGTCCAGAGATATTGTTTGATTTTTTAAAAATAGCAAAAACATCAGAAATGCTTTGTTCTTTTTAGGGTGACTTCCTAACACATTAAACCTCATAAAAAAAATTATTTGGAGTCACAAGCACTTTATTAGAACTCTGATTTAATTATCTCAAAAGAGTGTTGCTGTTCTGAAACTATTCTGAAACTCTGGACAGATTATTGTTGCTTCACAAAACTCATGATCAAACCATTCTAAACATGAAACCACCTTAAAACAAAAATTACTGTGGTAGAATATTGTATTATTGACACTTTCCCGTTGGTTTCACTTGATTTCAACGGTTAGATTTCGAACTAAAAATCTTTGATCAAAAACAGTTTGTGAATTCACTGTTTTCATTTTGGCTAGTTCAACTTTTATTTGGTGACTCCAACCATTAACCATGAAGTTGGGTTGAACCAAACCACTTCTCCTACCATTTGATGGCCATTAGAGACTACAAACCTTTATTTTTCATAGATTTCAAATGAAATATGGATGGACTTCATGAAATCTACAAGATAAGGAATCTAAACCATGGAGATGGGCTTAGACTCAAAACTACATTCTCCTATCATTTGATGGTCATTGGAGATGGAGACATGACTACTACTCATGGGTCTCAAAGGAATATAGAATGGATTCCCAAAGACATCAAGTTTAGAGAACCCAAATCATGAGTATGGACTTGGATCCATCTATTAAGTGGTGATCAACTTTGACTCCCATGGGAAGCATAAGCCTACATGGGATTCAAAAGATCATGTTCAAGAGGTTTCAAGAGAGATATTGAGGATCTCCAAGAGTCTCAAGAAGGAAGTATAAAAAATAAAAAGAAATGAAGCAAAGAAAACAAAATAGTTTGAGGATTCAAAGGAAAGAATGCAAATAAAACAACTTATGGTTAGAGGATCACCTCCAACTATCCTCAAAATTTCTCTTCTTTGAAGATCTTCCAAGCTCTTCTCTCTAGTTCTCTAAACTCTCTCTTTTCTCTCTAAAATGTTGGTGTAATGGAAATATTTTTTTGTATGTGTTGTTCTTTTTTTTTCCCTTGGGAGATCCTCTCCTTTTATAGACAAAATAACCCAGGTATTTTCAGTGAATTCGGAGTAAAAGACATGTGTAAACATCTCATTTGGTGGTACAATATGTACTTCCTGAAATTGGACAGACTGCTGCCCAGGGCGACAGTCAAGAAACTGTCGCGGCAGTCCGTGAATGCCGCCCCGGCAGTTCATGACTGCCGTTGCGGCACTGTGTAACTGCCGCGCGGCATTCATCAAATGCCGCGGCAATTAATGGATTGCCGCGTTTTTGTCAGTCTTACTTTATCAGTTTTTTGTTCTTATTCGCATACCCATACGTATTGCACTGTAAAATACAGACTTTAAAAGTGAACGGCAGTCAGAAATTGTTGGCGGCACTGGGTGAATGCCGGACCGGCACTCTTTGACTGCCGTGCGGCACTCGGTGAGTGCCGCGGCAGTCTGCCGTGTGCCGTTTTTTAGCTAAGATTCCCTCTTTAGGTCTTCCTTCTTTTAAAGCAAATTATTCTTGAAGATTTTTTCCAAAAGTCATGTCTTATACCCGAATTCTCCTAAATACCTGGTATTTTCTCCTTTCTGTGAAATTTTATCGCGTTTGGAAAACTTTCTAAAGCTTGGAATACTTCGAATCTTTTCGGTCCTTATCATCATCGGATGTGGAGGTGACGCTCTCCTAAATTCGACGGTCGGTCAAAATTGGGGTGTCTACAGTTTGCCCCTCTTCGGCAGAGCTTGTAGAGCAACGCGTGCCACAAGCGAATGTCGAAGCCTGTGTGAAGACAGGCCTTTGACCGGACTGTCGAATTCAGGTAAAACAAAAATGCGTTGCAAAAATGGTTTCACATACGGTTCGTGTTGGTCGTACTCAACGGTGAGCTGCCTACGTATCCCATCAGGAATCAGACCAAAACGTAGTTCGGGCAGGAGCCAAACATACACAAGCACAAGTAGCCATACGGATGAATGCACCTATCTTGTCGTGATGCAAATGCTATGCGATGCGATGGTGTCTTCTGAGTTGATCTGGTCATACAGGCGCCATGCGGACACCGAGAATATAATTTTTTTATATTCGCAAGACAAAGGATCGACGCAAATTTGTTATGGAAACCGAGAATATGAATTCGTTATATTCGCAGGACAAAGGATCGACGCATATTTTTTGCGGAAACTGAGAATATAAATTCGTTATATTCGCAGGACAAAGGATCGACGCAAATTTGTTGCGAAAACTGAGAATATAAATTCGTTATATTCGCAGGACAAAGGATGGGGGCATATTTGTTGCGAAAACTGAGAATATAAATTCGATATATTCGCAGGACAAAGGATCGACGCAAATTTGTTGCGGGAACTGAGAATATAAATTTGTTACATTCTTAAGATCTTTAATTTTCAGGAGTTGGGAGCCCACAGGCTTATACTCCAGTGTCCCCCAAGAATCATCTGATCGACTGAGATGCGCTTCGTGTCTTATACTCCGGTGTCAAATTAGAAACTACGCTTTTCGAAAGACTGAGATGCGCTTTGCGTCTTATACTCCGGTGTCTTTTGAGGATCACTAACACGAATGATACTACTACTGAGAATTAATGCAGGGTTGCTATTGAGGACTAACACCGATAATGCTGCCATTGAGGACTAATGCAAGGTTGCCATTGAGGACTAACGCAAGGTTGCCATTGAGGACTAACACCGATAATGCTGCCATTGAGGACTAACACCGATAATGCTGCCATTGAGGACTAACGCAAGGTCGCCATTGAGGACTAACACCGATAATGCTGCCATTGAGGACTAACGCAAGGTTGCCTTTGAGGACTAACATCGATAATGCTGCCATTGAGGACTAACGCAAGGTTGCCTTTGAGGACTAACACCGATAATGCTGCCATTGAGGACTAACGCAAGGTTTCCATTGAGGACTAACACCGATAATGCTGCCATTGAGGACTAACACCGATAATGCTGCCATTGAGGACTAACACCGATAATGCTGCCATTGAGGACTAACGCAAGGTTGCCATTGAGGACTAATACCGATAATGCTGCCATTGAGGACTAACGCTGATAATGCTGCCATTGAGGACTAACGCAAGATTGCCATTGAGGGCCAAAGCTTAGAAAAGAACTAAACAACATGGTAAGATATTGGTCAATAGCCACTCAGAGGCTTACAAACAAGAACGATGGTCAACAGCCTTTCAAGGACTTATGTTGCGAAAGCGACAATCAAAAGCCCTTTTGAGGACTTATGTTGCAATTTCAAAAAATTGAGAGTCATTCAGACTCAAATCAATTCAGTTCAGTTCAATCTCTTAATCGAGAGTCAATGAGACTCAAATCAATTCAACTTTTTCAAAATCAGGAGTTAATCAGACTCCATTTGTTTCACTTTTCCTATCAGGAGTCAGTCAGACTCAAACAAATTCAATTTCACCAAATTCGAAGTCATTTTGACTCAAATCAAATTCGAATTCCACTTATTAGGAGTCAATCAGACTCAATTCGATTTCATTTTCTAAAATTAGGATTCGTAGAATTTAAACGGAGCTGATATAAAGAATGATTTTCTATATTCGCGAACCTTTGGAAGAAACACATTGATTCTGTCAAACGAGGGAAGTCACCCTTGCCCCTAGTCATGGACTCTTCTTATATTGCCACTTTATTCTGTGATAGTGTTCGAAACCTCTGCTCGTACTACTCTTGGGATGCTCATGAAGACTTTTCAAATCTTTATTCATCATCTTAAACCCACACATTTGAGACCATTTATTGACTCATCAAAGGAGGACAGACCTGACAAAGCTAGTTACTCAAAATGACTGACTCAAACTCTTCATTTATTATGGATCAATGTGCTTTCAATGTGAGTAACTGTATCATCTCACCTTTAATTTATTCATCATTTTACAAATGGTAATGCTTTGTTGATAAATCTAAACTTTGAAAACTTCCCCTTTTGATTTAGCGAATTCTTTGCCCATCTAGAATGTGCTTCAAATTAGTGCTTTAGCTTATCGAATGAAAGGCATTCTTTGACTGCCGTGCGGCACTCGGTGAGTGCCGCGGCAGTCTGCCGTGTGCCGTTTTTTAGCTAAGATTCCCTCTTTAGGTCTTCCTTCTTTTAAAGCAAATTATTCTTGAAGATTTTTTCCAAAAGTCATGTCTTATACCCGAATTCTCCTAAATACCTGGTATTTTCTCCTTTCTGTGAAATTTTATCGCGTTTGGAAAACTTTCTGAAGAGCTTGGAATACTTCGAATCTTTTCGGTCCTTATCATCATCGGATGTGGAGGTGACGCTCTCCTAAATTCGACGGTCGGTCAAAATTGGGGTGTCTACAGCAGCTCGCACAGAGCACGACCAACACTGGACCTCGGCATCATCATATCTTTTGCAGCGCTTTTATCCTAAATCTATAGCCTCCAAAAAGTCATGTCTCTTCAGAAGCTTTGGCACTCACTTGCGACATGCGTTGCCTCGCAAGTTCATGCCAAAGAGGGTCAAACTGTAGACACCCCATTTTGTCGGCTATCAGATTTAGGAGACCCATAGCTTGGTGGTTCACAATGATCGTAAAAGACTCAAAAGGACTCCTAGAAGCCAATTCTATCTCTCAGAATGCTCAAAATGACAAAAATGCCCCTGAAAGCCCAAAAACTCCCAAATTTGGTCCCAAAGTTCTGGAAACATGTTACGTCATAAGTAAAATGATAAAATGAGTTTTTAAGGAAAATCGGGTAAAATCATCAGCTCCCCGAGACTCCCGGAAGTCCCGGAAGTTCCCAGAAAGTCCCCGTTGACCAGTTTGACCAGGTTTGACCAAAGTTTGACCAAGTTTGACCAAAATCGTCCGAATTCACCAGAATTATTAGAAAAGTATTTAAATGAGTTTTAACAGAATATCGAGCGAAAACGTCAGCTCCTGGGAGCTCCCGGAAGTTCCCAGAACTTCCCGGGAATCCTAGGTTTGACCAGTTTGACCAGAATTTGACTTTAGAACCAGGGCACCGTAACAATTTTCAAATATTTTTCATGGATACTAGAGGTCAATAGCTTTCCAAAAGTATATCACACATAATTCCTGGATTTAAAACGAATTTATTTTGAATTTTCGAAGGCGAAAAAGGCGATCAAATCGGCTTTTATCGCAAATACTGCAAAACTTTTCAAAGTGACCTATCCCCGAACTATTTTTTTTATGTAAAGTAGACTCCATTACCTTTCCAACGGTATATCACAACCTCAGTTTGGAGTTCATACGCATTTTCTGTGAAATTCGGAAGAAATAGGGCCTTTTCCCGAATACCGGAACCTCAGGGGGCCTAAACAGCATTATCTGGACGAAGGAGGAGCACTGCCGCCGCGGCACTGGCCCACTGCCGTCGCGGCACTCCCCTCCAGAATAGTGTGTTTTTGTAATTTCTTTTGGGGGTCCATTTTGATTAATTAAAAACCAAAACGACATAGTTTTATGATTTCAGATGTTTGGGACCAATGGGAATACTTCTAAAACCCCAAAACCACCCCAAGTTGGCCTATATAAACCCCCCATTGTTCTTCATTTTGGGGGGGTAAAAATGAAAGCTAAGAAAAAATTTGGGAGAGAAAGTTGTAGAGATAAGGTTAGAATAGAGAGAAAAGAAGCTTCCTTCTTTGATTTTCAAAACAAAAGTGAGTTCTAAACTTTGTTTTTACTTCATTACTCCCATTTACTTCAACATTCAATACACCCAACCACCCTTTTTTAGTGAGCATTTAAGAGAGTGGAAGCTTCTTCCATGTCCAATGTCATTACATATGAGTGAAATACCAAACTACAAGTTCTATGCATCATGAATATCATCTACTGATTGCTTTCTATTTGCTTTTTGCTTATATAATGTTCATCTCTTCTCATCTCATTTCTTTTTTATTTTCTTTATTTACTTACTAGCCCATCATCATCTAAATGATGACATGAAGTTTGAGGTGAGTGAATCCTTATGGATAGTAGCTCTTGACCTCAAAAACATGTTTGATAGATGATGATCATAACTTCAATACCTCCAAGGTATTCTTGAAGTTATGTTCAAAGTAAAATAAATCTCTCCAACAATCTTGGAGGTTCTTGATGATGAGTTTGGATTGGCATTTCAAGTGGCTATAACCTTCAATGAGTATTGAAAATATGCTTTCAAAATATCTACTTCAAAACCCCCCTTTTAAAACCCTCCTCATTTTAATCTCAAGGAAGAAAACTCTAGTTTTTTCCCAAAATTTTCAAAACAGTGAGTCAAAACAGTGAGTAATCTGAGTTCAAAGATTTTTCTAGGACTCAATACTCAACATATGGATGCAAGGCCACTTGGAAAGCCTTCCTAACTCATTGGAGAACACCCATGAGTTTTGGTTTGACTTGGAAGTACTTGAAAATGGTCCATTTGGACCCAAACATTCCTTCCAGACATTCTGCCTCTGCTGTCACAGCAGCTTGGCTAACTTCCAACTTCTTTTTCAGAAAAATTTTCCAAACGGGGTGGTCCCAACTTATTTGTCCCTTAAACTTCAATGTCTTAGGGAACTTTCTGTATAAAATGGGCCCCTAGATCATTTGTTTCCATTTTCTAAGATTTTCAACATTTCAGTCGACAGTACGGACTCTGTTTCTGAGTGACCTTCATTGTTTATATGATTTCTCTCAATCTGTGATAGTTATTAAAGATTTGCTTTTTGGGTTGTGTTCTATACACAATAAGGAAGATCTCCATAAAAAATCATTCATTGAAAACATTCCTAACCCCTCTTTTCCATTTTTACAAGATCATATTACTGTTCTGTCCACTTTTCACAGCAAGCACCTTTTAACTTTCATTCTTTGATTTGATGCTTACATGAACTCCAAATTAGTTCATATCTTCGGAAGTAGTTCATACTATATTTGTACATGTCCCATGTTGATTTCATTCATTCATTCATACACATTCTAGACTTCTAAGTCACTTTAGGAATCCATGAACACAAAACACACTATAACCTTGGCACATTCTAGATACATACATTGCATCCATGCAAAGATTTGGGGGTTTTTGTAACTCCTAATCTAAGAAGATTATAAGGAATGAATTTGATCACACGTTCATGTTCCCCCTCGATCTAATCTTCCTTTCTCATCCATCCCGGGGATTGAGAAATCTTCTTTCTTCAAAGATTAACATGCATCATAATAGCTTGCTAAGCATATTTTGATTTCTTTGATTTATTTATCTCAAGAACAATTCATGTCCCCTTTAGATTAGGAAAACTTAATTATTTGATATATGATTAGACGATTTTTCCTAGGTTTATTTGTGTGATCTTTCACTTTACATTGCATGATATTTGATTTAGATCTTATGAATGATATCTTATTTTTAGATCTTCCATTTCAAGTTTCTTATGTGATGTAATATACTATCATAGTATTAATTGTCGAACCATACATAGTATAAGATGATTATTTAGATGCTAATTGAGGCCCGTCGAAAGGCGGGGCGAGTTGAGGGTGTTTTAGCCGCGACAAAGGCTCCTTCCTCTCTCGTACCAAAACCCCGAACCAAGTTCTTTGGTTATGAAGGGCCGGTGCCCTTATCCGCTTGGGTGAGTCAAATTTAGGTTTCTTGGTTTCTTAAAGACCAAGTGGCGACTCTGTGTCTGTTTTCAACGGACCATTTTCTCCCTTTTGATTCAAATCAAATTTCAAACAAAAAGCAAACAAAGCGGTGGAATCCCGGTATCCACAGTATCACGGGCCCAAGCCAGGTAATTTTTGGGCCGGGCTCGGGTTGACCACGGGTTAGCCGGCCCAAGTTGCACCCCTACTGATTACCAATCAAATCGGGGTTCAGGCCATCAAATAGCTATCTAGACGAATGTCTCCTATGGTTACACTGAAGGTTAAAGAAGAAATTGAGAGGTTACTCAGGGCTGGCTTCATTTGGACTGCCAGGTATGGAGAATGGGTCTCAACGTGGTCCCAGTGGTGAAGAAGACTGGGAAGTTACGGGTTTGCATTGATTTCAGAAATCTAAACCTAGCTACCCTAAAGGACGAATACCCAATGCCTATGGTTGATCAGCTGATTGATTCGTTCTCCAAACACAAATTCCTATCCTTTATGGATAGGCATTCGAGGTACAACCAAATTTATATCGCCGAGAAAGATGTCCCAAAGATAGCTTTTCGATGCCGGGGGCAATTGGAACCTTTGAGTGGGTTATGATGCCTTTCGGGCTGAAGAATGCAGGAGCTACCTATCAACGAGCAATGAATGCAATCTTCCATGACATAATTGGATGTTTCATGGAGGTGCACATTGATGATGTTGTGGTTAAGTCCGGTGACAACGTCAATCATTTGAGGGACCTAGAGAAAGCATTCGAAAGAATACGGGCTCACAATTAAAGGTGAATTCCCTCAAATGTGCATTCGGCATTTTAGCAGGGAACTTCTTGGGTTTCCTAGTGCACCAAAGGGGTATAAAGGTCGACAAGAATAAGGTTCGAGCTATTCAAGGAGCACAGGTCCCAGCCAACAAGAAAGAGTTGCAAAGGCTGCTCGGGCAGATCAATTTCCTTAGGAGATCTATCTCCAACTGTGCAGGGAAGACTCAAGTATGGACCCCAATGCTAAAGATCAAGACTGATGATGAGTTCAAGTGGGAAGACAGTCACCAACAGGCCTTTGAAGGAATTAACCAATACTTGTCAACCCCCCCCCCCCAGTGTTGATGTCACCCAAGAAGGGTAGGTGTCTTAAATTGTACATATCAGCCTCTGATTGCTCTATAGGAAGCATGTGAGCTCAAGATAATGAACAAGGTAATGAGCAGGTCGTTTATTACTTAAGTATAGTTTTGACTCCAATTGAGCAGCGCTATGCGCCTATTGAGAAGATATGCTTGGCCTTGTACTTTTTATCACAAAAATTAAGAACATATATGCTCCCTGTTTCTACTTATATTATATGTCAAACGGATGTGATTAAGTACATGCTATCAAGGCCCATTATGCATGGCCAATTTAGGAAATGGACCTTAGCCCTGATGGAGTTTGCCATTCAATACCAATCACAGCAATCAGTCAAAGGCCAAGCTATAGCCAATTTTTTAGCCAATCACCCAGACCTTACTGATCTGGGAGATTTGTCACTAGCACCTAAAATTTTAAACACGTCCTTAGTCCTATGGACATAAATCTTTGAAAGGGTCTAAAAATTCATAAGGTGCTAGGGCAAGGTTGGTTATCATATCACCTAAATACAGAAAAATAAAAATGTCATTGCAGCTCGATTTCAAATGTGCTAACAACCAGGTCAAATATGAAGCATTGATAATCGGACTAGAGATACTCCATGAAATGGGGGCATCATCCGTACACATAAAAGGGAACTCGGGGTTGGTTATTGGGCAGATTTTTGGTGAATTCCAAATAAAGAGCTGGGAACTCTGCCCGTTTTACTCTGTGGCCACTCAGCTCATGGATTCTTTCGATGACATAAGTATGAGTTATATCCCCAAGTCAACAAATACAAGGCGGACAGGCTAGTAAAAGCAGAGTTGGCCTCGTCTGCTAGAAGGGTTTGGAAGATCAGACCGTCACGATACAAGTTCGATCATTACCATCAGTGGCAAAGAGAGGTTGGTATACTACCACCAATTTGGTCTTGATGGATGATGATGATTGGAGAATCCCTATCATTGAATACTTGAAACACCCAAATGTTAGGGTGGAACGAAAGGTCAGACTGTTCGCAGTCCGATTTGTGGTGCTTGATGTGGAATTATTCAAAAAACCTATCGGTGATGACGTAATTCTCAAATGCCTAGGGATAAAACAGGCTATGCAGGTGATGGCTGAAGTCCATGAAGGAATTTGTGGAGCTCATCAGGCCGGTACCAAGATGAAATGGCTTTTACGAAGGTATAGCTATTACTAGCCAGGCATGTTGAAAGACTGAATCAGCTATGCTAAAGGGTGTCAAGCTTGTCAAAAGCATGGCCTGATTCAACAAACGCCAGCCAAGGAACTTCAACCTATAATAAAATTACGGTCGTTCAGAGGGTGGGCGATGGATTTAATTGGAAAAGTACTCCCACCATCATCGGGCCAGCATTATTTCATTATCGTGGCTTCGGACTACTTTACAAAGTGGGCTGAGGCCATACCCTGACTCAGGCCACTGTGATCAAATTCATTGAAGAACACATAATACACCGATTTGGCCTGCCAGAAACCATTATGGCTGATTAAGGGTCTATGTTTATAGGAACTGAAACATCAGCCTTCACAGAAAGTAGAGGAATTACTATTCTCAACTCCATTCCATACTACGCTCAGGCCAATGGCCAAGCCGAGTTAACTAACAAGATTCTCAAGGGAATCATTGAGAAGATGATAAATGAAAACCCAAAGGAGTGGAACAAGCTATTGTCCGAAGCACTCTGGGCCTATCAGACATCTAAGAGGTCTAGCACTAGGGCTACACCATTTATGCTAACCTATGGCCATGATGCTATGCTACCTATGGAAGTCACGGTCCGATCAGCTAGGAGAGCATTGTAAAATTAGTTTGAGCCCGATGAGTATACTAAGGCTATGATACCTGAGTTGGAAGGACTTGAAGAAATCAGACTAACGGCCTTGGACTCGTTAAATGTATAGAAGCTACGTGTTATCCGAGCATATAACAAGAAGGTTAAAGAGAAGTCCTTCTGCATAGAGGACCGGGTTTGGAGGGCCATTGGATACAAAGACTATCGATATGGTAAATGGTCGGTGTGGACACGTGCCACTCGGGGGTCCTTGGCGTCTTCCCTCGATAGTGTCCCAGGACAGATCCCAAGGTGCACACTTCAGGGAAAACTAGGACTTCCTTACACGGTCCTAGAGACAAAGACTCGCCACCTAATTTTTTTATCGGGAATTAGGAAACCCAAGTTTGACTCGCCCGAAATTGAATAAGGTTACTCACCCTTCATTACCAAAAACTAGGTTCGGGGGTCTTGGTACGAGAGGGGAAGGAGCCCAAGCCGGACTAAAGCACCCCCTCCTCGCCCTACCGAATGGTAGGCCTTGATTCAAATATCCTTGTTTTTAATTCATAATTGGTGTTGTTTCCTCAAACATACTAGATAATATATACATGTCAAAAGCGAAAATCTAATGAAAATCATTTCAAGAGATTAAATCAAGTAGAATTCGGATGCATATGCAATACGAGAGAGAAGTATACTCACAGTGGCTAGTCCCGCCTGGGACCGATGCAAATAAAGGAAACATGTCATGATATGCAAAAGGGAACAAGAAGACTTACATTGGGTTGACTCAAGCGAAGTCGCAAAATTAAAAAGAAATAGAAACGTGTAATGCAATCATGCAACAATCCTAGATAAGATGTGTCTAACAAATAATCATATAAACAGAGACTATCCTAAAGGAATTTGTGTCGTTGAAATAAAGTTGTAAACCTAGAAAAATTCTAAGAGAGAAGATAAAGAAGGTCCACGATACATGGGCACTAAGCTACATGTAGACGAGGCAAGCTCACAAATTGAAGTTTGGATCCACAGCATTCAATTCTATGCATTAAGACACCAAGGAATACCCAAGCATTGTAAAAACACAAACAAACAAATGATATGCATGAAAATCAAGTAGAAAATGTCATCAATCAAATTCCCAGATTCAGCAACCTCTAATGAATTCTGTCAAAAGTGGTCTTAAACATGAGCTGGGTTAAAACCCTTTTATAGAAAGTTAGATACATGTCTTAGGAAACTTCTCCAAAAAGTAGAACCTCTTTACCATTTTTGAAATTTGAGAAATAAGAGTTTTGGGAACAGTGGATCAGGACTGTCCACTGTTCTTGTAAAAATCATAATTAATTCTACAAATATCATGTGAATTTCTATTTGGTGTAAAAAGAAAGCTATTTCATTTTAGTTTATGACAAAAATAATCCCATGGACATGTCATGACGATAAAGTTTCTAAAAAAGTGTTTTAAACAGATTCTGTTATTCTGGAAGTTTGGTATCATTTGACAAAAGAATGCAAAACAAAATAGAAGCATAATAGAAATTCATGAATCATGTTAATCAAGTAGATTTAAACTTTTGATCTCTCATCCAATTATCCTAAATGATTTCTAAACCAAGTTTTATTCATCAATTGTTGTTGAGTGATCAAGGTATGACCATTTTGTATACATAACCATAATTGTAGTTAAACTTAAAAAATTCCAGAATAGTAGTATCAACTTCAAACGCTTAGAAAACAATCTTAACTCGATCGTATGCTCACGATTTTACATCTTCATATAGATACATGAGTTAGGAATCATCCCCAAAAGGCAGAACATTGATAACTACTATAGATTTTCTGAAATTCAAGCACAAAGAGACTATGTTCAAATCTGTCAACCGATTTCTCAAAAATTTCTAAAAATAGCATATGGATCCTAGGAGCTCTCAAAACAGACCGGATGAAAGCTAATTCATCAAAGTTTACCTAGAAAATTTGAAATCCATCAAACTATGGGTTTTAATTGACCAAATCTCATGGACAAAACTAATCTACTTTGCTGAATTTTCCTCTAGTTCATTTTAAAGTGTGAGGAAAACATCTTATGTGATGGTTGAAGCTTATTTTGAGAGATCAAACTCATAGATCTACTTGATTAACATATTTCCCAATCAATTTAGCCCTCAAGTTCTATGAAGAACTTTAGATCATGGATCAAAGGGACTTACAAATATCCTATTGGAGATGAATTTCAATAGGAGTTCTAGGCAATAGAAGCAATCAAGAGATGGGTATGAACATAGGAATCATCCCTCTCATAGATCATACTTCTAAACCATCATAGAATTCAAAATAGATACATGTATATAATCATGTATGCATGGATTTAAATTAAAACATAAGAATAAAATCAAAAATGAAAATCAAAGTGAAAAACAATCTCTAATTATGAATTATCAATGAAAATCAAAAGAGATTTGGATCTAGCTATGGAGTGTGTGAAGAACAAGAGATGAAGAAGATGAGTGTTCTACAAATAAAATAAAACTAAGTTTGATCCAAATCTTATAGATCTATATATATAATAGGAATTAGAGATGAATTATAGTGTTTACCTCTTGGAGAATTCTCAATTATATAACCAAAGTTGAATTGAAGATCTTCTTCTTCTAGTGTTCTTCAAGTGTTCTTCAAGCACTCATCCATGGAAGTTGAGGGAGGCAATTGATGTTCAAATTGTGATCTAATTAGCCTAAGTTTATCAAATTCAATTCATGATTCCCTCTCTCTAGAATTCTCCTAAATTGAAAGTATATTCAAAGTATACTTATATCTCCCTATACTTGTGTGTACTTCCTCCTATTCTCTTGTATCTTCAAGATCTTCCAAGATGATCACACATGAGATGCATGAGATCTTGTATAGAGTTTTGAAGACTTAGCTCCTAAGTTACAGGGTTAAAACAGGATTCTTAGAGCATAAAAGAGGGTTAAAATGGCCATTTTGGCGTCTAAACGTAATTTCTAGGCAATTTCCTCGCAATGGGAGCCTTCTAGAAGGGTCTGGAACTAGAAAAATGTGATGGAGAACACAATATGTAGGTAGCGGTTATGGTGGGACCCACCACCCCACAACCCAAAACCGCCACCTGTTTTTCTTGCTCCTCTGGTCACCCACCAGCCCTGTTTCAAATATTACGTGCTGCTTTTCCAGATTTTTGTAAAAATGCTTTTTGGTGTCCAAAATCATTCGTTTATGTACCGTTGGAAAGCTATCAGGTTTAATTTTAGTAAAAAAATATTCCCAGAGGTTCTAAAATGAGAATTGAAATCCAATTGAAGCTTGGAAGTCTTCCAGAACTTTCGTCATCTTTTTGAAATCAAACGACGTCTTTTTCAAAATTGCTTTCAAATGTGCGTCGATTTTGAACTTTTCTTTAAAATTAAATCTCTGGATACTTAGAATACTGCATTTAGAACACTTAATGTTCATATAACCCTGAGTGAATATGAATTCTGAGAGATGATTTTGACAAAATAGGGATTTATCCATAGAAAAGGGCTTTTCCGAGCTTGAGGTCACTTTCCAAAGTTCGATCTTTCGATTATGTGGAATCCAGTACCTTCCATGGGGTACTTTTCATCATCGAATCCTCTAAGACATTGTCCACCCTAAATCCTATCAGTGTGGTCAAAATTGGGTGTCTACAGTTTGCCCCTCTTTGGCAGAGCTTGTTGTGAACAACGTGAACTACAAGTGAGTGCCAAAGCTCTGAAGGCACCCAATAACCATACTGAGAGGTTTTAGGAAAAACAAAAATCCGCAAAAATCAAGAAATTCAAAATAAAAGAAAATCAAGAAATTACTAAATGCAATATTGCAATGCAATGCTAGGTATAGGCGGCTAAATCTAAGCTACTGCTGGTCGTGCTCCGCTAGAGCTGCCTACGTATCCTTTCCAGGAATCAGACCAGGCCGTAGTTCAAGCATGCAAGGAGACAAAGAACACATAAACAGTAATATGGATGAAATGTTCCTACCCTAGGATGCTGATGCAGTAGAAAAACATGAATGTACAAGTGCTAAGGGAGTCATCCTCAAGGATTCCCTAGATGCAAAATCTAATGCAAGGGATGCGATGGCTCTCTCTCACATACAGAAACTTGTGACATAATCCTTCCCATTGATTCAAGTTTCTTAATGATGAGGGTTCTAGATAAGTCTTATTCTCAACAGGTCTTATGATAATTTCTTAAACTTGACTTAATCCTAGACATGATATGATCTTAAACCCGACCTATTCTTATACTTGGGCGTGGTCATAAACTCAACTTATGATCTTAAACTTGTCATAATCTTAAACTCAATCTAAACCATGATCTTAAACTCGATCTAAAACTCGACATGATCTTAAACTCGATCTAATACTCGACATGATCTTAAACTCGATCTTAAATTCCACATGATATTAAACTCGATCTAAAACTCGACATGATCTTAAACTCGATCTAAAACTCAACATGATATTAAACTCGATCTAAAACGCAACATGATCTTAAACTCGATCTAAAACATGACATGATCTAAAAATCGATCTAAAACTCAACATGATATTAAACTCGATCTAAAACTCGACATGATCTTAAACTCGATCTACAACCTGACATGATCTAAAACTCGATCTAAAACTCGACATGATCTTAAACTCAATCTAAAACTCGATATGATCTTAAACTTGATCTAAAACTTGACATGATCTTAAACTCGATTCTATCTTATACTCGACCTGATCTTAAACTCGATTCTATCTTAAACTTGACATGATCTTAAACTCGATTCTATCTTATACTCGACCTGATCTTAAACTCGATTCTATCTTAAACTTGACTTGATCTTAAACTCGATCTAATCTTAAACTCGATTCTGTCTTAAACATGACTTGATCTTAAACTCGATTATGTCTTAAACTTGACCTGATCTTAAACTCGATTCTATCTTAAACTTGACTTGATCTTAAACTCGATCTAATCTTAAACTCGATTCTGACTTAAACTTGACTTGATCTTAAACTCGATTATGTCTTAAACTTGACCTGATCTTAAACTCAACCTAATCTTAAACTCGATTCTGTCTTAAACTTGACATGATCTTAAACTCGATCTAATCTTAAACTCTGTACCTGAGGGTCCTAACCATTTAGACGATTGATGAAAGTCCTCTGATGGGGATATTGCTGATGTAGAGTCCTTCTACTGGGGACAATTGCTGATGTAGAGTCCTTCTGCTGGGGATAAATCTTCTAAAATAGGTCACTCTGCTAGAGACAAATCTTTTATTCTTCTGAAATAGGTCCTTCTTCGGGGGACAAATTTTTTGAAACATGTCTGGAGGCAAATCCTGTGAAAAAGGTCTCTCTGTCGGAGACAAATCCTCTGTTCTTCTAAAATAGGTCCTTCTTCTAGACAAATCTTCATTTCTTCTAAAATAGGTCCTTTTGTTGGGGACAAATCTTCTCTTCTGGCGCATAAATTCTGAGAGATACATGGATTCTGAGAGATAACCTTTATCTGGAGGCAACCTTAATACACGATTCTGCGATGCACACGGTTCTGGCAATTCTGGTATACAAATTTCTGAGAGATACCCTATATCTGGAGGTAACACAAATTTTGAAAGTTCTCTGCTTGGGGAGGTATCTGAGGCTTCTGGAGGCGAGCACATATTCTGGAGGCCCTGCTCATTCAATCTGAGACTCATATCGGTGCTTCGACCAGCTCATGTACGTTGGGTTCATTCTGACCTTTTCTGAATACCTTGACCCCGGTTTGAAAATCATACCTTCTAATTCATCTTCTACAAATCCTTTCTGGATGTAATTCTCAAGCGCCAGTAGACCCAACACATAATCAACCCAAAACAACGGGAGTTTGCTACAAATCATCATTTATCAGCTGTTTCTAGCTGTGGTGCCCTCGATTCTTAATGTCTGGGGACTTTTCTTCAACTCTGAACGGCTTTTACCAAAATTCAAATTCCCATGGGTCCTTTAGACTAATTCCAATAAGTTTTGAGCACTCTTAAGGCTTATATATCAAGATTGGACCAATCTAGGGTCAAAAAAAAAGTTCCTGATATCATAATTCTGATTCACAATTGATAAGTACTCAAAAGACCTGATGACCTTGACTAATTCTAGTAGATATTCATACAAGGTACTCTGATCTGTTTCAACAATGGCTTAATTCATCATCCAAGGCCGGTATTCTGATTAGCATTTTTCCATTAACGACTCGACACCTCATCTTGACTAGGATTAACTGATGCAATAATAATGTTTGGAACTTTTGCTTGTTTCCACCTTTGGATGCTCTTAAAGTTTTTTTTTTTTAATTTATTATAGATCACTCTGGACCCACACACTTGAGATCACGACAGACTAGATGACGACAGACTAGACCACGATAGAGATTGATTAACATTGACACAGGAAGTTGACATTCTTGACACTGAAGTAGAAGTTTGGAGGAGACAACTCAATTTTCCTTAATCTTAATGCGCGTTTGTCATGTTTGACGTATCTCTTTGCTTTCTTGTGCGCTTCTCATCTTATTATGATAATACTCAGTTGATAAAGTATTGCTTTGAAAAATACTCCGTATAGATCTCAATCAATCCTTTGCTTTCTCTGAAGTGTGCTTCAAATTAGTGCCTTAGCTTATAGAATAAGAGACAATTCATTTCAAATGTTTTCAAAGATATACTTGATGATTCAGGATTCACTTATGATATGAGAGGGGGTACAGGCAAATGATGTTTGCCTCTAGTTGATGGTGATAAATGGAGGTTTGGGCAAACGAAGTCTGCCCCTAGTGTGGCAGTGGTATCTTGAGGCTCTGGGCAAACTTGGAAGCTTTGCCCCTAGTTTGCAAGGTTTAGGGACCAAGAGCCAGGGAAGCTCGCCTACTTATCCCCAAGTGGGAATCAGGTCCAAAGTAGATCAGCCGAGGTTTGAAGGAAGGTATTTGAAGTGTGGTTGAGTTTTTCAGGAACAGTGACCGAATCGAGTAAGTTTCCTACGTATCCCCAAGTGGGAATCAGGTCAAGCGTAGTTCCTCAAAGGGTGGACGTTTAAAAGGAGTAGTGATTCAAGAATTGGGGGGCTTTTCAAGCCATGTCATCAGACAGAAATTCTGAAGTAGGTCACTTGTGGTAGCGTTGAAAGAAACTAAACTACCTCCCCTTATTCTTTTTTTTTCTTTTCTTTTTCTTGTTTTTGACGGTTGATTCTTTTCACCTTTTCACTAGTCAACCAATGTTACAGGATACATGTTTTCGGAGCAAGATTGGCCCTTCAAATTTCTGGGCTTACTTAAAGAAATTGTAAATCAAAGTTTTGGGATATTTCATGTTCCCCATTTCTCGATCTTCTTCATTTTCCTTCCTCTTCTTCTCTTCTTTCTTTTCTTTTCTTTCTAAAATTTTGGCTGGCTGGGATCAGGTTCTTTGAAAACCACACGCAAATTTTCTTCTCTTTTCATGCTCTAACTTTTGCCTAGGCGCCCTTTCGGGTTTTCATCCTAGCGAGCTTCTTCTTTTTCTTTTTTTCTTCCTTTTCTTTCATGCTCTAACTTTTGCCTAAGCGCCCTTTCGGGTTTTCATCCTAGCGATCTTCTTTTTTCTTTTTTCTTTTTGAGAGAAGGAGTTCATTTGAAATGTTTGGCTACCATCAAGGATAAAGTGTACAGGCTTGCAGGTTAGACATGTTTGAATGGCTTATTTTTCTGGGCTCAAGATTTCGAATTGGAAGATTAGGGATTTAAGCTAGTCCCGAGTCACTATCAAGTATATCTTTTCAAGATTTAAGCAAAAGCATCTCAAGATTCTTAAAGTAAAACTAATCAATTCTTAGCTTTCTTCGGTGTCCGTGAAAAATCAACTTTGATCCTTTCAGGATTCTTTTCAATGCACAAAATTATCAACAGTGTATTTTTCACAATAATCAGAGAATTGATATTTTTAGCTTAGAGATTCATTCGTTCATGACAAGGCGCATTAGATCAAGAAAATGAAGACTTTATTTCATTACTTAGAAGGATTATAGTAGTCAACACAGACTCAAAACATAACTTGACGATGGACAGACTTGACAACAAGACTTAAAACTGAATCGATTGGACCCGACCTGATCTCAAGTGGAGCGTCACTGTGACTCATTTATTCCTCTTAAACAACCATTCGGTTTCAACAAGAAGCTATTCCAAACATCATCATAACACTGCCCCTTGTAGGCTCTCCCAGATTCTTCATTCTTTAACAAAGGCTTGAATTCCTCGGACCTTCTGGGGGTGGAGGATTGATGATACCATTTTCAATCAAGTCTTAAATTTCATGCCTGAGTCTCCAGCACCTATCTGTGCTATGCCCATGGCTCTGATGGAAATCGCAGGAGTACTCAGTCTTGAAGCCTCGTGGAAGTGGATCAGGTTCTGGCTTGGGTTCCAACTTCTTCAAGTACCCTCCCTCTAGTATTTTTTCAAGTGCACTACTCTGGGACATTCCTATTTCTGAAAACTCTCTCTCTTTCTTTCTTTTGCCCTTGATTCTGGTTTCTCTATGCAACTCTGGTATTCTTCGCCCATTTTTGTTGAGTCGGTCTCTTTTGCAGTTGTGGTGCCAATACATCGATATCAGGTAATGGATATTTGTCCAAATGAAGTGGCCTTTTGAACTTTTTTAAGGCCTTGCATTGGGCATATCAAATAATCCCTCCCTATCAAGCTTGTGGTCACCAATTCTTTTGCTCTTGCAGGTCACATTCTCTAGTAAACCACTCTTGGTGAGCTTGTCAAGGATTTCCTGATCCAAAGTTTGTATTCCAAGATTAGCCAATCTTTCAAACCACTCATTATCATCACAAGTTGCAAGAGGTGGAGTCGGAGGTGTTGTGTCAGCTAATTGCTTTATCACACCCATTATTTTTACAAGTAGCTCACTAATTTGGTTGATAGTAGATTCCATAGAAGTCATCCTAGCATTCATATATTCTTTAAATTCCATCTCTTCTTCTCTAACTCTTATTGTACAAATCATCGAATCTTTTGGAAGCTCAATAGACATGGCTGGTTAGTCCAGTGATGTGATGTACACTATAGGGTCGTAGGATTCATGCCCTATTTCAATGAAGCCAATATCTCTTAGTGGTGGAACCTTCAAAATCTTGTTGACATCTGGCTGTGTAGGTGGAGGGGTAATGATCCCATTATCAATTAGATCTTGGATTTCATGTCTGAGCCTCCAACACTTATTGGTACGGTGGCCATGTCCTTGATGGAAGTTGCAGTATAAATCCATCCTAAAGTTTTGTGGAAGTGGGTCTGGAGTCGACATCGGATCTAACTTCTTTAATTACCCTCTTTCCAACATTCTTTCCAAAGCTGTGCTTAGAGACATTCCCAATTCAGAAAACTCCCTTTTTCTTCTTGACTGCCCCTAGTTTTGAATTTCTCTTGACGTAGTAGTACTTCGACGTTCTTTCTAAAAAGGCTGAGGAGATAATGCATTGACATTAGAGAATTGACGATAGACTGGCCTTTGATTGTTCGTGTTCTCTTTCTTGATTGTCTCATCCCTGATTGCATCTTCAACGAGTGTACCTATGTCAAACAGTTGTTCAAATGTCATGATAGACTAGAATCGGAGCTTTTCAAGAAACTCAATCTGTAGGTTCTTGACGATCATTCAGACTTGCTCTTTCCCAGTAGGCCTGCTTGTCATCTGAGCAGCCTTAGCCCTCCAACGAGTAAGGAATCCTGCGAAGGATTCTTCACACTCTTGCCTAGTGGTTTCCAGATCTCTTGTAGTAACATCGAATGAGTAATTGTATAATTATTGAGCCATAAATGCTCTAGCCAGGGCTTCCCAATCTTTAGTTACAGCTAATTCTAAGGTCAGATACCATGACAGTGTTACCCCACTCAGAGTTCTTTGAAATAGCATGGCGAAACAGTCAGACTCAATGCCCATGGGCTGTAAGACTCCTATATAAAGCCTCAGATGGCTCTTTGGATTTCCAGTTCCGTCGAAGAATTTGATATATGGCATCTTGAACTTATCAGGGAGTTTTGCTTTTGGAGCATCACACAGACCTTCTACATCGATCACATATTCATCAACCCATTTGTTCTTCTTGATCACATTCTCTAGCTTGTCGATCTTAGCCAACTTGACCCGAGTTTCCTGATCTAGCTGGACTTTTGGTTAAACTGTCTCCCCAAAGTCTTCTTCTTCATGATGCACCAGAGATGGTGGTGGTGGCGGCAGATTAGTCAGCTGCTCAATCATTCTCATCATAGTGGCAAGTTGTTACTGATTCTGTTCTCTTCTCTGATCCAACGCAGCTTGCATTGCGGCCAACCTAGCTTCCATATCAGCTTCGTACATCATACCCTTAACCCTAGTTGACTCGGCTGTTCCTTCTTCAAACCCTGATTTGATCAAATGATTGTTTGGAGCTCTGACCCAGGAGGGAGTGCAACTCTTTGATGCTATCTTCGCTTCTCTTTTATTAGGGATTTTTAAAATAATCAGGTATCTTTATTGCAAAAGAATTTTCAAAGAATAATATTTTACAAAAAGTGGATTGAAATCATTTCCTTTTTCAAAAACATTTTCTAAAATTGAAGAAATCTTTTTTTTGAAATTCTGAAGAAAACAAATCTTTTTTCAAAAGTGTATTAGAGGCGTCGCACTCATGAGTCATTTATGTAATGCTCGTGTAGTGTATGCAATGTAGATGAAATGCAATCTAATCTAAATGCAATGCACCTTAATCTAGCTTAGACCTAGCATATCAGCATATAAGCACATAAGATTCCTTGAGTATGCTAATCATCTTACTAATCCAATCTTTATCCAAGGATTTTTAGCTTTGAAATTCTTCATGGCTCATGTTTACAAAATTGAACTTTTCATGAAAATCTTGAAAGATAGGGGGAGATTTGTAAATTTCAAAAATATTTTTGAACCATCAATGCTTGTGGTGTGAAATCCTGATTCTTGAAAATTGAGGCAGGAAATTCTGAAATTCTAAAATCTGGAATTGAATCATCAAAGTGTGGAATCAAGATTTCTTTTGAAAACCAAGGTAGGAATTTTAAAATTTTCTAAAATCTGAGAGGTGGTTTTAAAATTGAATCATCAAAGTAGAAATTTTGAAATTCTCTATAATCTAAGGAGAATTTTGGAGGGATTTTGTGAAAGTATATTTCAAAACAAATTTCAAAGCGAATTTTCAAAAAGGGATATTCCCAGAATTTTCAAAAGACTCGGGTTTTTCAAAGAAGTGCTTGTATTTTCAAAATTTTCAAAAATTTGTCCTTGAATAATGATTGGATGTTTGGATAAAGACCATACTACTCTAGAGGAATCTACCATACCAGGTTTGATGATGCCTTCGCATACACGTCCTCATCATCCACATAATCCCTTATGGGCAAACGCAAATAATTCATCACATTGTCCTAATCAAAGATGAAAATCAAGATCCTAATTGAAGGGTTCTGTAGAAACTATATGCAAAAAGGGCAATCACTCATTCTTAAAACCAGTCTTCTTAAGACCAAAGAGTCGGGCGAAAAAGGGGAAAAGCTCTCCGTTCCTGCTTCTCCTATAGCTGGATCCTCCGGAACCACAAGAATCCTTAGTTAGAATGGGATTCCAACTCAGCACCTTTTGAGTAAGATTTTGAGAAAGGCCGGGTTTTAGTCTCATAAAGGGTCCATTAGCAAGCCAAGGGCTTTATATACCGAATGCGGTACAAGGCTAACGGTGACCACATGCTACCAAAGTCTCTTAACAAAATGGAGGAAAGAGGGCCCTCCACCTACAAGGCAATGGTCTCAAGCAGTCGCGGTGAAAGAACAATGCAAGTGCAAATGCAGGCAGAAACAACACGATTATCAAATTAATAACAAGGATATTCTTTGGCTCAAGTCAAACCCTCTAAGAACAAGAAACTATCAGTTTCATGCTCAAGTCCCCAGTAGAGTCGCCAGATTGTGGACACGTGCCGCTCTGGGGTCCTTGGCGTCTTCCCTCGATAGTATCCAAGGACGGATCCCAAGGAGCACACTTCAGGGAAAACTAGGACTTCCTTACGCGGTCCTAGAGATAAAGAGTCGCCACCTAATTTTTTTATCGGGAATTAGGAAACCTAAGTTTGACTCACCCAAAATTGAATAAGGTTACTCGCCCTTCATTACCAGAAACTAGGTTCGGGGGTCTTGGTACGAGAGGGGAAGGAGCCCAAGCCGGACTAAAGCACCCCCTCCTCGCCCTACCGAATGGTAGGCCTTGATTCAAATATCCTTGTTTTTAATTCATAATTGGTGCTGTTTCCTCAAACATACTAGATAATATATACATGTCAAAAGGGAACATCGAATGAAAATCATTTCAAGAGATTAAATCAAGTAGAATTCGGATGCACATGCAATACGAGAGAGAAGTATACTCACAGTGGCTAGTCCCGCCTGGGATCGATGCAAATAAAGGAAACATGTCATGATATGCAAAAGGGAACAAGAAGACTTACATTGGGTTGACTCAAGGGGAGTTGTAAAAGCAAAAAAGAAATGGAAACGTGTAAAGCAATCATGCAACAATCCTAGATAAGATGTCTCTAACAAATAATCATATAAACAGAGACTATCCTAAAGGAATTTGTGTCGTTGAAATAAAGTTGTAAACCTAGAAAAATTCTAAGAGAAAGGATAAAGAAGGTAACGATACATGGGCACTAAGCCACATGTAGATGAGGTAAGCTCACAAATCGAAGTCCGGATCCATGGCATTCAATTCTCTACTTTAAGACACCAAGGAATACCCAAGCATTGCAAAAACACAAGCAAACAAATGATATGCATGAAAAGCAAGTAGAAAATGTCATCAATTAAATTTCCAGATTCAGCAACCTCTAATGAATTCTATCAAAAGTGGTATTAAATATGAGCTAGGTTAAAACCCATTTACAGAAAGTTAGATACATGTCTCAGGAACTTCTCCAAAAAGTATAACCTCTTTGCCATTTTTGAAATTTGAGAACTAAGAGTTTTGGGAACAGTGGATCAGGATTGTCCACTGTTCTTGTAAAAATCATAATTAATTCTACAAAAATCATGTGAAGTTCTATTTAGTGTCAAAAGAAAGATATTTCATTGTAGTTTATGACAAAAATAATCCCATGAACATGTCATGACCATAAGATTTCTGAAAAAGTATTTTAAACAAACTCTGTTAGTCTAAAAGTTTGGTATCATTGGACAAAAGAATGCAAAACAAAATAGAAGCATAATAGAAATTCATGAATCATGTTAATCAAGTAGATTTAAACTTTTGATCTCTCATCCAATTATCATAGATGATTTCTAGATCAAGTTTTATTCATCAATTGTTGTTGAGTGATCAAGGTATGACCATTTTGTATACATAATCATAATTGTAGTTAAACTTAAAAAATTCCAGAATAGTAGTATCAACTTCAAATGCTTAGAAAACGATCTTAACTCGATCGTATGCTCACAACTTCACATTGGCATATAGATACATGAGTTAGGAATCATCCCCAAAAAGCAGAACATTGATAACTATTATAGATTTTCGAAAATTCAAGCACAAAGAGACTATGTTCAAGTCTGTCATCCGATTTCTCAACGATTTCTAAAAATAGCATATGGATCCTAGAAGCAGTCAAAATGAACCGGATGAAAGCTAATTCATCAAAGTTTACCCAAAAAAATTGAAATCCATCAAACTATAGGTTTTAATGGACCAAATCTCATGGACAAAACCAGTCTATTTTGCTGAATTTTCATCTAGTTCATTTTAAAGTGTGAGAAAAACATCTTATGTGATGATTGAAGCTCATTTTGAGAGATCAAACTCATAGATCTACTTGATTAACATAATTCCCAATCAATTTAGCCCTCAAGTTCTATGAAGAACTTTAGATCATGGATCAAAGGGACTTACAAATATCCTATTGGAGATGAATTTCAATAGGAGTTCTAGGTAATAGAAATAATCAAGAGATGGGTATGAACATAGGAATCATCCCTCTCATAGATCATACTTCTAAACCATCATAGAATTAAAAATAGATACATATATATAATCATGTATGCATGGATTTAAATTAAAACATAAGAATGAAATCAAAATTGAAAATCAAAGTGAATAACAATCTCTAATTATGAATTATCACTGAAAATCAAAAGAGATTTGGATCTAGCTTTGTGAGTGTGTGAAGAACAAGAGATGAAGAAGATGAGTGTTCTAATAATAAAATAAAGCTAGATCCAAATCTTATAGATCTATATATATAAAATAGGAATTAGAGATGAATTATAGTGTTTACCTCTTGGAGGATTCTCAATTATATAACCAAAGTTGAATTGAAGATCTTCTTCTTCGAGTGTTCTTCAAGCACTCGTCCATGGAAGTTGAGGGAGGCAATTGATGTTCAAATTGTGATCTAATTAGCCTAAGTTTATCAAAATTAAATTCATGATTCTCTCTCTCTAGAATTCTCCTAAATTGAAAGTATATTCAAAGTATACTTGTATCCCCCTATACTTGTGTGTACTTCCTCCTATTCTCTTGTATCTTCAAGATCTTCCAAGATGATCTCACATGAGATGCATGAGATCTTATATAGAGTTTTGAAGACATAGCTCTTAAGTTACATGGTTAAAACAGGATTTTTAGAGCTTAAAAGAGGGTTAAAATGGCCATTTCGGCGTCTAAATGCAATTTCCAGGCGATTTCCTCGTAGTGGGAGCCTTCTAGAAGGGTCTGGAACCAAAAAAATGCGATGGAGAACACAATATGTAGGTAGCGGTTATGGTGGGATCCGCCACCCCACATCCCAAAACCGTCACCTGTTTTTCTTGCTCCTCTGGTCACCCACAATCCCTGTTTCAAATATTACATGCACTACTTTTCCAGATTTTTGTAAAAATGCTTTTTGGTGTTCGAAATCGTACATTTATATACCATTAGAAAGCCGTCAGGTTGAATTTCAGTGTAAAAATATTCCCAGAGGTTCTGAAATGAGAATTGAAATCCAATTGAAGCCTAGAAGTCCTCCGGAACTTTCGTCATCTTTTTTAAACCAAACAACGTCTTTTTCAAAATTGCTTTTAATTGTGCGTCAATTTCAAACTTTTCTTTAAAATTGAATCTCTGGATACTTAGAATACTGCATTTAGAACACTTAAGGTTCATATAACCCTAAGTGAACATGAATTCTGAGAGATAATTTTGACAAAATCGGGATTTATCCATGGAAAAGGGCTTTTCTGAGCTTGAGGTCATTTTCCAAAGTTCGATCTTTCGATTGTGTGGAATCCAGTACCTTCTACAGGGTACTTTTCATCATCGAATCCTCCAAGACATTGTCCACCCTAAATCATATCAGTGTGGTCAAAATTGGGTGTCTACAGTCGGTTAACTGGGAAGGTCCTTTCGTCATCCATTAAGTCAAGAAGGGTGAGCACATAGGCTGCACAATCTGGATAGAACGGTTTATGCTAGGTTAATAAACGATCAGTATTTAAAGTCTTATTTTCCTACTTTATGGGAGATCATTGATCTAGAGTATAAACCAAATCTTAGGCTAGAATACAAACCATTCAATTATGAACTTGAGCCTGATTGATCAAAAACTTCATTGTATTAAATAGGGCTGAGCACAGCTTACTTACAAAGTGCTTACAAAAAATGAAAAGAATAAAAACAAACATATACATGTACAGGGGATATAAAATCAGCCTCTAGGCTGATTCAAAATTCCTAAGTTTTACTCTTAGGTCCTCCCATGTCTTCTCAGCTCCAGCCTGGTCTTGTTTGGCTTTGTTGAGTGTTTGAGACCATATGTGAGTGGTAGGAGTTTTTGCTTGTAGCTGGTCACTACACTTCTATGCAAATCCACCTAGTTAAGTCAGGGCCTCATCAACCTTTGCCAAGGCTACATCATTGGTAGTGACATCGGCCTCATATTTTTCCAGCTGCGCCTTGAGCATGGAAATACGGGTTTGAAGCCAGACATCTCGGGCTATTATTTGAGCCCGAGTCACATTTCCAGCCTCATACTTCATTTTGGCAGAGTAGAGAAATTGCATCACTTTCTGCCAGGCATTGAGATGAGCTTTGACCTCAATCTGGATAACCAAGGTCGAGTGATCTACGATGTGGTAGCCTGGCAGTCGTTCCAAGATTTCCCTGAGCAAAGCATGCTACCCGACAAAGAGTGATGGATTGGAAGCAAGAGTGGCTAAGGCAGCATTGACTTCAATGGTCATGGGAAGACTGCTCAACCCCTGGGAGGAGAGTCCAAGAACATGATCTTTGCACTGTTGCAGACTTGTAGGAGAAGCTGCTCCGGGTTTAAGGGAGCCCAGTTCGAATGCCCCAAGGTTCAAGCCGATAAAGAAGTCATCAAAAGGTGTAAACGGCTCCGAACCCAAAGGGGTGGCCTGTTCAATAATCCAGGGCAAAAGGTTAATAATACTAGCAAAAGATAGTAGAAATATGCCCGAGCGAGAAGTAATTACCTGGGCAGGCAAGGATGTGGATGCTAGTACGTCTGGTGGAGCAATGGCCTCACCACTTGGTTGAGATGTGGATGGTTGGGATGCTTGCTGGCTTGGCTTAGGAGGAAGGCCCACAGCTATTTCCTCCATTAAGATTCCAATGCCCATACCTACAGTAGTTTGAACAGCTTCTGCAGTGGTAGGAACATTAGCTAGAGCTCGGCCTCCAGCGCTCGGGGTCTGGTCTTCAGAAGGGTTAAAAGTGATGGGATCGGCCTCAATCTTCTCTTCTATATTTTCAACGGCCGATCCCATTGTGACAGTGGGATTAGCCTGACCCATTATAGCATCTCTGGCCCACTCTTCTGCCCATTGGACCATTTATTCTAACTCCTCCACGGTTGTCTCTGACGAGGTGATGTCATCGGGCACTTCCTCGCTATTGGAGGAAAGAACCACTTGTTCTGGAGCAGAGCTACTAGCAAGGTCAATATCATTGTCTCCATCAGAAGGAGTTAAAGGATGTACAACTCGGAGGGGGACCACCCTCTCTGGAATTTGTTCAAGCATTGCAGCTGCCTGTTCAGGAGAGGTCAGAACAGAAGGCAGGGCGACTCGCTGACGGGCAGTTAGGGGTTGAGTTGGTTGTATTTGTTGCCCAGTAGGCAATATCTCCTCTTCAGAGCCCTCATCCACAAACAAAAGCGGTCATGAAGAAGAAAATGGTAGCACAAAGTAAGGAAAAGTAGAATAATACCTGAGTGGATGGGGCTATAGCCTGTTTCTTCTTTTTGGACGGCTTGGGGACAGGTCACTTTGCCGCTTGCTTCTTGCGAGTTACCACAGAGGCAATAGCGGGTATGTCAGCCTCGACGACTGATGACGTAGTGAATTGAAGAAGTACCTCAGAGGCGGTACTCCTGAATATTTGGGTAGCCGGATCTGATAACCATTTCTTAAACTTTTTAGACTTCGGACATGACCAGTCGGGCTGAGAAGGGTATAAAGACGAAGGCTACCTTCAACCTGTCCGATCATTCTTTGATCTTCTTCACTTGACTGTCGTTCACGATGAGGCTGCGTTCTACCCAGTCAATATTTACAGTAATGGCGGACAAAACGGGCACCATTTGAGAAAGCCCAAACTGACGTGCATAGAGAGAAGCAAAATAACATTCTACCCCACATTTGTTGTTACTAGTAGGGATGCTCAGGCTAAAAATGATATCTCTAGCCACTAAGTAGCTAGAGAAGATTTCGTTGTACGTGGATTGGGTGCCTGAACCCCAGTTAGCGGGGTTGTTGGAGAGTTGCAGGAATGAAGTGAATTGAAGAGAAGAAAAGGGCCTGAAGAGAAGTGGAGCCCGATGGTAGCATCTTTCATAAAAGAAACTAAAACATTCTTCAAAGGAGTGTGAGGAAGGAGCAACGTCCATGAAGTGGACGGGGAAAATGGGGATGTCAGTCAGTGAGCAGGCAGCTGGTCGGAATTCTGGAAAATACAAATACAGCCAGAGCTGGAGAATCCAGTGGAGAATCCAGATCGGGCTGTGTCATGTTTCAAGATTTAAAAAAAAAAAAAAAAAGGGTAAAGCTGTATTTAAATGCTTATGTACGAGCCTGTTAAATTTTGGTGTAGTATTTAAGATTATATTAACTTGTGCTATTATATGTATTTATTTATTTATTTATTCTCTTTTCCTATCTTGTTTTATTATATTTTATTATTATTATTTTTACTTAGTGTTAAAGTGGGTGCACATTTTAACTTGGGTCTGTAAAACTAGACCACACACATACACACATGCTTTATACTACTCAAGTTAACAAAGAGTGAATTAAAATGCAAGATAAATTTGTGGGCCCCACCCCTTACTATAGTCGGCCATCTCTTCCCTTTCTCCTCATTTTTATTTTTTTTCTCTTCTTTCTCTCTCTTTCTCTCTCTTCTTGTCCCCCATCTCTCCATATCTATACATGGTATACACAAATCCTCCATGGAACCCCTCCCCTTTAAGCTTTCAATAGGTCATTAAAGAGGGATTTTTGTGAGTTTTACTATTTCACAAAAACGTCTTAGAATTTCATGAGCTTTCTAGTGATACCCACAAAATTCATTTTGATGGCCATTAGCATGGTTTACCCAAATTACCTAGAGCTTTCAAACTTCTCATCTACAACCATGGAGGTCTATTGAAAAGTTACTACATGCAATGAGTTCTTGAGCTCTCAGGGACCTCTCTTTTCATCTTCTTGGAGCCATTTGGAGTCCCTTGGTTCATTCTCAAATTTTAGGTGAGTTCCATTTATTTTGGAAAATCTTCAATGAGGTAGATTTACATTGTTGCTTTTCCATAGGTTATGCTTGTCTAAGGTGATTTGTGTTCATTAACATGCTAAGAGAATGACTTAGACACATGTATTAGGATTTCCCCCAAAGTTGCAATGTTGAATTATTTTGCCTAAATGTGGATTATATGCTTTGGTTGTACTAGTTGTGATTTTGGGGTGTTAAATGTAATTAAAATGATGTTATGAGAATAATTTGGACACATGCATTAGGTTTTCCCCAAAGTTGTAAATTTAGGGTTATATGCCTAATTGTGAATTTACATTCTTTGGTTGTACTATACTTGATTATGTGATGCTAGATGCTTAGGATGCTTCCTTTAGTGTAAACACATGCTAGGGGGTTAGCTTTAGAAATCCTTACTAGAATTATTGCTTAATTTATTGTAGTGGATCATCCATAATGTTATATTAAACATTACATGCATTGAGGCCTAATTGGCAAGCATTCATGTATCACGACATAAATGTTTTGTTTGAAAAAGAGAGAAAAACCCCATGTGAGGGAATTTGATTTAAGAAAATCCGGATATGGGTTGTGATGTGAGACAGGGAGAATGACCTTTAGAAACATTCAACTCCAACTATATTCGGGTAGCTCCTGGAAGTTGGTATGCTACACTCCATGCGTAGGTGGCTCATAGTCCGGTAACGAGAGAGAGATGTGCATATATCACGCATAGCCTTGTGGCTTTAGTCATTTCATTGTAGCCGTGGTGGCGATCCATTGCACCTCATTTCATTTTAGACATGGATAGCATATAGACTTGTTACAATGTTTCCTATGAGCCTTCGTTCTCATAAAAACGACAAAACATTTTTCAAGTGGACTTGATAAGGGCAAAGAGCACTTATGGCTCGACGCATAAAAGTTGATGCATTTTGTTCTATTTTGAAGACTCATGCTTAGATATGTACATGGATAGTTCCCATGTGAACTTTAGGCTTTTGAAAAGTTTGTAATAGTTTAATGTTCTAGAAAGAAAATTGTTGTATCAATTTTATTACAAAACTTCTTGAGCTTGGACTTCCATAACTTTCTCTTTGGGAAGCCTTGTGTAATTTTGATGGACAAATATTAGTCTTTGCTTTTCAAACTCACTAAACTTATTTATGTTATGTAATTATGTTTCCGAGATCATAGAATCTCTTTTAAAGCTTTATGTATGTGTGTTGATTTGAATCATTGCCGGATTCGGTTATGTTTAGTTTGTCCTTGCCGGACTCATTGTTTTTATATTAAATCATTGCCGGATTCGTTTATGTTTGATTTTGTCCTTGCCGGACTTATTGTATTTCAATTAAATCTTTGTCGGATTTGTCTATTTTGTTTTCAAAGGAAATTTTTTTAAATCTCTCTCCCTCAAATCTCTCCCTCTCCCTCTCCCTCTCCCTCTCCCTCTCCCTCTCCCATTCTTCCTCTCTTTATCTCTTTCACTCCTCGTTGTAAATAAATTTCGAGTACACAAAGTTTCGTTTGGTCTAGACACGTGTTATATGTCATTTAGGACTCGTTTAGTCATATATTTATGTTTAAACTCGAGAATTTAGCACAGCTGGGAATGTTTCGAAATGCTATCAAAAGGTTGTCAAAGTTGCTGTCAAATGAAAACTGCTACTGTTATTTCAATTTTCTGCCCAATTAGTGCAGAATTGGAAAATATGTCATTAGACGAAAGTTGTGCAGAATTGAATTTTACATGGATCCTAAGCAGACAGAATGTGAAAATTTCAAAGTTATAGTTACTTACGGGTGTTTTAAAATTCAGCAACTGTCAAAAATGACCTTTTATCATATTCGTTGTAATTTTTCCTTCTCTCCTTGATCTAGTGCTTGCCCGGAAAGTCTTTTAATGTGAATTTCAAATGCTTTCATTTTTTATGGACTCGTTAACATATAATTCCATTTTGGGTTTATGTATTAGTGAGTCATCCTTGTAGGAATCCCTGTGGGTTTCCAAAGTCGCTTCCGCATTGTGATTGCATTTTACTTCTCTTCTCTCTATTTTCTCTCCTTCCTCGCGCTGCGATTTTTGGGGCGTGACAGATTAGTATCAGAGCTAACCGGGTTTGAATACCTAGGGGCTATGGGTGTTTACTTCGGGCTTGTTTCGTTTTCGTCCATGCTTAAGTTTGTTTATTACTTTCCGTTTACTTCATTGAGGTTTTTTGTTGAGATGATGCGATGCCGCGTGGGCATGCGTAGAGGTTGAATTCCTTTGGAACCTACATGGTTACATGTTCAAGATGTTTACATGTTTCACATTCGACGTAGTATCTGCTTACATGTTAAATGTTTGCATACTCCATGGGATGGCATTAGTCCTCCTATGAGTTGTTTAATGTGGTTAATAGCCATTTGATTCCCCATTCAATGCTAATTGTTTTAACTATGCCGCCGTTTACTTTACATAGTGAGATGCTGCGTGAGCATTTTTTTTTATTGAGTGAAAGTCTCCGGGACTTTTGTACTTACGTGCCCAGTTTACATGTTTCATATCTTACGTGTTATGTGAGTTCATGTGAAGCCTACGCGCTCTATGTATTGTGTTGTGTATTTTTATTGGCTATGATATGAAGGGTACGTATTTCATGCAAGGCAAGTGTAATGCTAGCGTGCTTAATGTTGAATACCTGGGAGGCTAGGTATGTATATGCTAAGTGCTTACCTGTCAAAGATTACATGTTCCATACCCGATATGCTAAGTATTTATATGATTTTAAATGATTCTAATATGTATTGATGCATGTTGAGTAATGCAATTCCTTATTATTGATGAGCATGCTTCTATGTGAATTTGATGTTTAGGTTAATATTTACACGTGATATGTGTACATGTTCTACGTGCTATGAGCTTATCGGTTCCAACATTTATATATGTTCAGGGTGCATGCCAAGTGCATTCATGTTTGACGTGCCTACAGTTATATTATAACAGTGCATATTCTCAGTGCTATGTGTTCCCATGAGTCATGATAGGCATTGATTAGGATGATTTATAATATAAGTTGCTTAAGGTTGCTAGTAATCCATATAAATGTTGATTGCCTTTCCTATACTATCCTTGCCGTTTATGTTAAGTATCGAGTTGATTTAAAAAGCAATATGGTATCATCGTTCACAAATGTAAATGGAATTATGAAGGAGAAACGTTATAGGTTATATGTGAACATGATTAATGTTGTGAGCTATGTGATCTCATGCTAATTACCCATATCCCCAAGTGAGGTGTGAATTTATGTTTAACCTATAAAGATTCGTGCCCGATTCACATGGAACTGTGGCTTGAGCGCGTATTCATAATTTGGAGTACCTTGGTACTGTTTGAGGAGGATCTTCGAGTAGACGCTGCAGCTTTTTAGTCAGATTTAAGTGGGGGTTAGTGTTGACTACACCGACTATGGAGAGTAGGTTATGGGACACCCTCAGCTGATTGTTTCATGGGCAGTATTTCCCGTTCGTAGTTTGTCGAGCTAAAAGGATTGAATTTCTAAAATCTCCATTTGGGAGCCGTGACAGTTTCTGAGTATGAGGCTCGTCTCATTTCTGATATAACATTGGATAATAGAAGGAAGGTAAGAACTTTTGAGAATGGACTTCGTCCAGGCCTATGCACCAACACGGTTGGATTCGAGTTGAAAGTACTTAGTAAAGTGGTTCAAAAAATATTAGTATTTGGGTATTTGAGTTCGAATAAAAGAGTTAGAGAACTTCGTGCACCGACTAAGAACAATCAGTTGGACCACCCCCAGTTCGTCCACCTTTTCAGCAGACTTGTAGGCCACCTTTGTTACCACCACAGCCAACTCCTTCAACTCAGATTTTTTTGGCCGAGCATCCCTAGGGGGATAATAAGGACAGCTTAATCTTTTTCCTGCCGCACCTTCTATGGGTAATACTGATGCTTCTGTGATCCGAGGTAAGTTGTTCGTGTTTAGTCCCAGTGCTACTATACCTATAGATATCGGCGCATCGTATCCCTTTATATACCACCTCGTGCATCATTATTGAGTTGAGGAATGAGTCATTTGGTTCCTACATCATTAGTTGTTAATAGATACTTCCGTTGGAGGCTTAGTTCCCTTGAATCGAATGTGTCATGGCTGCGAGCTGTGATAGCTGACCAGCACACCATCATTGAATTGTGATTGTGAGTATGGACTAGTGAGTACTTGCCGAGCAGTTGTGACTTATTTTGAGATGAAGGTAGCATTTGCATTATCATCCGGGAATCTTAATTGTTTTGTGGATGATCGTATAGAGACTCCAATATATCCGCTTCACAGTTGGTACAACGGTAAAAATCGTATTGACTTCTTAAATAGCTTGTTTTATTTTTCGATGAGAATGAACCAAATTTGATTGAGTTATCCCCCGTTGTGGGTTAGTACACTGATGTATTCTCTGAGGATTAGCATGGCTTGTCGCCCATCCATGAGAATTGAGTTGTGACAGATTGTACCCAATACTTCATCTATTTTAATGAATTATAGGACATCCATAGGATTGAAAGAGTTAAAGACTCAGTTGGAGAACTTTCAGGCTAGCGATTTCATTCATATTAATCCATCTCCTTCGAGGGTACCCATTTCCCTATGCCAAGAAGATAAGTGGTTCGCTTAAGTCGAGTAATGCTTATGACATCGAATCTTGTGACTATAAGAATCAGTAGATCCTTTTGACTAACTTCGTGGTTCAACGTGTTTAGTTTCAAAGATTGATTTGAAATAGAGTTATCACCAGTTGCACACTAGGAAACGTGAGATTCATAATACTACTTTCCGCCCGCGTTACGGACATTGTGAATCCCTTGTTATACCATGCAGTTTGATGAACGCACCTTCTACTTTATTAGATCTGATAAGCCGTGTGTTTAATCCTTTCTAGGACAAGTTTGTGATTGTGCACCGATGACTATGTATGCCAAATTATCTAAGTGTGGATATTGATTATCCGAGGTAAAAAGTTTCTTGAATATGTCATTTCTGGTAATGGAGTATCCGTGGATCCTCCTAACATTGGGACCGTTATAGATTTGCCTTATATTTGAGATTCATGGTTTCTTGGGACTAATGGGTTACTACCGTTGTTTAGTTGGAAACATCTCCCCGCTTGGTAATTAACTGAGTTGATTAAAATAAAGGTGAACTTTGTTTGAGATGCTTTGGGATGAGAATGTGTTATACCAAAGTTGCAAAACTTGTCTGATTTCGGCACCTATTCTTGTGAACATTGAGCATGAATTAATTGAACTATATCGTATGCCTCCTGAACGTGGATTAAGCTACCCAAGACTTGGGACTAGGAGACATCACATATGAGACATTTCTAACTCACAGAGACCTTAATTTGGGACAACCCCGTTGGGCAATTATAACTGTGAATATAAATGTAACTTTGGGTGACCTTGAGACATGAGCAGACTATGACTTGAATTGCGTTACCACCCGAGCTAGGCCAATGTCGTGACAGAGAAGTATGACTATGACTCAGCTTCCTTACCTATGCAAGAGTGGAAAATGTTGAGACTCGTGTGTACCCTAGTGTATTTACCGGTGTAAGAGTATAGAATACTGAGACGTTGTGATGACTTTGAGAATTGTGGTTCGGAGACTTTTGCCCAAATTTCCTCGTTTGACTTGAATGTGTAAACGAAAGTTTTGACTTGAAGTTGTTAGCAGTACAGAAACTCGATGATGATACCATTGCCTTGACATTCCATATGATTATGGAGACTTAGGACAGGGTTGGACCTTTGGTAATGTTAGAGGATTGAGACCTCGAGACCGAGTGTTCGTTCCTATTGCTTGCCGTGGAGATGTATTGAAAGAGTTCTGCCATTCCTGTTTTGCCGTACATCCGGGAGGCACAATGATGTACCATGATTTGCGTCGCCAGTATTTGTAGAAAGGGTTAAAGAGACCCATTATTGAATTTGTTTGATTTGTCAGTAGGTAAAGACTGACACTAGAGAATCACAGGTTTGTTACAACCGTTTTCAATTGCTTGTTACAGCGTTTCTAAGAACTTTGCATAAGGACAACACTCTTTTGGATCCTTGTAGATCATTTGGACCACATCTACACATTCGTGTCGTTCAGAGTGACCGACATCGTAGTTTTCCTTTGTGTGATTCACGTATGTACAATCATGAGACGTCGTAATGTATTAGTGTCGATGCTTCTAACCGTGACACAAAGGTTGTGTTTCCTTCCTGGCAGAATTTGTAGTAAGTATAGGGTATTCAACTCCTATTCCGATTGATTTTGGGAAAACATGTTGAGAGTAGTGTTATGACACTTAAGAGTAATTGGGAAGAACAGTTTCTATTAGCCGGGTTGCATCCAACATCAGTTATCAGACGGCACCGTTTGAGGCATTGTATGGTCGTCCGCATCGATCTCCTTTGTGTTGGGGTGAGGTAGGTGAGACTATTCTTCATGGACCCGATATGGTTAGAGAGACGTCAGAAAAGATTAAAGTGATTCGTGAAAAGTTGATTTCAGCTTAGAGTCATCAGAAATCGTATGCTGGTCGTCATCGTCGACCACTTGAGTTTGAGGCTGGTGATCATGTGCTTCTGAAGGTTTCACCCCGTCGTTGGTTGCAGTGATTTGGTCAGAGTGGTAAGTTAGCACCGAGGTTTATTGGGCCATTTGAGATCCTTGAGAGGATTGGCGCCGTTGCTTACCGTTTGGCACTTCCGCCACAGTTATCGAGTGTTCATAATATGATTCCACGTTTCGATGCTTCGGCGGTATAATTCCGATCTACTCCATAATCGTTATCTCGATCCGTCGTATGTACTTGATTAGACCAATTTGCCTCTTAGTGAAGATGCTTCGTATAAGGAACAACCTGTTCAGATCCTAGAGAAGGAAGGACCGTGTGCTACCAGGTAGGATTATTCTGTTAATGAGAATTCAGTGGAATCGTCATGGTATTTCCGAGTCGACTTGGGAGGACGAGGGCAAAGCGAGGAAGAGTTATCCTAATTTTTTTTTTCCGAGTAGTGTTAGCTTCTTTACATGTATTTTGTTGTGCTTCTTCCCTTGTTATTGTTAAGGTTGAGCAAGTCGTTGCTCCCTTTGCGTGATTGCCGATCCGGATTCCGGGACGGAATCCTTTTAAGGGGGGTAGATTGTCATGTTTCAAGATTTAAAAAAAAAAAAAAAAAAAAAGGGTAAAACTGTATTTAAATGCTTATGTGCGAGCCTGTTAAATTTTGGTGTAGTATTTAAGATTATATTAACTTGTGCTATTATATGTATTTATTTATTTATTCTCTTTTCCTATCTTATTTTATTATATTTTTATTATTATTATTTTTACTTAGTGTTAAAGTGGGTGCACATTTTAAATTGGGTGTGTAAAACTAGACCACACACATACATACATGCTTTATACTACTCAAGTTAACAAAGAGGGAATTAAAATCTAAGACAAATTTGTGGGCCCCACCGCCTTACTATAGCCGGCCATCTCTTCCCTCTCTCCTCATTTTTATTTTTTCTTTCTCTTCTCTCTCTCTCTCTTCTTGTCCCCCATCTCTCTATATCTATACATGGTATACACAAATCCTCCATGGAACCCCTCCCCTTTAAGCTTCCAATAGGTCATTAAAGAGGGATTTTTGTGAGTTTTACTATTTCACAAAAATGTCTTAGAATTTCATGAGCTTTCTAGTGATACCCACAAAATTCATTTTGATGGCCATTAGCATGGTTTACCCAAATTAGCTAGAGCTTTCAAACTTCTCATCTACAACCATGGAGGTCTATTGAAAAATTACTACATGCAGTGAGTTCTTGAGCTCTCAAGGACCTCTCTTTTCATCTTCTTGGAGCCATTTGGAGTCCCTTGGTTCATTCTCAAATTTTGGGTGATTTCCATTTATTTTGGAAAATCTTCAATGAGGTAGATTTACATTGTTGCTTTTCCATATGTTATGCTTGTCTAAGGTGATTTGTGTTCATTAACATGCTAAGAGAATGACTTAGACACATGTATTAGGATTTCCCCCAAAGTTGCAATGTTGGATTATTTTGCCTAAATGTGGATTATATGCTTTGGTTGTACTAGTTGTGATTTTGGGGTGTTAAATGTAATTAAAATGATGTTATGAGAATAATTTGGACACATGCATTAGGTTTTCCCCAAAGTTGTAAATTTAGGGTTATATGCCTAATTGTGAATTTACATTCTTTGGTTGTACTATACTTGATTATGTGATGCTAGATGCTTAGGATGCTTCCTTTAGTGTAAACACATGCTAGGGGGTTAGCTTTAGAAATCCTTGCTAGGAACGTTTAATTATGAAATTTAATTACATTCTTTGAAGCTCTTGATATCATGGCTAATGGACTAGAATTATTGCTTAATTTATTGTAGTGGATCATCCATAATGTTATATTAAACATTACATGCATTGAGGCCTAATTGGCAAGCATTCATGTATCACGACATAAATGTTTTGTTTGAAAAAGAGAGAAAAACCCATGTGAGGGAATTTGATTTAAGAAAATCCGGATATGGGTTGTGATGTGAGACAGGGAGAATGACCCTTAGAAACATTCAACTCCAACTATATTCGGGTAGCTCCCGGAAGTTGGTATGCTACACTCCATGCGTGGGTGGCTCATAGTCCGGTAACGAGAGAGAGATGTGCATATATCACGCATAGCCTTGTGGCTTTAGTCATTTCATTGTAGGCGCGGTGGCGATCCATTGCACCTCATTTCATTTTAGACATGGATAGCATATAGACTTGTTACAAAGTTTCCTACGAGCCGTCGTTCTCATAAAAACAACATAAATATTTTTAGGTGGACTTGATAAGGGCAAAGAGCACTTATGGCTCGACGCATAGAAGTTGATGCATTTTGTTCTATTTTGAAGACTCATGCTTAGATATGTACATGGATAGTTCCCATGTGAACTTTAGGCTTTTGAAAAGTTTGTAATTGTTTAATGTTCTAGAAAGAAAATTGTTGTATTAATTTTATTACAAAACTTCTTGAGCTTGGACTTCCATATCTTTCTCTTTGGGAAGCCTTGTGTAATTTTGATGGACAAATGTTAGTCCTTGATTTTCAAACTCGCTAAACTTATTTATGTTATGTAATTATGTTTCTGAGATCATAGATCTCTTTTAAAGCTTTATGTATGTGTGTTGATTTGAATCCTTGCCGGATTCGGTTATGTTTAGTTTGTCCTTGCCGGACTCATTGTTTTTATATTAAATCCTTGCCGGATTCGTTTATGTTTGATTTTGTCCTTGCCGAACTTATTGTATTTCAATTAAATCCTTGTCGGATTTGTCCATTTTGTTTTCAAAGGAATTTTTTTAAAATCTCTCCCTCAAATCTCTCCCTCTCCCATTCTTCCTCTCTTTATCTCTTTCACTCCTCGTTTTTAATAAATTTTGAGTACACAAAGTTCCATTTGGTCTAGGCACGTGTTATATGTCATTTAGGACTCGTTTAGTCATATATTGATGTTTAAACTCGAGAATTTAGCACAGTTGGGAATGTTTCGAAATACTGTCAAAAAGCTGTCAAAGTTGCTGTCAAATAAAAACTGCTACTGTTATTTCAATTTTTTGCCCAAATGGTGCAGAATTGGAAAATATGTCATTAGACAAAAGTTGTGCAGAATTGAATTTTACATGGATCTACATAGACAAAATGTGAATATTTCAAAGATATAGTTACATACGGGTGTTTTAAAATTCAGCAACTGTCAAAAATGACCTTTTATCAAATTCATTGTAATTTTTCCTTCTCTCCTTGATCTAGTGCTTGCCCAGAAAGTCTTTTAATGTGATTTTCAAATGCTTTCATCTTTGATAGACTCGTTAACATGTAAGTCTATTTTGGGTTTATGTATTAGTAAGTCATCCTTGTAGGAATCCCTGTGGGATTCCAAAGTCGCTTCCGCATTGTGATTGGATTTTACTTCTCTTCTCTATATTTTCTTTCCTTCCTCGTGCTACAGTTTTCGGGGTGTGACAGGCTGCCACCAAAGCTGAATCCAAATGAACAAAATCGGTCACACCTCAAACTAGGTGCACCCAGATAAGAGTGGCCAAGTATAGAGGCCTACCAGATGCCAAAGCAAGGGCAAGGGTGGTGTACTCTTTGGTATTGGCCAAATAGAAGAGATACCTGTTCAGCCAGTAAATAAAGAAGGTGGTTTGCTCGGCATCGATCACTTCGGTCCCCTCTTTACCCATAGAGGCAGTCAGAAAAGCTCTGAAAACTGTAATCAGCATATAGGACACGGCCCCATCCCTAATAGATTCTTGTTGGGGGTAGGAGAAGCTGGCTGTTCCAACTTCGAGGCCTGGAATAATCTCTAGCCCATGGGGGTGGAGCCCAACCAAATAGCTGACGTTCTTGATAGTTGGTCCCATCGGACTGCAGTGGAAAAGGAACCCGTTGCATGAAGAAGACCAGAAGATAAGAGCATAAAAGAAAAGTGGTCGGTCTATCTCCAACATAGACCGACTAAGCATAATAGCATCGTAAAATGCCTGTCCGTTTCCAAAGTTCGGCCTTTGAAGCCGAAACCCTGAGTAGCCATTTATCCCAAGCTACAGAAGGTTGTGGCCAACCTCTGATTGGGTGGGAGGAAGTCCATACTTTGCTCTAATTAGCCGGTGGTTGAAGGAATGACTCATTTTCCATCGGAGAAAAGTAAGGGACGAAGGCCGCTGGAGGGTCGCCATAGAATACTGTGCCCAGACCTGGTACTGCCGGTGAGCTGTCAAAAGTGTTGTAGTTGGTAAAACTATTGGTGGAAATGGTGGATACGTGGGCTTTGGCTAACTGCCTCATCTCTTTGCACCGATTTTGTAGGGGTGGGGCATCCAAAAAAGGTGTTTTTCCTTAATATGGTGCTGCCAGAGCAGTTTGGGAGACATTACTATGGATAGTAGTAAAGTTTACTCACCGGAAAAGATGAAGCTTTTAAAAAGAGAAGCTCTGGTTCTAGAGAGAGAGAGAGAAACTCAAGATTTGTTAAGAGGCAAAGAAGGAGACGCAAATGAGCTTGGAAAGTGGGAAGGTTTTTGAAATCCTATCACTTTATACGCTCCAGCATTTAATGTGGAATGACTGGTGGGATTCTCGAGATCTAACAGGTCCTGTATGACGGACACGTGGCAATTTCAAATTCAAAATGTCTAGTCAATCAAGGGCGGGATGATTGACATGACATTTTAGGGGGCAACAATTGTTTGCACCCAAAAATCATCAAAGAGTTTTGGCTCTAGTGAAGTGGATTCGGGCCAGCCCAAAATCGTAAACAGAGTCATTGGGCTCAAGGGTGCATGAATCAAGGATAAAGAATAACCTAAAGTAGTGTGAAGCCTGACAAGTGATATGACTCAGGTCCTAACCAATCAGGTACCATACTTGAAATAAATGAGTAATGGTAGGTATTCGAGCTCGACTGGTTGGCTATCCGCGAGGCATGGGCTGGCGTCAAGAGAAGCCCGATGAGCGATCAGGAGAGTATGTTCGGTGATCGGACACCATATTCAGAGATGGTAGTAAAGGCCGATTGCATGAGCCCAATTGGTTAGGAGCATGCGTGAAACTGTCATCAGGCAGGAGAGTCAGAAAGCATGACAAGTAGGAATTGCGAGCTCGATGAAGCTAAAAGTATGATCGCGAGAGCCCGATGGTAATAAAGGCATGATTCCAGAGTGGTGAAGCCCGATTGATAAGGCGGTTCTATTCTTGGCTGTCAGGACAAATGTCATCCTAAAATTAAGGAGGCAGGATCCTTTTTGGAATGGGATTAAACTCATATAGGTGGATATGGAGGGATATGCCCGAGAATATTGGGATTGACTCAGTCAGTGAGGATAAGGAAAGAGTTTGGGATTAGGAAGGATTCTGTAATGTATATCCTGCTTGGAGCCTAAGTCAAGGAGTCCTTGCCATATCAAGAGCGCTTTAAGGCCACTATAAATACAAAGGCAGGCCAACCGTGCAATGTACTCTACGTCATCTCAAAAACAGTACACATACACAACATTCAGAGCATTCAACCCTGCGTTCTTTCTATTATTTTATGTTTATAGCAAATAGGTTTATCTCTGTTAGTCTTTAGTTTTCTGTTTTCAATCTTTTGAACAATCAGAGCCTATTCTGATCATGTTCTTTGGTTTTGTTGTTATTTTCCAAACATTCAATAAAATATCTTCATGTTTTATTAATCATTTGTGATATTTACTTGGTAAACTCTTGCACTAATTGGCTTGTGCGTTTCAATACTGCCATAGGATTTTTGGTGAGGGTACTTTCCTACTTACCACACACAATCACGCGTTAGAACTTAGATCTCAAAGCCTTGAGTATTACTTACTTAAGCATATAGGAAATTAGTTTGCACACACACCGAGCCCTTTTGGCTATGGCACGCCCGTGCATAACTACATAGCAAACACCTGTCGACTTGAATCCATGATGTTTTCCCATCCTACTCGATTATCCTTCATTTCAGTTAATTTCCATCAAATATCTTACCCAATCGTGCCACCTAGTCCCAATCGATTGCCAGTGGTCTGATCCTTATGTGTGCCTTGTGTGTGTGTGTGTGTGTATGTATGTGTGTGGTAGGGGTTGTTGGTCCAGAGAGATTAGAGAGAGAGAGGTGTGTGTGTGTGTGTGTGTTGTGTTGTGTTTCAAATAAATATATATATATATATATAACTATATGTGTGTGTATTATAAATATACACTCTCTCAGTCAGAGAGAATGAGTAGGAGAAGAAGAAGAATAAGGAGAAGATGAGAACAAAGAGATAGAAGAAAGATAGGGAAGAAGGAGAGGAAGAGAGAGCTCACCATAGCCGCCGCCAACCAAGCTTGGGACACCGTCACCAGTACGTCGGGACAAGGTGAGTTCATTAACTCACTCAAGAGGGATGTTTTTGGGATGATTCTGCATGTTTAATAATGTGCATGAAAGAAAAGGAACCCCCACTTTTTTATATATAAACCAGACTATTTTGAGGAAGAAGACAGAGTTCAATCGATTAGCATTAGATCCAATCGATTGCCATTGATACCAATCAATTGGGTAATTTTCCAATCGATTGCCATTTTGTCCAGTCGATCGCCTTTCTAATCCAGTCGATTGCCTTGTTTCGCTAATCAATTGGGTAAGAACAGAATGTTGTTTATATATTGTTATATGCTATAAGTTAGTTATGATGTATTTGACTTATTAATGCTTATACCATGGGTAATATTGTGATACCGAGATACATGATTAATCAATATGTTGTATGTCAGGTTTAACTTATATGATAACGTTAATGTTACGATATGAGCTATTCTATGTTAACTGCTGATTCAAGATGGACTGTTATTGCTATTAACTGCCATATGTTGTTATTGTTGAACTGTATAGTAGACAGAACACGATAGCATGTTAATAACCAGCTAAAAAGTAGATATGATAAACATAGAGCATGTGATAATTCATGTATCTAGAGTAATGCATCTCACGACATGTGGTCAGCATGCATGGGATAAAAGTATGAAGAGATACGAGAACATGATGGGAAATAGGATATGTGCCTTTGGGTGGAATAACGTGATTTGTGTACTTTGGATCAATGGGATCAACGGCTGACGAGCCGGGTGGTCATGGGATGGTTAGGGTTCCTAGTGTGCCTCTCACTATTGAAGACGTCCAATAATGCGTATGCACTGTTGAAAACGTCCAGTGTACCGTTGAAGATGTCCGGCTAGTACTTTAATGTATTCTCAGCTGTGTAGATGACCAGTGAGGATATACACATCGTTGAAGATGTCTGATGTGCTGCTCCTATTGTTTACAGATAGGATGTACCGTGTAGATGACCGGTAACCTGTCAAGGATTGTGTGATGTAGGACACCACCAGGTAAGCGACCAGTGTGGCCTGCTGGCTTAGTTATGTTGTATCGATGTATGTATACGAATGAGAATAAGAATATAGATACGAGTATGAACATGGATATGGGTATGATAGATGATGGTTCAATCATGAAGTCAGCGTCCTGACGTAAAGATAGATGCATGGGTTGCATGCATGGATTTAGTGAATAGCGTGATGAGATGTTATACCATGATCCTTATCTTTGTCATTACTTAATATTTTTCCTGCTATCATTGATTTGATGTGTTTTTACTTAAACCTCTGCTATGTCCGTGAAAGACGTCATTGATAAGAGATTAACCGCATTTTAAGATGCTGAACAGTAACGGGTGAGGAGTGTGTTTGATGTACTCACTCAGCTTTGTATTCAAAGCTGATGGCGTTTATGCCCTAGACATTCCAATGTCTAGAGCTTTGTAGGTCTTGAGGATGGAAGACTGATATTCCATCGGACTCGGAACTGAAGGCTTGAAGACGAAGACGTGCTGCTTTGTAATAGTTAGTTTATAGATCTGTTATACTTCTGCTAATTGTTGTTGGCTTCAGACTATTAGCCAGTTATTGTACATTTTAGTAGACTGTGACCTGTGAGTTTTCGCTATAGCCTCTGATTATGTTAATAAGATATGTTCGATGAATAGTATCCTTCCTATCGTTGTGTTTGATGGTTTGAGTAGATGATAATGCGGTTATTCACCAGTCACGGGCCTACGGGACCAAAAAGGAATTTATTTTCTCCATTTTTGCTTCTTCGGGGCGTAACAAAACTTTTCTTATAAAGCAACCCCAACTGCTCGAGAGAGTCTGAGCGCTCGAGCCACTCGAGCGCTCGAGCCATTAAAAGAGGTGAAGTGACTATTTTACCCCTGGGCTCTCAAAAATCTATAAATACTCATAAATCTTCAGCATTTGTACATTTTGTTTTTCCAAAAACAGAGTAGTGAGCTTAAGAGATAGTGTTCTTGAGAGATTTTCATAAACCATGCTCATATGCACTTGTATGGCCCCAAATCTCTCATCAAACCCTTCCATATGATCATACACACACATATTCCTCTACATAAAGTTTTGGGAGCTGAAGATTTTGAAGAATCAAGAAGAAGAGGAGGATCCAAGCTTGGAAACTTACTTGAAAATGCATAGAGGCTCATATTTCATGCTTTCTCAACAAAATCTACACCTTTATCATCATCTAAACACCATCTAAGTACTTGTGAGCATAGATTCTCACTTGGCTACCTTTAGGATCGGTTCTTTTAAGTTTTTATGAACATGCATGCAGTTTTGGACATCAAATGTGTACATGTAAATGGACTAAACTGAGAACTTATTTTATGCTTAACTCGAACGCTCGCGCCTATCTGGAGCACTCGAGTGAGGCAATCTTGCTATGTTTTATGTTTTGTCATGGTTATATCAGGATAATCGTTGTTACTAGTGCGAACTTTGTAGCCATAATCCATGATTTATTCTTGTATGTTCCCGAAACACAAGAGTACGCAAGTATACTTGCTTAGTGGTCATTCTACTTTTGTGTGTTAACTTTGAACTTGAGTATCAGTCTTGAACTTTTGTACGACGATGACTTTCGCGATGCGACATCTCTGATAATAGGAATAATCTATGCGTAATAAGATCAAAACCTAAAAATAAACTTACAATTTGCTTATTGTGCTATGCATAATGTGCCATTGTACCTTGGTCAACTTTCTTCACTTGGTTATGAATATTGGTTTTGAATCCTTGGTATATCTTTGAGTCATGAGAGTTTCAGTCGGTTGTGCTTTATGGTACTGGTTGCGATGATGAGAATGATGATTAATGATAACGATGGAATCCAGAAATGAATATCCCTTGGTTGAGTCGGCTGTTTAAGCACTTTTACTACGCTCTTCGATCGTTAAGGCACTGTAGTTTACTCACCAAGTGGTCGTTAAGGCACTTTCATACTCATATGTGAACAGTGTTAGGGATATATAATAAAAGCTATGCTTTATGTAGTTAATTTATTATTCATTTAATAAAATCAGTTAATCCATTTTTATGAGAATCTGTGTGGGAAATATTTGTATTATATTATTTATTTAATATTATGCATGTGTGTCTTTCATTCTACATAGTAGGTGGTTTGGTGTGTAAAGTTCAGCTTACACACGGAAGATCAGACCATCGGATCTTGTAGAATGTAAGATTTTGGTTTACAGTCTTAGATGAATTGGACACACCATCGGTAGGACTGCAGCATGGTGTTGTAATAGGTTTGTCTTGACTGCGGGAAACGGTATAGTTTCAACTCACCATGCCGGTACACTTTGTGTATTAAACGGGACCGACTTGGGGTAATTATCTTTATACTGACTTATAAGATAATTAATACCTCATAACTATTATCAGTGCTTATGCTCTAAATCCTAAGTTAATTTATAGACAAGTACATTTGATATTTACACTTTGATCCCTAAAAGGGTGAGATCCTTAAATGGGTCAATATCTCATTAGATTGGGTGACAATATTAATTGTGTGGTGGGCATTAATTAATGATGGAATCCATGTCTCAATTTTGGGATTGATGATATCTCCTTGAGAAAGCTTATAAGTTTTGATTATGTCAAACCCTGCAGGTGGATTTTGTATCCGACATATCAGATAAGTTAAGCAGAGGATCTCAAGGAATTTTAAGAGAATTAAATATGATTGTCAGTAATTATATTTAATTAATGGATATCTGTAATCTTAACATGGGGAGATAATAAGCATTTAATAACATGGAGCTCGAAAAATATTTTTGAGATAAGGGTAGGAGTGCAATTATAATTCTTTAGTGGTATGAATTATAATTTATGGAAATAGGAATCTGATTCAGTTCGATTTAAGGTTTCCTAATTCCATAAGGAATCCTATTCCTTATTGACTTCTTATGGTCCCTATCGTAGCCTATATATATGCTGCTTTGGCTCTCTCCTCAGTTTGCTTTTTTCCATCAAAAGTATTATAACTCAAAATAGAAAAAGAGAGTGTAAAAAGAGAGAGCAGAAACATAAAGGATTTCGAAGGAGCCTACACTCAGTTCGATACTTTGGCAGCAAAGGAATACGGTAGAAGATCGTGAGCTGTTATCGAGCCCGTGTTCTCGATTCGTCTATTACAGCAATCCGTTTTAGCAGTTTAAGGTAACCCTAGTTCCGCCCTTGTAGTGTTATTGTTGTTTTCACGTAATTTTTTGCAGTACCAACTTATATGCGCTGTCAATGGATTCTGGGAACGCAGTTTCCTAACAAACAGGCCATGGACCTTGGATCTCTTGGTTGAGTCGGCTGTTAAAGCACTTTACTACACTCTTCAGCCGTTAAGGCACTGTAGTTTACTCACCGTCGACTGTTAAAGCACTGTCATCCTAAACTAACGGCGTATACCGGTATTGTCGAAGGCGTAGAGGTTGATGGAGTTGATTTTGGGAGTAGTACTGTATCGCCTTTTTGTCATAAATCTTGGAGTGATTCGAGTTGGTTTTCATGTCATGAGTTCTAGTAGTCTAATTCATTGGTAATTTCTAAATGCGATATATGCCGACTAAAGAATAATGAACCTAGGTGTTTTCTTAGTGTTACTAATGGTGCTTTATAAGAACTTATGCTCACTCAACTTGTATTCAATCTGACGATGTTTTATGCTGTTGGACCTCCACGTCCAGCGATGCCAATTTTAGGAGGTGGGGCTCAGCACGGGGCCAACAACGGAAATGATGAGTAAACAAGTGAAGGCTACATGATGAGGAGTACTCCAGGGAGGACAATTAGGGAGATTTCTACAGATTTGCCAGCTGAAGATGGAGTATTTAGTTTATGTTTCTCTTTTCTACGAGCATGCAATAAATAAGTTGATGTCAAATTTCATGACACTGGATGTCACTGGCTATTTTCTTTTATTTTTGTTTACTTTGGATTTGAGGGTCTGTGACATAATGGTTATCATATGACTCAGTACTGTTTAATATTTGAATGTCGTGTGTGAATTAGATACATTTTTCACCATTATGATCTTGTTATTATTTTTGTTAAGGGCAATCAGGTGCATCTCCAACCAGTCACATGTTCCCAAGATCCAAAAAGGAAATTTTAAAATTTTCCTATTTTTGGTCTACTCTGGGGCGTGACAGTAGAGTTCATATGCTATTTTTAGAATTATTTTTAATTTCAGTCGATAATGCAGCCCTTGTTTTTTAGTAAGGTGTCTTGTATGATTGATTTATCTCATTCTATGACCTCCTATTACAGTGTGGTTTTCTCCTATGTGTTCTAGACCTAATAATACGATCTCTGCTGCTGTTCATATTTTTAGTACACTTCTAATCCCTCCATTCCATTTTTACAAGTTGATACAAACTCTATGTCCACTATTCACAGCAAGCACATTTTGATATTTGAGGCTTTGACTTGACACTTCCATGCATCTTAATTAATCCATGTACTGTGAATGTGTTTTGGCCATATTAGGTCACATTTGTAATGTCATTCATCATCGATCAACTCATGCTTTCATGCTTCCATGCTATTTTAGGAAATTCCATGTACACAAACACACAACATATTCACACATCTTAGTCACATTTCATCACATTCATGCAAATTTGGGGATCTTTGTGACCTCCAATCAAAGAAGATCATAGGGAATGAATTTATTCATCCATTTCATGTCCTCCTAAGATTGAAACTTCCCTTCTCGTCCATCCTTGGGTTTGAGACCTCCTTCCAAAAAAATCGACATGCATTTCATATGTCATTCTAGGCCTGCCAGGCACGTTTTCTTTACTTGATTATTTGTTAGACAGTCACATTGTGTGGTATTTGACTTGACTTTTAGAATGATATTTGATTTTGGATTTTTCAATTCAATATTCTTATGGAATGTAGGTATTATAAGCTAGCTCTTTGATCAGAATTGAACTTTCCTAATTTATATCTTCACCTACTATACTTTCCTATATCGCATTGTAGCTCCTCGCACTTTCTTGAATTATCATTTAACCTACTCCACTTTTGATTATTCCAATGTAGCTCCTTACATTTATGTAAATTGCCATTTGACCTACTAATTGTTAAAATGTTTACATTTACGTACTTATCATTCATACCCTTCCTACCAATGGTAACTCAATTTAATGAATTCCCATATTAACATACCCCCATATTATGTAGTTTTTACTTATTACCAATTGACACCTCAAATTCTTGTGAGTTACTAGTTATCCTACCAATTATGAATACGTTTTTATTTCATCGTTTTGATCATATTATACTCATTTGCACCTTCCATTCTCGTAATGGAATTTTCCCTTGTGTCTCCTCTCGAATACGTTCATCCATTATGGCGGACTTAACTCAAACGGCAAAAATAACATTCTATTTTTTGACTCATTCCATTATTTCATTTCCTTAATAGAGTTCATTCTTGTGCTCCATATCATGGAACCACTCCATCTCTTTAATGAAGTCTCTTTTTCCCCTATCCAAGTGCGCTAGTTTGATTCGTGTTTACGTATTACAACATAAAAGGAATATAGAGATTCAAGGTCATTGTAGCATGTAAGGGGTAGGGGTGGGCATTCGGTCGGTTCGGTTCAGTTCGGTTTTTGCTAAGTCGGCTCGATTTTGTTCGATTCGGTTTGGGAACTAACGAACTGAAAACTGACCAAAATATAATTCAGTTATTTCGGTTCAATTAACCAAAATTTCAGTTCGGTTTGGTAATTTGGTTAACCAAGTTGTAAAAAAAAAAAAACCAAATTTGTTTTTACATTTTTTTGTTTTTTTTTTACAAATTTTTAAATGTTTTTTTTTTCTTTTTCTTTCATATTGCAAAGAAAACATGCATTTCATTGTTTTCAATTGTAAAAATTACTTATATTTTATTCCATATTATATTTTTATTATATATAGTTATATATAAACTATATTAATAATATAAAAAATAAAAAAATAAAATTGGATTTTTCGATCGGTTTGCCTATCGGATTACCGAAAACTGAACTAATTTTTTTAGTTTAAATCGGTTTTTAACCGAACTAAAATTTTTAACTGAAATAACTGAACTAAAATTTAAAATTCAATTCGATTTTCGGTTAAACAAAATTATTTGTCCACCCCTAGTGAGCGGGTGTGTGCGAGGTGACTGGCGACCTAGGGGAGGGTAAGAGAATAAATGTGGTGGTGATGTACGCCCTAAGGCTAATGTCGTGCATTGTTATCTCAATTTGTGTGCAAAACTGGAATTGTGCACGTAGCCACGTACCGTGTGTACCGGATGTATAGCCTATGTTTGACTGTCTAACAACTACATGAATGGCCAGAATGCAGATGTAACCTAAATTTAATATGATTGCAATACAGATACCAAATACAAAATGGACTTATTATAGGGTGTTACTATATATACAAAATGGACTGCTCCGTTGATCCGCGCACTCCGTTGACCCGCGGATTCTATTAGACTAAAAAAATATGTTCACTAGGTATGTTCACTCAACCCTATTCGCTAAAGAGTCTCACTGTATATATATATGGGGAACGCTGACTTATAGCATGGCGCCCTTTTAGCAACGAAAAAAACACTTTTAGCGACGAAATGTTTCACCTTTCACGACTATTTTTTTCACCTTTAGCGACGAAATATTTTAAAAAGATTTGTCGCTAAAAGTTTTTTTGGTCTCTAAAAATGTTTTTGTTGGTCGGTAAAAGCTAGTGTACAATGTTGTCCTACAACCTTCATGTTGTATGATAACAGCCCATATATATATATATATATATATACGAAAATTCTCCAAAGAAGGCATTTGTTTTGGCCGTCAGATCGTATTTTCATTAATGGCAGTGTTGTCATTTCACTGTTTTTAAATACGATCCGACGACCAAAATAGAAACCCTCTCTTTAAGAAAGAGAGGGCACCTCCTTAGAACCTGACTGTGTGTATATATATATATATATTCCGAGAGCTTTATATTTATGCACAAAGATATTATGTGTACTATTGAGAACAAGAAAAAGGGGTCCAACTTGGAAAAGAAGGTTACAGAGTAAAATATAAAACATATTCGCCGATGAGAGGATATTTCTATAAACCACCACCATTGCCCCCAACCAATAAAACTAAATTTTTAACGTAAAAGGTAAAGCAAAATCTAGGAACTTAAGGCATGTTTGGTACGCAGGAAATTAATGATTTGGGAATGGAATGAGTTCAAAAATGGAATAAATATGAATGGAATAGGAATGACCATTTCATTCATGTGTTTGGCTACATAGCTAGGAATGGAATGACATTAAATATTAATTGAATATTCAAAATATTTAATAAATTTATTTTAGTCAAAGAACATTAAATTTAAATAACAAAAAAGGAAAGATGACTAGATTAAATAAAAGTTGAAAAAGTTGACATTTCCATAACAGAGTTAATAAAGAAAAAGAAAAGTTAAAAAAAAAAATTGGCATAACCATATTAAGTCTTCCGTTAGGAATGGAATGGGCATTCCTTAAGTTTTGATAAGAAATGCTCATTCCTACTTCAGTAGGAATCCCATTCCAAAAAGGAATGGTCATTCCATTATATTTTATCATACCAAGCACGATAATGAAATGGACTTAAGAGTTGTCATTCCATTCCGGGATTCATTCGGTCTACTAGATTTTTTGACAAGAGTAACATATTGAATTGGGGAAGAGGTCGGTAGGTTATGGTAGCTTGGGGGGGAAGAAAACACGCTAAGTGCCTTTGGCAGTAACTTGTGCTGATACGATTCTGAAGGGAAAAAAAAAATTTACTTTTTTGGTCCAAAAGCTGCAAGGTAGCTTTTGCAAAGCCAGTTGCAAATTTTCGCGAAAGGAAATAGTATGGAAAACTAAAATTACTAGAATACCCGAAGCTTCAAAATGGGAGGAATATATCCCTGACCCGTCACTGTTTCAACTTATTTTCCAAACCCATCACTTTTCGAGAACTCGCTAGTTGAAGTTGCGACTTCAGACCAAACCAGTTCAACTTGAAAACGCTATTTGAAGTAGCAACTTCAATCTAAACAGAAATCGCTACTTGAAGTAGCGACTTCAGTCTAACACAGAAATCGCTACTTGAAGTAGCGACTTCATCAGCAGGATTTTCCAGCAGTCCATTTCTAGCAGCAGCCCCCTACAATTTCTGAAGAATTCAACAGTCCAACACCAACATATTTTCCAGTAGTCCAACACCAACATATTTTTGTTTTGAAGAATTTAACCACCAATACTCCAACATAATCAATCCACTAAAGTGGGAGAGAGATGGAAAGATAGTGGGAGAGATATAGAGAGATAGTGGGAGAGAGATAGAGAGATAGTGGGACAGAGAGAGAGTGGGAGAGAGATTATATAGAGCGAGTGGGAGAGAGATAGAGAGAGAGAGAGAATGGGAGAGGGATAGAGAGATAGATGGGAGAGATAGATAGAGAGATAGATGTACCCAATACCACAAAAGAGAGGGATAGAGAGAGATAGTGGGAGAGAGATATATGTACACAATACCACAAAATTATATATACAAAAGTGCAATTATTTGTTTATAATACATCAAAAAACAAAATGTTGTGGATCCTATGAACTATCTTTGTCTATAATGTGTCCCACACCACAGAATCTTCTTCGTTCTCTTAGGCCTACCCTCTGCCTGTGGTGGATCCTCCACTAGTGGAACCTCCTCATGCGGCTGGATGACCTGCGATACCCCTCTCCGGGCATGACGACCTCTACCCCTAGCATAAACTGTACGTACTGGAGGTCGTCGCTGAGACTCGGGGTATCATGTCCAGTAGTCTCTCTCGCCTCCACTTGCATCTCCTCCGCCTCTACCTTCGTCAAGCTCTCTACCATCACCACGATCGCCCAGGCACAACGTAGTCTCTTAGCAATTTCAGAAACCACGTCCATGTTTCAGCTTTCTCCTCGTCAACGATGGCAAATGCTAAAGGAAAATTTTGATTGTTTGCATTTGTTCCCATAGCGATTAGTAAATTGCCCTTATATTTCCCATACAAGAATGTGGCGTCGATACTTATGACGGGCCGACAGTGTTTGAACCCATCAATGGACGCCTTAAACGCCCAAAATACTCTTTCGAAGTTCTTTACAGTCGCACTACCACCGTTCACATAAAACCATTTTACAATCGTTCCATGATTATACTGTTGAATTGCAGCCATGAACTTCGGCAATTCTGTGTATGATGTACACCAATCCCCAAATATCATTCCAATGGCTTTCTGTTTCGCATTCCACGCCTTCTTGTATGAAACGGTGTACAAATACTTATCTTTCACATTTTCCAATATCGCTGCGATGTTAATAAATGCGTCCGCCTTAATCATTGGCATTATGTCCCTAGCCACTAGCCGAGCATTTAGATTTCTATGACCAAGGCTCATCGTAGGGGACATACAAGTGTGGCTTTGCTCAACCTTTATGACTTCAAACATCCCGTGTGGTTTCAACCTTGCCCGTAGCTGCCACTTGCAACCTTGTGACGCCAATACACATTTCAACGACCAACGATCCGTGATATCTCCGGTAGAGGCGGAGGAGATGCAGGTGGAGGCGAGAGAGACGACTAGACATGATACCCCAATGGCAGAGACACGGGATGGGGGTTTTGACACATGCCGAGTCTCAGCGACGACCTCCGGTATGTACAGTTTATGCTAGGGGTAGAGGTTGTCATGCCCGGAGAGGGGTATCGCAGGTCATCCAACCGCATGAGGAGGTTCCACTAGTGGAGGATCCACCACAGGCAGAGAGTAGGCCTAAGAGAACGAAGAAGATTCCGTGGTGTGGGACACATCATAAACAAAGATAGTTCATAGGATCCACAACATTTTGTTTTTTGATGTATTATAAACAAATAATTGTACTTTTGTACATATAATTTTGTGGTATTGTGTACATATATATCTCTCACCCACTATCTCTCTCCCACTATCTCTCTCTATCCCTCTCTTTTGTGGTATTGGGTACATCTATCTCTGTATCTATCTCTCCCATCTATCTCTATCTCTTTCCCACTCTCTCTATATCATCTCTCTCCCAGTCTCTCTCTCTATCTCTCTCCCACTCTCTCTATATCATCTCTCTCCCACTCTCTCTCTATATCTCTCCCACTCTCTCTCTGTCCCACTATCTCTCTATATCTCTCCCACTATCTTTCCATCTCTCTCCCACTTTAGTGGATTGATTATGTTGAGTATTGGTGGTTGAATTCTTCAAAATAAAAATATGTTGGTGTTGGACTGCTGGAAAATATGTTGGTGTTTGACTGTTGAATTCTTCAGAAATTGTAGGGGGCTGCTACTAGAAATGGACTGCTGGAAAAATCTGCTGATGAAGTCGCTACTTCAAGTAGCGATTTCTGTGTTAAACTGAAGTTGCTACTTCAAGTAGCGATTTCTGTTTGGACTGAAGTTGCTACTTCAAATAGCGTTTTCAAGTTGAACTGGTTTGATCTGAAGTCGCAACTTCAACTAGCGAGTTCTAAAAAAGTGATAAGTTTGAAAAATAAGTTGAAACAGTGACAGGTCAGGGATATATTTCCCCCATTTTGAAGCTTCGGGTAAAAAAAATTCAAAATTACTAGGAGAACCACCACCAAATTGTTGAAAGATAAACTATCGGTATCAACAAAAAAAAATAATAAGAAGAAGAAGAAGAAGATGATAAACTATCGATATCAACCAAAAAAAAATGGCGGAAAACTAAGGCCAATTAGAGCAATTTCTTTTATTTTCTTTTATTTTCTTCTCTTTTTCCCTGGGCACAAGATAGCAAATTCGTACAAAGAACTTTGAAAAACTACATTTACAGAATAATAGCTATAGGTGAACGAATATACGTATGTCATATACTGTAATTACACAACCTATTTACCATACATAAGGAGAAAATATAGGTACAAATTAGAGGGGGAAAAAGTGACTATATGTGTAATTAAAACTCTGGGACCACAGTGCTGGAGCTTTAGAAAAGCCAGTGTTTTTTCCTCGGAGCTCTTGACGGAACATCTGCAAAGTTGAAGTAGACGAAGTTATTTCTATGACAATGTACATTGTCATAAATGATTGCAAAATTTTACTCAAAAAATAAATAAATAAATAAAAACCTAGCAATAATAATAATAATGGCAGTTGAATTAATTACCACTGCTCCCATGCAATGAATTATAGTGTACTTCACTCCAAAAGCTCAGCCACAGCTCTATAACCACAAAGAACCATTAAGACCAAAAAAAAAAATTTAAAAAAACACATCTATAGATTATACCAATCCATTATTTATTCATTCCAATATGTTTGTCGGACTTCCTTCTTGTGTAACATCAAATTATATTTAGACAAAAGTAAGACTTCACTTATTGAACGGAATCAAACATGGGATTTGAAGAAATCGAATCACCTTAGAAGTTTAGGAGTATTCTTTTTATGGCTTAATTATTTCTTTATTCCCGGCTAGATGTTAGGAATAGGATGAGATTGCAGATTTAATGTTTTGCCCTATGAAGCACCAGTGCGGGTGCGGGGATACAGACACGAGGAGCGACTGCGGGGGATTCATCAATTTTCAAAACATCATAGAGTGCGGATGCTGGTGTACTTTTATAAATTACTAAAAATTATACTTTTATATAATTGTATAAGCTACACATTATCTTGATTTTTTATGCAATTAAGACAAATAACAAGAATAAATAAGCCATATTAGCCTCTTGATATGTATTCCAACTCCCAACAATCTTCAATCGACTACAAATATTTTAAAATTATGTTAATTATGAAGACAGCCTGGTCGCGAAGTTTATCCGGGTGATGCTTTTTATTTGCATTCACATCTGCTTCCGGAAGAAATCTAAGAAGATATTGGGGATCCTACAAGATACATTCGTTCTTTTTTCTCCGGCAGATGGTCAGAACTTCATCTGGGTTTGAATCCAATGAGAGTTCCACTCAAGAACAGAAATTGTGAGTCCCCTCTTCAAGAGATTCACATACCAACCCCAGAATTTCAAGAGATTACAAAAAGACCACCCAAAAAAAATTACTAAAAAACAACCTGTAACCTTTTAGAAATTCTAGAAGCACCACAAGATTTTGGAAGTTGGAAAGTGTCGAAGTTTCTTGAAATTTCAGGCTAACCATCATCTTTTTACTTGTTTACGTTTACACTCACCATGGTTACCATCTCAGAAGTAAACCCCAAAGTTGAGGCATTACATCAAGCCCATGGTCAATAGAGGGTCAGATGAAACCAATGGATGCTAAGATGACACAATTGCAAATGACAATGGACAACATAAGAAAGTCTCTTTTCAAGGGTAGAGAAAAGGCTTCAAATGTTGGTTCAGCATCACCCAGCGCTCCGTGTTGACAATATTATTAGCCAAACTTATTGTTGACTGTGTTAAACAACCTTTTATATTATTGAAGAGAGAGAAATAAATATTACAAGTCTGTCCCCAGACTAATAAAAAAATAAACAAAAGGAAAAATAATAACTCCTAACACTCCCCCTCAAGCTGGTACGAAATATATCTCTCATGCCCAGCTTGACTAGAACAGGAGTGAAACGGTGGACTCCCAATTCCATTGGTGAGAACACTGCAACTTCATCATTGGTCTTCACAAAGGGAATGCAAATAGTACCACTACTGAGATTTTCCTTAATGAAGTGCCGATCAATCTCCACATGTATGGTTCGATCACATGGAACAAGATTATGAGCTATATTTATTGCCGTCTTATTATCACAATATAGTCTCATAGAATCTGTCTGTTCAACCTTCAAATTCCTCAACAATGACTTAATCCATAGGAGCTCACAAATACCTTGGGCCAAAGCCCTGAGTTTGGCTTCTGCACTATACCTGGCTACTGCATTTTGCTTCTTACTTTGCCAGGTAACAAGATTTCCTCCTCCGAATGTGCAGTATCCTGAAGTAGACCTCCTATCAGTAACAGAACCAACTCAATCTGCATCCGTGTGCGGTTCCACCATAAGGTGTTCATGTCCGGCCAAGTACAAGCCCTTGCTAGGAGCAAATTTCAAGTACCGAAGAATCCGGAAAACAGCCTCTTAATGTGACTCTCGTGGAGAATACATAAACTTGCTAAAAACACTAACTGCAAAGCAATGTCCGGCCGAGTACGAGACAAGTAAATGAGCTTACCAACAAGTCTCTGATAGCTCCCCATATCCACAATTTCCCCATAACTGTTATCACTAAGCTTTTGATTCGGTTCCATAGGTGTGTGCTCCCAAGAACATACTTCCTTTGGAAAATAAATATCCCATGTTTAGACCGAGCAAGTTCAATCCCAAGAAAAAACTTCAATACTCCCAAGTCTTGTTTACAAATTCAGTGGTCAAATAATTCTTCAACCTTTCCATTTCCTCCAAGTCGTCCCCTCTAAGCACAATGTCATCAACATACACAATGAGAGCAGTGGTCAAACGCTGCAATGAGTGTTTGGTGAACAACGTGTGATCATCATAACTCGGTCTGAAGCCATATCGGATCATAGCCTACGAAAATCTCTCAAAACAAGCCCTTGGGGACTATTTGAGACCATATAACGATCTCTTATGCCTACACACCTTCCCCTTTGTTTTGGAGTCCTCAAGCCGGAAGGAACATTCATGTAAACGTCCTCTTGCAATCACCATGCAAAAAAGCCTTCTTCACATCAAATTGGTAAAGAGGCAAATCCAAATTTGCTGCAAGAGAAAGGAGAATTCTGATCGAGTTCATTTTCGCAACTGGTGCAAAGGTCTCCTCATGGTCCACACCATAGGTCCAAGTAAAACCTTTTGCCACCAAACAAGCATTGTACCGCACAATCTTCACCGTGCTTCAGCCTTGTGCTTCACTGTGTACACCCACTTACACTCCCACAGTCCTTTTCCCTTGATGTAACGTTGTCAATTCCCAAGTGCCACTCTTATGAAGAAGAGCTTTCATCACTTCAATCATAGCATGTTTCCACTTGAAATCAGCAAGAGCATCCTGTACATGGTTAGGAACACATGTAGAGGAAATTTTGGAAAGAAAGGCTCCATAGGAAGGAAACAAGTGAGAATAAGACACAAAATTCAATAAAAGATGTTGAGTGCAAGACCTAACGCCTTTACAAATAGCAATGGGAATATCCAAAACATCAAATTCAAGAGAAGGTGTGTTAGAATTATCAGAATTAGCTGAATCTTCATCACTTGGAGAGAATGGCAGTGAGAGTGGAGGAGATGTAGCCTCCTTGGTCTCATCTTACTCCGTGTTCCCTTGGAATGGACCAACTCCTCTTTCTCCTTCAACTCCCTCTCCTTTTTTGGCTCCCTCTCCTCACATCTCTCCGTTTCTAGTCCCTCTGCTCACATCTCTCTGTCTCCACCTCAATCATCATAGGTAACTCAAGTATCACTTCCACACACCTCTGCTCTCCCTGAAGAAAAGTAGGACTGAGACTCAAGAAAGGTGACATCCATAGACACAAACCATTTTCCGAGATGGAGAATGATAGCATTTATAACCCTTCTGAGTAGGAGAGTAACCTACGAAAACACATTTAATGGCACGAGGATCCAACTTCCCACGGGTGGAAGAATGATCATGGACAAAAGATACACAACCAAATACCCGAGGAGGAATAGAAAAGGAGGAAGAAGGAGAAAACACTTCAAGAGTTGTTTATTTATTCAAAACACGAACAGGAAGACGATTGATTACGTAAGCCGATGTTAAGACTGCTTCAGCCCAATAGGACCGAGGGGCATTAACAAAGAAAAGCAAGGAACAAGCAATATCTAAGAGATGTCGATTCTTGCGTTCTGCAACCCCATTCTGTTGAGTGGTGTTAATGCAAGACGTCTGATGAATGATACCCTGAGCACAGAAATAATCAACTAAACATGAATCAACATACCCACCCCCATTATCATATCGCAAAACCTTAACTACAGCCCCAAACTCAGTGTTCAACATTTGGTGGAAGTTGTTGAAAATTGAAAATACTTCCACTTTTCTTTCACCATATAAAGCCAAGTAGTATGGGAATAATAATCAATAAAAGAAACAAACCACCGGTGACCTATCAGGGACACAGTACGAGAATGACCCCAAACATCTGTATGTAGTAAACCAAAAGGAAGAGAACTTTTATTATTACTAGGGGCAAAAGAAGCCCTATGATGTTTCCAAGTTCACAAGCCTCACAAGAAAAACTAGAAACATCATTATCTGAAACAAGAAAATGAAACATATGTCTAAGCAAAGAAACGGATGCATGGCCTAATCTCCTATGCCAAAGTCCTAAGTCTTCAGTTTTATTCCTCGAAACTACAGTATGATGCTTTTCCCTTTCATCCAAGATGTAAAGACCATTTTACTCTCTACCACTGCTAATCGTTCTCCTCGTGATAAGATCATGAAAGACAGTGAGACCGGAAGAAGGTTGCACAACAATTTAAGTCATAGGTAACACGACTCAAAGATAAAAGATTGTGAGAGAAACTAGAAACATGTAACACAAAAGTTAAGGATCAAGGAGTGACACGAATTAAGCCTTTCCCTTAAACAGAGGAGAAGGTACCATCCGCAATTCTAACTTTACATTAACCTGAATAAGGCTTGTAATTAGAGAAAAGATTAGAAGAATGAGAAATATGATTAGATGCACCGGAATCAATAATCCAAGAAAATGAGTGAGAAAGGAAAGCTCTTGCTGATGTGACTAAGTTACCTGATTGGGTAAAGGAGGATGAGGCACTTGTAGATGCAGGAGGAGCACAATGGCGCCATTTGATTCTGAAGCGCGTCAAACCCAATAGGAGACAATTGGGCCCACATCAGAAGAAAGGGTAGCATTAGCAGAAACAGGAATTAGAACATCTGTAACAACAGTATGACGAGCATGCGAATTACCACCACGACCGTGGGGACATTAGATAAAATTGAAACGATACAGAGAAGATTAGCATGGCCCTGCTCTAATACCATTTGTAACGACCCACCTCCCCGTCTAGCAACAATATTGTCCGCTTTAGGCCTAAACACGAAGGAACTCCGCAGTTAAGCGTGCTGCTGCCAGAGCAGTACTAGGGATGGGTGACCCCCTAGGAAGTTCTTTGTGTTAAGCCCAAAGCGGACAATATTGTTGCTAGATGGGGAGGTGAGTCGTTACTGCCAGGATGATGATCTTACAGCTTCCAAAGGGTCTCCCTCGTGTGATAAGGCCTACCGCAATAATCAAAGAACTGGTTGATTCTATCAGAAGTGACTCAGTCGGAGAAGCTTTACTATAGGCCTACTTGTTCCCCTCTCTCGGTGGAACAGAAACTAAGGCGGATCGCTCGGTGGGAGTGGGAGAGAGCATAACAGAACGATGGCTCTCCTCATTTAGCACATAGGCAAAGGCTTCCTGAAGTGAGAGAAAGACTGTCCATCCTAAGCACACGACTACAGACATCGTCGTAGTACAGATGAAGTCCCTGAAGAAATTTGAAGACCTTTTACATCTCTAGAAACTTACGGTATCCTACAGAATCGGTTGGGCAGACAAGTTGGCAGTCTTAGGTGATCCACCCAATTCCAACTAGTCGTAAGAAACTTGGGTAACAGTCATGTCTCCCTGCTCGGAGCGATCAATCACTTGTGTAAACTCAAACTCTTGAGCACAATTCCCTTTCTGGGATTAGGTAGAAGCAACCGACTCCCAAATGTCTTGGGCAATCTTCACACCGTAATAGCCTTCACTGTATCAGGAATCATCAAATGGATTAGCCAATCCACGATAATGGAATTCTCAATTTCCCACTTGTCATAGCTAGTATCGGTCGTGTTGGGTGCCTGAATACGCCCATCAAGATATCCCATATTCCCTTGACCCCACAAGTAAAGAGCCACATACTACAACCAAGTCAGATAATTTTGGCCACTGAACATGGTCGTAGTAATCTTCAGGTAGGGGTTGTCTAGTGTAGCAACAACAATGCTATCACTCTGAAGCATTTTCGAACTTCCAGATGACGGGCTCTTAGTCTCTGTTATAGTTCATGTACGCGAAGGGAAGACCCACAACAATCACGGGGAAATGGAGAAGAGGATAGAGAGGCACGTACAGGTAGGACTGATCAGTGGTCCACAAAGGGACCAAAGAACACGTAAATCGAAGGAGCACACAAAACTACACTCAAGTAATAGTGCTGGAAAGAGATTTACCCCCTTTGGGGCTCGGCTAGATGGAAAGGACGAGGGTGAGAAACTTCAGACCAGGGTGATTGGAGGGCTCAGCTGGGGGAATCAGGGGTGCAACTGGCTGGTGGAGTGGCTGGTGGGGCGTGGTGCAGGGCTATAGAGGAGGGTGGAGGTCAGCGAGGGTCAGGGTAGGGCTGAGGGGATGTCAGTGCGGACAATGGAGGTGATGAGGTGCGGCACAGGGTGTGATGGTGGTGGTGGTTAGGGTTTGTTGGAATTAATAGATTATTTTCCGGGATTGTTTTGACATGACCACACTTATTACTGTCATTTATTTTTATTCCCTTTCTTAGTTTTCTTTCTCTCTTGGTTTATTCCTTGTAACTTATATATACATTGGGATGTAAATAATAGAATTAACCTTTTTTTCAAATCTTCTTGGTATCAGAGCCACAAAAGACCTTCTCCAAGCCTAGCCGCAGCCCCTCCACCACCTGTTCTTTCCCTATGCCACCACCAGTCCCTTCCCTCACCCTAGTCGCAACCCCTCTTCACCCACCAGCACCCAACCGCAGCCCACCAGGCCCCCAGGCCACGTCACACAGCCCCGAGCCTGCGGCTCTGTTACTACAGCCTTCGGCTACCTTTCTACCCTTGTTGGGTAGCTTGTGATGCATTAGAGCCGCCTTCGTGCTCTTTATTTTTCTATCTGGGCTTGCCGAGTGTTCGGTTGCCCGTTTCTTTTAGCTGAGTATCCGGCTGTGGTTGTTTGTTCGCCGAGTCTTCTCTTGTTTTCTCTCGACTTTGTCCCTTATTGCTCTGTTCTACGGGCAGCTCTTTGACTTGTTTTCTGGAGTCGTTCTATGGCTTTTTCTGATAAAGATAAGGATGTTCTTCCGACAGGTACAATTCCTCGCCCTGATCTCTCGCTTTTACATACTACACTGGCTCAGCGTGTTACCAGTGTTTTGTTGACGGGGAAAATTTTCCATGCCTGGTCTAATTCCCTTCGCCTCTTCCTTGGAGGCAAACGCAAGATTGGATGGTTACTCGGTAAGGAGAAATCACCAGGTGAATCCGACCCCAAGTATGAAGTATGGTATACTGATATTGCATTATTTTAGGGTGGATGTTTAGTTCCATGGATGAGCGGGTTTATAATATGTTCATGTACCACCGTACTGTTTTCGAACTGTGGACTGCCCTGAATAAGATGTATGCTAATGCTCACAGTGATTCTCGTATTTTTGAGCTTTATCAGGATATCTCACATGCTTCCCAGACTGCCTTGGGACTATCTGTCACAGATTTTTTTGGGTATTTGCAAACTCGCTGGGAGGAGCTTGCTCAGTACGAGCCTATTACTGATTTTCCCAATGACGGTGCCGTTGAGTCCAAGCGTCTTGACCGCCGTCACACATACCAGTTCCTGATGGGTCTAAAGCCCGAGTTTGAGGCCCTTCACACTCAGATCCTCAACACAGTTCCTTTACCCTCTTCATTTGAGGCGTTTGCTATTGTGGATGGTGATGAGCGCCAGCGTCGCATTATATCTGCACCTCCTGTGGCCGGTCCTCCTACCTCTGTTCCTGATCAAATGGCATTTGCTGCCCCCTCGGGCCCTCGTCCTACGGGTCCTACTGGCTCTCATTTTTTCTGCCAGCACTGCCGTAAGCCTGGCCATACCGTTGATCGCTGTTTTGATCTTCATCCAGAGTTGCGACAACAATATGCTAGGAGCCGACCTCCCGTTGGTCATGGAAAGGGTGCTCCTCATACTGGTGCAGTAGTTGAGGTCACTTCACCATCACCTGATTTTGGACAACTTCAATCACAGATTGCCCAGCTTCAGTCTCATCTTCAGTCGCAGACTTTGGGTACTTCCTCTTCCTCCCCTGGACTTACAACTGCCATTGCCACAGGTACTCCTACTGCTCTTCATGGTAAGTCGGCTCATCCCAATTGGATTCTGGATTCAGGCGCTAATAATCATATAACTGGTGAGTCTACTGTTTTTTCTTCTTCTTTTACTCCAATTATTCAGTCCGTCTGTATTGCTGATGGATCCTTCATTCCTGTTCATAATCAGGGAGATGTTTGTTTGTCCACTGATCTTACCCTTTCGTCCGTTTATTATGTCCCTAATTTTGCCTATAATCTTCTTTCGGTTGATCGTCTTACAAAAGATCATAATTGTGGTGTTGTGTTCTTATCCACTTGTTGCTACTTGCAGGACCTGACTTCGAAGAAGATTTTTGGCAGGGGGTATGAGCATAATGGCCTCTACTACTTTGGTACTCTAGCGTCTTCCAGGTGTCCTCCAACCTGCAAGCTACTGTTCTTCCTGTTTCCAATAATTCTGTTTTATTAGACTCTAATAAGCATGCTTTTTCTCTTCAAACTTTAGATTTGTGGCATGCCCGTCTGGACATGCAAACTTTCAGTATTTGTGTTGGTTGTTTCCATCGTTAATAAAGCTTGCAAGGATTTTCAATTTAAATGTGTGGTTTACGAATTATCTAAGCACACTCGCACCTCGTATATTCCATGCATGCACAGGGCACCTAGTGCCTTTGACCTTATTCATTCTGATGTTTGGGGCCCTTCACCTATCACAGCCTTATCTCACCACCGTTATTATGTTCCATTCATTGATGATTACACTCGTTGCACTTGGGTCTACCTTATGAAGAAAAAATCTGAAGTTTTTACTCATTTTAGAAATTTCTACAAATGGTTAAAACCCAATATCATACTGTGGTGTGTAATATTTGTTCTGACAATGGTCGGGAGTATATAATTGATGAATTTAGGTATGCCCTTAATAAAGATGGGATTCTACAACTTACCTGTCCCTATACTCCTGAACAGATTGGTGTGGCGGAAAGTAAGAACTGCCACATCATGTCAGTCGTTAGATATCTCGTGTGGTATGAATGTTCCTAAATATTTTTGGCAACTAGCTGTCCTTACTGTCACATATCTAATTAATCGTACTCCCAGTCGTGTCCTTGACAGAAAGGCACCACTTCATATTGATACTACTCTTTTTCCTCTCTTGCCACGTGTTTTTGGGTGCACTTGTTTTGTGCAAAATAAGAGTCCTACCCGCACTAAGCTTGATGACAAAGTTGTTCGTTGCATATTTTTGGGGTATTCGTCCATGTCAAAGGTGTATCGATGTTATGATCCTGTTACTCGTCACTTATATCACTCTTTGGATGTTACTTTTCTGGAAACTGATCCTTTTTTTCCAGGTCCTTCGTCTGTAGGACAAGCACCGGTGGAGCCTATTGTGTCTGAGGATTCTATGCTACCCAGGCCTATTCCTATTTTTGACTCCACCGGTGACTCCCTACCTCCTGTTCTCACTAGTGACCCATCGCAGGTTTACACTCGCCGTCCACATCCCTCTGATCCCCTGCCAACGTCTTCTCCGGATTCAGGTATCTCTCCTTCTCCCTTGCCTTCTGTTGTTTCTCCTGATATTGCTTCTCCCCGTTATCCTACCCGTGTCCGTCGCCGCCCTGCTCGCTTTCTTCTGTCTGATAGTACTAACCATCCTATTTCCAAGTATATCTCTTATCCGAGTTTGTCTGCCTCTTACCAATCCTTTCTCAGTCAAGTTGACTCAGCCTCTATTCCTCGCTCTGTTCATGAGGCTCTCCAGGATCCTAAGTGGGTGGCTGCTATGAAAGCGGAAATGGATGCTCTTCAGGGCAATCAGACATGGGAGCTTGTTGATCTTCCAGTAGGTGAGCGCACTGTTGGGTGTAAATGGGTGTTTAGTCTCAAATATTTGTCAGATGGGTCTATTGATCGGTATAAGGCTCGTTTGGTTGCCAAAGGTTTTACTCAGGTCCCTGGTAAGGATTTTGGTGCCACCGTTGCTCCTATGGCTAAGCTCACTACTGTTCGTCTTATTATTTCGTTGGCTTCTTCTTTTCCTTGGACTCTTCATCAGCTCGACGCTAAAAATGCGTTTCTGAATGGTGATTTGATCGAGACGATTTATATAGATCCTCCACCGGGATTTCGGCCTCAGCGGGAGTGTTCTGGGAAAGTTTGTCGCCTCCGCAAGTCTCTCTACGGCCTGAAGCAGTCTCCCCGTGCATGGTTTAGTTGATTTAGCGATGTGGTGCTTAGTATGGGATTTATTCAGTGTCATTCAGATCACACGTGTTTTCTTCGTCGCCAGTCTCAAGGGAGGTGTATTATTATCTCAGTTTATGTTGACGATATTATTATTACTGGTGATGATACAGCCGGTATTGCCCAAGTAAAGCGTGATCTGGGTACGTCGTTTGATGTTAAGGATTTGGGTCCTCTTCGTTATTTTCTTGGTATTGAGGTTGCTCGGTCTCACCAAGGTATCTTGTTATCCCACAGAAAGTATTCTCCTAATCTTCTCCAGGACACAGGTATGCTTGGGTGTAGACCTACATCTTCCCCTATGGATCCGAACCTTAAGTTAACTGCAGAGTTGGGAGAGTTATTACCAGACCCTTCAGTGTATCAGCGTCTTGTGGGTCATCTTATCTATCTGACGAACACAAGACCAGACCTTACTTTTGTTGTTAGTGTTGTGAGCCAATTTATGCATTCACCGCGTACGTCTTATCTGGATGTTGTCTACCATATCCTACGGTACCTTAAGACTTGTCCTGGTCTTGGGCTTTTCTTTACAGCTAGAGCACAGTCAGGTCTCTCCTGTTTTACAGATGCGGATTATGCAGGCTCTAGGGATGACAGGCGTTCTACTTCTAGTTTTTGTACCTTCCGTGGCAGTCATCTTATATCTTGGAAGAGTAAAAAGCAAGCTGTTGTCTCGCGCTCTTCTGCAGAAGTTGAGTACCGTGCTATGGCTCAGGGCACATGTTAGCTTCTCTGGCTTCGATCTCTTCTAAGTGAGTTGGGTTTTCCAGTAGCGGACTCATCTACCCTGTTTTGTGATAATAAGTCCGCTATTATGTTATCTTCTAACTATGTTCTTCATGAAAGGACTAAGCATGTTGAGGTTGATATTCACTTTATTCGGGAGAAAGTTCGATCAGGTGTTATTATTCCGAGCTTTGTTCCCTTGTCTGATCAAACTGCTGATATGTTCACCAAGTCCATTGGTCCTTCGCTTCTTCAATCATCTCTTGGCAAGCTTGGTCTTGTCGATGTCTTCGCCCCAGCTTGAGGGGGAGTGTTAGAATTAATAGATTATTGTCCGGGATTGTTTTGACATGACCACACTTATTACTGTCATTTATTTTTATTTCCTTTCTTAGTTTTCTTTCCCTCTTGGTTTATTCCTTGTAACTTATATATACATTGGGATGTAAATAATAGAATTAACCTTTTTCCCAAATCTTCTGGGTTTGTGGTGTTAGATATTAGACTTTTTATTTCTTTTATTTTATGTGTCGAGAACACTATTGTAATTTCTCCTTGAATATTATTCACACACACACATATATATATTGTACTTTATCCTTGAATATTATTCACACACACACACACACACACACACACACACATATATATATACTAGTATTAAAGCACGTGCAAATGTGCACAAAAATATAGATAATGACAAATAGGAGTAAATTTGCTAAACACTTGACTTGTACAAGCAATTCCTTAACATCCTTTTCAAAAGTATTAAAAGCTAGGAGAATCACATCAGACGCCTAATATTAAATTATTTAGATTATAAAATATATTTCAAGTATTGAAATGAAGTCCTAAAACTCTTTTAATTGTCTACTTTAATTTATGTAATTGTTTTTTGAAAAAATCCTTTCAATTTTAACTATGTTCCATTATTACTGATTATGTGGTTATGTGGATGTAATGGTGGAACCGAAATTCTGAAACCAATTCATGAGACTACGATTACGGAATCGTAAAATTAATTCTGAATTGCAAAAGTAAAAAAACTTGAAAATTTAAAATATAATAATAATAATAATAATAATAATAATAATAATAATAATAATAATAATAATAATAATAATGTATTCGAATCAAAATGGTGATAGAAACTTTTAAATTTTAATTCCAAAATATTATAAACAACTCCCAACCAGAGAATTCCAGCATAAATTAAATATATGCCTATACATATATATATATATTATTTTCAATACTTATGACATGAAAGGTTTTATTTAAAAATTCCAATAAATAAAATATGATTTGCAGTAAAATTCCAAAATTTTGTAATTCGATTGAAATTTTGAAGTTTCAGAATCAGAATGAGTTTCTCTATTCTAGAAATTATGAAATATTTTTTTGAATACATCAACTCTGATTTGATCCACCCGAAAATTAGCGCTATGTGTTTATACTTTTATAGATGATATGTCGAGGGAGAATTAATGTTTTTTCTATTCTTCATTGGGTTCTAGAGATGAGTAATTATATAGTAAGTACTTTTTGATGAGCATAATTTTAGTTGCGATAACATGAAGAAGGGATTTGTTAAATACTTGTTTTAGAAAATGATGGAAATTGTTTTATAGTTTCCACTTTGAAAAAAATTAATAAATCTTCTTTCATTAGCCCACAAAGAACAATAGGGGTAAATTAATTAAGTTTGTCTAAAGTCTTTTTTTTTTAACTACAAAACATTTTATTTACAGATTTTCCCTATAATATACTGATACTAATGCATACACACACATATAAATGATCGTATTCACATGCCTAAAAAAATGATGAAAATAAAAGGTTTCCTAAATTAATGGAAGTAAAACTAATAGATTCTAGTGTACTACAATAGTAGGTCTTTTGAAAACTTAATGTTCCCAAAACCTATCAAGTTTTCTAAATAGTTGTAAATATATGAAGTACCAACAAGTAATATGACGCATGAAAGTGTTGATTATTTGGTAAAACAGTGGAAAATTAATTCAATGAACTAAGACTCAGAAAGTATAGGACACAGGAAATGTAGAACTAATGCTTAATAAAAACAATACAAACGTGATGCTTTAAATAATATATTATCCTCACAAAATTAAATAAATATAAGATAGTTGTTCATTTGGTAAAATAAGAGATTTTTATTTATCTATAATCTTTCGATATTTTAGTTTTGGTATAATTAGAGTCTTCTAATTGTTACCATTAAAAAAAAAAAACACACACACACACACACACACACACACATAGAGTCTTCTAATTGTAAGGCTACAAGTACCTAGAAATTACACTAAAATTTTATATTGGACCTTGTATTATTAATTGAAACACTTAAGGCCCCTATTTCATTTAAGGACAATCTTTAAGAACGATACGATTATGTGGACGTTTTCATGTCCAATTACTCAATTATATCACTGTCTTTAACAAAGACCATTCCTTGTTCAATATATTCTTAAAAGAGCTGAAAACCATAAACAAAGAATAACTAACACAGAGTAATTAAATATCATGTATGATCTATATATGACGTATAAATTACCAATTTAGATTTCATTCGCTTGGTGCAAATCATTATCTTTGCCTAAAAATTTGGTTACAAAATTTTTAGTTTTTCCACTTATTTCATACAAAAGTCATTCTAATTAAATCTCTCCTTCACACGTCTTCTACACACTTTCGGCTCATTCAAACTTTTTGAATCACAAAATAACTTGACTACATTGTGAATAATATCGCCATAAATGATGTTGTTTTTTTTCCTTTTCTACGGAATACTATTAGTGCAAGAGGTCTTGATGATAATGTGATGCATATGTGATTTAGTCTCCATCAAGTAGAATCAAAATACTTCTACTCCAACATTTGGAAACTTTTATAACTTGAAATCTACTGTAAATGATAATCTTCCTATACATGCTCCAAGACAACCTGAGAACATTGTATACCCCATTTGAAATTTTCAATTGAATTTTAAGAAATTTCAAGTATTTTTTTTAGTTTAGTAATATTTAGAACTTATTGAAATAATTCATAACTTATCAAACACTGGTGAAAGTCTTATCAATAATGAGGGATACACTATATGAATTGAACTAAATTGTTTAAATTTGAAGTTTTAGCGACGCAACTGATTTTTTTTTTCTTATAATACATTTACTTTATGTGATTTCAATTATGGGATGTTGGAAAAAGACATCATCTAAAGCCAAACAATAAAGAAACCTTCAGCAGAAATTAAACTCAACAATAGCCAAGATGAAGACCTCTAAAAAAAATGAGAGAAACATATCTCAATCATTGATATCCTAAAGAAGAATGAAAGTTTAACATTGGGCAAAAGATATGGAGAAAATAATAAATAAAAATGCACGTTAACGGAGAATGAAGTTGTTGAGATGGTGAAAGATGTTTGAAGGTAGATGCTAGGAATAGTGAGTCTGAGTATTTGGTTTCTAAAGTTTTACAATATTAAGAATATATATTAATGGAAGTTAATATTGTGGTATAATTAGTTGAGTTAGAGTCCCATGATTTTTATAAATCTTTGTTGTCTACTAATATAGTCTTCCAAAAAAAAAAAAAAAGAATAACTAATGGTAGAAACAAAGTCGTAATTCTAAACCAACTTGGTTTTACAAGAGTCTTCGACAATAAGGATTAATATTGGGGAGCTCGTCTTTTAGATTTAGTTAGCTAGAGTCCTAAAGTCCTGTAATCCTTACTTAAATTTATTGTTAATTTATACTGTCCACAAAAAAATAAAGAGAAGAACCCAAAGGTCCACTTAACCAAAAAAAAAACCTTCCCATTGGTCTAAAAGTTCGATAAACAAGGAACTTTGTCGTTTTGGCTTCTAATTATTCAAATTTGATCCAAATAAAATTACAAAAATGGACCTATCTGGGGAAGAGTGCCGCGGCGGTACTACTCCTCAGACGGCCAGATTATTATGTTTAGGGGCCCAGAGGTTTCGGTATTCATAAAAAGGCACTATTTTATCCAAAATTCACAGAAAATGCATACGAATTCCAAACTGAGCGTGTGATATACTGTTGGAAAGGTAACGAAGCCTACTATCCATAAAAAAAAATAGTTCGGAGTCAGATTACTTTGAAAAGTTTTGCAGTATTCGTGATAAAGGCTAATTTGATCGTCTTTTTCACCTTCAAAAGTTCATAATAAATTCAATTTAAGTCTAGAAGTTATGTGTGATATACCGTTAGAATAAACGAAAATAAATTGCAATTCATCCTTAAAGTGGAATTGACCGACCTTAGGAAACCAAAAGAAAAGCAAATCTTAGCAAACCATAAAATATCATTGTAGGACTGGTCCTGTTCCCTAGTCTGTAGAGATCTGTTGGGCTATGTCTTGCTTGAGTTATGTGTGTGGGTGGGTGTGTGTGTGCGTGCATCCTCCAGGTAAGTGATAAAAAAAAGAAAAAGAAAAAAAGCAAACCATAAAATATGTAGCATAGATAGATGGACTATATGTAAGTATTGTTAAATGGTAGAATGATGAGCCAAGGAAACCTAAAAAAAAAAAGAGTAGGAATCGCATGGAAGAAAAAAAGTGGCACACTAAAAAAAAAAGCTATTAAAACTCAAAGAAAATAACTTAAGTAAAAGTACACTGATTGATAAAAGTGTAAGACACTTCAAGTGATTGGTGCACTTATAGATAATAAAATAAAATATTATATTATAGAAAAGTATATATCCAACCTTTTTTTTGGCCAACTAATTATGCTAAAGATAGCAAGATTTTGTTCCAACTTCTAACTCCTTTGGACATGTATCCAAAATTTTACACAAAAAATAAAGTTAAATTGATAGGCATATAATGAAAACATTATAGAACGCACATCCAACATTTTCTTTTTCTGCTAATGGGCTTAAGATTACTTTCATTCTTCCATCTAAACATTTAAGGGGGCACACTAATTTCGTTGAAATAAAATATTTTTTTGAAATTTTAATTTTTTTAGGCTAAAAAACACTTTAGTACCCTGTACTTTAGCGAAATTTCACTTTGGGCCCTACATTTTTAATTGCAACACTTTGGGCCCTCAATTTACAAATTTGTTTCAATCAAGGACAATCCTTAACGGCGTTAAAAAAGACTAACAGAATGGACTTCATGGAGTTTCAATTTAGGCCCTGTACTTTTAGCGAAGTTTCACTTTGGGCCCTATATTTATAGCGAAGTTTCACTTTGGGCCCTGTACTTTTAGCGAAGTTTCACTTTGGGCCCTCCATATAGTCCATTATGTTATGATTTTTAATGTCGTTAACGATTGTCCTTGATTGAAACAATACTGAAACTAGAGGGCCCAAAGTGTTACAATCGAAAGTAGAGGGCCCAAAGTGAAATTTCGCTATAAGTACAGGGTACTAAAGTGTATTTAAGCCATTTTTTTATTATAACCAATTTACCCTTATCAACATTTGTCATAATTATTTCTACCTTTTAGCTATTGCAAATTTTCAGATAAAATAATCCTTTGTCACATAAGCAATTGTCCATTGTTGTTCACAAAAAAAATTTGTTTTAAAATTTTCGACGACTCAAAGGATGGGAAAAAACGTCATATTGTTAATACTTCTATATCAAATGTTGGTCACACAATTCATAAGCGTCGAAATCCTCACTAAAGGTATGTATGAGGAGGTAAGGGTGTGTTGCATTTTTTTTTAGGGATATTTGAAAAAGGGTCATAGCTGAGGCGTGTTGTATTTTTGAAGAAGAAAAAAAAAATTTGCACGTGGTTGAGCACCAAAGTCAAATTCTAATTAATTGACAAACCGGCTAGATCGAAAAAACCGAACACTTCAGTTGTTTTTCAACAAAATATTGCTGTGGAAATTAAAACCTAATATTTGTGGATTACTAAGGGCTCGCATGGTAACGTTGTGGTTTTTCGTTTTCAGTTTTTGTTTTCATTTTTTGTTATGCCTGCCTCTAATTCAATACAGAAAATAAAAACCAAATCTGAAAACTAAAAATCAAAATATTACCATGCGAGCCCTAATATTTTACTTTTTTATTTTTGGTTCAAAAAGAACAACAATTATAGGATCCGTTATTAGTCAAAATAATTATAGTTGTGACATCGATATAGTACTTTGTAATATTCAGATTATTTTTTATATTCTACTATTGACCTTTACTATGATTATTGTCTCAAAAATTATATATTGACATCTATTTAAGCAAAATATTGTAGTATTATAATATATGAAACTCATTTTTTACACGATTAACATGCTTTGTGTATTGTAGAACTCTTTTATGCGATGTGCCTAATTTTAATTACACAAATCTCCCTTGAGGTTTGCCTTAATTACATGGACCTCCCTTGAGATTTCAAAAATTACATGGACCTCCCTCGAGGTTTGTAATTAGGTAACAAAATGCCCCCTCCCCTAACGGTCCGTTAGTTTTTTTTTTACATTAGCCTCCCTTGAAAATTACAATTAGCCCCCCTAATATTATAAAATTGTCATACTAAGCCCCCTTTCTCTTTTTTTTTTTTTTGTGCTAATTATAAAATCCCTCCTCCCTCCTATGTTTTTGGGTTAATTTTTTTAGCATTAATTTATATCATCTACACAAAATATACACAAAATACATATAAATAGGTCCAAAATATTTTTTTTCTCCGAACAAACCTCTGTCAAGCCCCCCCTGTATTAATTTTCTAGATCTGCCCCTGTCCCTATGCTTCAAAAGTGGACACTTAACCCCCTGTGATTGTGGACTAAAATAGAACTGTTATAATTTCACTCAAAGAGCGTTAACCCCAAAATTAACATCACAACAGGGGTTAAGTGTTTATATTTTTAACCAATTTTAGAATTTTCGTCAGTTTTGAGTGAAATCATAGCAGTTCCATTTTAGTCCATAATCACAGGGGGTTAAGTGTCCACTTTTAAAGCATAGGGGCAAGGGCAGATCTAGAAAATTAATACAGGGAGGGCTTGACAGAGGTTTGTTCGGGGAAAAATATTTTTTGGACCTATTTATATGTATTTTGTGTATATTTTGTGTAGATGATATAAATTAATACTAAAAAAATTAACCCCAAAACATATGAGGGAGGAGGGATTTTATAATTAGCACAAAAATATAAGAGAAATGGTCTTAGTATGACAATTTTATAATATTATAGGAGGCTAATTGTAATTTTCAGGGGTGGCTAATGTAAAAAAAAAACTAACGGACCGTTAGGGGAGGGGGCGTTCTATTACCTAATTACAAACCTCGAGGGAGGTCCGTGTAATTTTCAAAACCTCAGGGGAGGTCTGTGTAATTAAGGCAAACCTCAGGGGAGGTTTGTGTAATTTACCCTTTTTATTTTTATTTTTATTTTTGACAAATGTGCTATAAGGACAAACCTTGTACTTTGATTTTGATTATTACGTAGAAATACAAGAGTTAACTTAATTGGTGAACTACTTTTTCTACTTTCAAAACCATATTTTTAGTTGGCCATTATTCTCTTCTACTTTTATAGTGCCACATATATACATTTTCATGTCAACTTTTTAGTATCACATTTACTTTACTAAGCATGATATAAAATTATAAATTTGTCGTATTTTTTAGCCTCATTAGGTCTCTTTTTTCCTTGTTAGTTCCAAATATATCCAATTTTTTTTGTTCTTACTCTTACGTTGATGTTTCCTATGTTTGATTATAAATTATAGTTTTCGTTTCATATTTTGCTTCCAAAACCTCCTTAGGTTCAACTTTTCTAGTCATATGGTTTTCATAAGAAATTTAAATGCAGTCTTAGCATGATAGTTCTCTTTGAACTTCTTCCCCCTACCTCTGAAAAGAAAACTTAAAAAATGAAAAATTAAGGTATTGTTATTTTTATTATATCTATCAAAGTCATGTAATAATGCAATTTAATTTTAGATTTGACATATTCACTCAATTGAATAGAATATGGGATAGTGAAATGTCATAAATGCCTTTGAAATTTAGCATGTACGTCACACACAAGCAAATTCCATCATTCATATTTCTTGACGGAATATGATGGTAGGATTGACATTGCGACATGAAAGATAGTTCAGGGGGAACATTGCAACACAGACGATAGGGGGGACATTTCAACTTTTTGAAGTCCAGGGGGGACATTGCAACCCTAGAGATAATTTAAGGGGGCATTGCAAGTTTTTAAAGTTCGGGGTGTGAATTGCAAAAGCGTGCATAGTTTGAGGGGACAAAATACTTTTTACCCTAAAAATAAATTTCATTTTAAAAGTAATACCATTTTTTTAATTCTTGAAATAAAATATGGCTTTCGAAATATCAATATTTTAAATGATTTGCGATTGGTAGCAATCCCTAATTGGTGCAATATGACTATTGTACATAGAGTGACTCCTAAAAGAAGTGTAGATTAACATTTTGACTCCTAAATCGTTTGAATAATTAAGGAAGTGTTGTAAAATTATAGGACTTCTTTTAGGTAGGGGCACCAATTGTAAGAATAGTTGTAAGTGCCAAGAAGAAGTCTTGAAGACTTGAACAAAGCGTCATAAATTGTCCTAATACAATTGGACTTGTTTAAGGGTCGTCCAGCAACAATAAAAGAAAAAAGAATTCTGTTTATTAATCGATAAGTTTAGTATACTTTATTAGAACTCATTACTTTTGTTATTCTGTATAATTAGAAAATTATAGAACATATAAAACAAAAATAAAGTAGGACTCTTATGGATAGATCAAAAAAAAAAAATTATAGAACATATAAAACAAAAATAAAGTAGGACTCTTATGGATAGATCAAAAAAAAAAAGTGGCATACCAAACTTATTAAACTCTAAGGAAAATAGATAAGTAAAAGTGCACCGATTGATAAAAGTGTAAAACACTTATGTACATTGGTACATTTATATATATTATAGATATGGGTTAACATTTGGATTAACCTAAGTTTCACCAAAATTAGTTTTATCATGGTATCAGAGCCTACAAGCTCCACCACCACCAAACCCTAACTACCGGCCAACCCACCACCACCATCACCTTCGCAGCTCCGCCCACCACCATCCTAGCCTTCGCCTACCCTCTTTGAGCCACCCTGACCATCGCAACCCCCCCTATGACCACCTAAACACTGCATCGCAGCCCAATCCCCACCCCAACCTTGCACCGCAGCCCAATCATCACCCACACCCTGCGCCGCAACACAGCTCACATCCTGGACTGATCAGCCACCACTACCCAGCCTATCCGACACCCTATACACAATATTCCAGCCTCCCTGGTTATTCTATGTTCTGATTCTACACCACCACCTATATCTCTCCCCTTTTATTTTTTAGTTTCCTTCTTCACCTTCCCATCATTACGCAGTCCTCGTTTTGATTGCCGCTTAAGGTTCAATTTTTTTTTTGGGTTCTCTTATGAACCCTAAATCAGCCTCATGCTGATTCATATGCCTTAAAAGTCCCGAGTTTGCTCCTACCTTCGTTGTTTTCTTAGGTGTGATTACTGTGGGTGTTTCCTTCACTTGTTGACACCATGGTTGACGATAAGATTCCGTCACCCGAAGATCTTCAACAGCCTCAGATGAGCCAGTTAGTTGCTCCCCAGGACAACCCAACTCTTAAAATCATGACCTCTTTGTTCAATGGCCAAAATTATGTACCTTGGTCACAGTCTGTTCTTCTCTACTTGGAAGGGAAAGCGAAGGAGGGATATATTGATGGGACTATCCAAGTACCGAGTATTGCTGATGCTGGTTATGCTCAATGGAAGGTTGAGAATGCTCTTGTTCGGGCACGACTAATTCATTTTATGGTACCCGAAATTGGTGAGGGTTTCTTGGGCATGACTACAGCCCATGATATTTGGGACACGGTGGCTCATACTTACTCCCGTAAAGGGAATTATGCTCAAGATTTTGAGCTGTCTAGAGTGATTGATAGCTCAGAGCAGGGTACCATGACAGTTATTCAGTACTACACTTTTCTCACTACCCAGTGGAAACGTGTTGATCATCTTCAGGACTATCATCCGGCTTGTCTTCAGGATGTTATTGGTTATTAGAAACTTCTAAAGAAGCAGCAGGTATTCAAGTTTCTTCAGAGACTTAACTCCGATTAGGATTCTGTTCGTAGTAGGTACTTGGGATGGATACGCTTCCCACGCTTCGGGAAGCATTTGCTTTTGTTCAAAACAAGGAGAGTCGTCATTCTGCTATGCTTCCGGTTACCTCTACCGAATGCTCTGCCCTTGTTTCTGCTCCTCCTCCAGAGGGCCCTCCACAGCCTCGTGGTATACTTCTTTGAGTGGGTCTGACTCTTCCGACAAGTTGCAGAAATGGTGTGATTATTGCAATCGTCGTGGACATGTTCGAGCTACTTGTTGGAGTCTTCATGGTCGTCCATCTGGGACACGTGGCGATCGCTCTGGCAGTCGTGGAGGACGTGGCAGCCGTGGAGAGCAATCTCGTGCTCACCATACTGAGGTCATTGATGTTACAGATTCAGGGTCCACAGCTCAGCCTGGGATATCTCCATCAGCTCCTTTATCTACCACGGAGTATGAGGATGCTTTGCGGGGTTTAGATGCTCTTCGTAGCCTGATGACTCGTCGCTCTCCGTCTATTTCTAGAGGTGCTTCCACTTCATTTGCCTAGACAGGTAACTTAGTACACTCTACCACAATATGTTTGTCTCACTCACTCATCGCTCCCTTAGATTATTGATTATGGTGCTTCAGATCATTCGTCTAGTTCATCCGATTTATTTTTTGTGTATACACCTTCAGGTCAAGAGAAAATTCATACTGCTAATGGCACCTTTTTTTCAGTTTCGGGAAAGGGTGTCACTCATGCCACTTCATCTCTACCTCTGTCTTTTGTATTACATGTTCCGAACTTCTAACCTTTTTATCTATTAGCCGTATCACTCGTGATCTTAAATGTAGTGTTAACATTTTTTCCTTCCTATTGCGTTTTTCAATACCTCATCACACTGAGGACGATTGGCAGTGGTAAAGAGGAGCATGGTCTTTACCTGTTGGATGTTAGAACCAAAGGAGCGCATCACACTATAGTTCTAAGAATAAGTCTGAAGACATTTGGCTTTGGCATAAGAGATTAGGCCAGCCCTCCTTTTATTTACCTAGGCATTTATTTCCGTCTTTACTTGTTAATAAAGATGTTTCAGAATATTTGTGTGAGTCATGTGAACTTGGGAAACATCATCGGGCATCTTTTGCACCGAGTATTAAAAAAAGTTTAGCTCCTTTTACTGTGGTCCATTCTGATGTATGGGGTCCTTCTCGCATTTTGTCTATAAAAGGTTATCGTTGGTTTGTTAGCTTTGTTGATGATTATTCACGAACCACATGGATTTACCTGATGAAAAACAAAAATGAAGTTTTTTTCCATTTTCCAAAACTTCTATCAAATGGTGTTGACACAATTTGAAAAGGAAATTCAAATACCACATTCTGATCAAGGGGGAGAATACATAGATTCGGGTCTAGGAAATGTTTTTGTTTCCAAAGGGATTATTCATCAGACATCTTGCACTGACACCCCGCAACAAAATGGGGTAGCAAAACGCAAAAATCGTCATTTACTTAATGTCACTCATTCTATGATTTTTACGGCTAATGCTCCCAAATCATATTGGGGTGATGCGGCTGTTACGGCTGCATACCTCATTAATAGACTGCCCACTCAGGTTCTTCAAAAAAAGGGCTCCTATTGAACTCTTATCTGAATCGTCTTCCCTATAATCTATTCCTCCTCGGGTCTTTGGGTGTGTCTGTTTTGTCCACAATCACTCACCTACTCGTGGGAAGTTAGACCCTCGGGCTCTTAAGTGTGTCTTGTAGGATACTCTCCTACCCAAAAAGGATACAAATGTTATCATCCTGAGTCTAGGAAGTGGTATGTGTCTATGGATGTCACATTTCACGAGTCTGTTCCTTTTTTTGGGCATGCCAAGACACCTCTGCAGGGGGAGAAGCATAGTGAAGAAACTTTTGGCACTTTACCGGAAATTCCTATTATTCCCGTTGGTGTGTCACCTCAGAAAGGGAAAGAAACTGGAAATGTGGAGGTAGAGGAAGTGATGGAAGTAGAGCCAAGTACTCCTAAACAAGGAGAATTGTTGCCAAAGGAAAAAGAATTGTTGGTTTATTCCAAGGGTACATGGAGTAAGAGAAGAAACAAAGAGATTGAGACCAATACTCCTATTCCTCTACTGCCATCTACTCCAACTGATGAGGCTCCAACTGACCTTGATTGTGATTCAAGTAATTTAAATCACTCCTTACCTGTTGAGTCTAGTGACCTTAATGTTCCTGTTGCTTTCCGTAAGGGCATTAGTCTTGTACTCAATATCCTATTTCAAATTTTGTGTCCTACTCCTACTTATCTCCTGCTTAACATGCCTTTCTTTCAAGTATTGCCTCTGTTGCTGTACCCAATCATGTTCAGGATGCTCTTAATGATCCCAAGTGGAAAAATGCCATGGATGAGGAGATGAATGCTCTTCACAAGAATGGTACTTGGGAGTTGACTAAGTTACCTATGGGCAAAAGAACTGTGGGGTGTAAGTGGCTGTATACACTGAAGCATGAGCAGATGGCTTCGTTGAGAGGTTTAGAGCTCGCCTCGTTGCCAAAGGATTCACCCAGACTTATGGGGTGGATTATCAAGAGACATTTGCACCGGTGGCTAAGATGAATTCTGTCAAGATCCTTCTATCTCTAGCAGCTAACCGAGAATGGCCACTTCATTAGTTTGACGTTAAAAATGCGTTTTTACATGGTGACTTAGAAGAGGTGTACATGGACATTCCTCCTGGATTTGAGAACCACAATATAGAAGGAAAGGTGTGCAAAAAGGCCTTGTATGGTCTTAAACAGTCTCCGAGGGCATGGTTTGAGAGGTTCACACAAGCTATATGTGCAGATATGGCTTTAGACAAAGTCAAGCTGACCACACTTTATTCATCAAACACTCCTTGCAAGGTAAGACTACAGCACTCATTGTGTACGTGGATGATATTGTCCCCACAGGTGATGACTTAGAGGAAATGCATTGTCTCAAGGGGTATATGGCAAAGGAGTTTGAAATAAAGGATCTAGGAGAACTGAAATACTTTTTTGGGATTGAAGTCGCGAGGTCTAAACATGGAATCTTTATTTCTTAAAGGAAGTATGTTCTTGATCTCCTCAGTGAGACTGGAATGCTTGGAAGTAAAGTATGTGATACTCCCATTGAGTTCAACCAAAAACTAAGTGATGACAGCAATGGAGCAATGGTGGACAAGGGGAGATATCAGAGACTTACTGGGAAGCTCATTTATCTCTCCCATACACGTCCTGATATTGCCTTTGCTGTAAGTGTGGTAAGTCAATTCATGCATGTACCTCAAGAATCACATATGGATGCAGTTTACAGGATCTTGAGGTATCTTAAGTCTGCTCCTGGTAAAGGCTTACACTTCGGGAAACATGACCATCTCAAAGTTGAGGCATACACTGATGCCGATTGGGCAGGTTCTGTGACAGACAGACGGTCTACTTCAGGATACTACACATTTGTGGGAGGCAACCTTGTTAGTTAGAGGAATAAGAAACAAAATGTGGGAGCTAGATCGAGTGCTGAAGCTGAGTTTAGAACCATGGCTCAAGATGTATGTGAGCTCCTATGAGTCAGGTTGTTGAAAGACTTGAAATTAGAAATTGGTGATTCAATGAAGTTGTGTTGTGATAGTAAAGCCGCTATTAGTATTGCACACAATCCGGTACAACATGACAGAACTAAGCATGTTGAGATCGACAGACATTTCATCAAAGAGAATCTGAATAATAAAACTATCTGCACCCCGTTTGTGAAAAGTTGTGATCAACTAGTGGATGTTCTTAGGGAGTTGGTTCTAAACAGTTTCACGATGTGTTAAGCAAGCTAGGATTAAGGGATAACTTTGTACCAGTTTGAGAGGGAGTGTTAGATATTAGACTTTTTATTTCTTTTATTTTATGTGTCGACGACACTACTGTAATTTCTCCTTGAATATTATTCACATATATATGTGGGTTAATCATTTTGATTAACCTAGGTTTCACCAAAATTAGTTTTATCATGTGGTTGGTAGTAGTGGTGTGCTCTGATACCATGTTGACAATATGATTAGCCAAACTTAGGGTTGACAATGTGTCAAACCCCCTTTTATATTATTGAAGAGAAAGAGAAATAAATATTACAAGTAAGTCCTCAGACTAGCAAGAAAATAAAACAAAAGGAAAAACAATAACTCTTAACTCTCCATTACCTTGAAAAGAAGGAAAAAAATATTTCAAGTGCTGGATCCAACAGACACAACTGGGACGCCATATTTATGATTTATTTATGTGGTATGTTTCTTATCTAGTTTTCCATCTTATGTGGCTCAACATCTTTTATTCTCTTTATATTTTTATTTTTTTTCGTTTTGCAAACTTTATAGAGTTGTTTTTTTTTACTAAGATAGAGAATACACACACACATACAAGTGCTAGTTCAGTCAAATTACCTAATCAAATTTAACTGAAACAGCCTTCACCTATTCAACAAATACAAATTCACAAATCATCTAAGATTTCACTTTGTCTTTTCCGACAGTGGAAGGATTGGGGAGGCCAACAGAAGTTCTTTGCAAGCGTGAGGGAAGGTTTGGAAGAAGATAAGTTCTAATCCCCCACTCATTCGTAATCGGGATGGTTTTTTGAATATCACAAATTAGAAGTAAATAATAGATGTTTGAGCTAGAAGTTTATCTTACTGAAGTAGGCATTTTCGAATTCCTCTATCACAGAGGGTTATTTCCCATGAGATGAACTCAAAGAATTGGATTTATTTAAATATTGGAACTATTCTGAAGCTAGCATGATCAAGGTTTTAGTCCTAATAAAATCCTTCGAAGGACTATTTACGTTAGGTAATAATTCAATCCGCTAGAGGCTCCAAAGAAGAGTAAGTTAAAATCCAAAGGCACTTCAGAAATTTGGATTGCCTTCAAATATTAGATTTCCTAATTTTATGGAATAAAAATTTATATGAAATAGTTTTTGACATCCACCAATGTCCACGTTCAGGGATAATTTCAAAACTCAGAAAACATCCACTAAATATTCTTTTCGGCGTTCTCATTTCTTTCATATTTGGTAAAAGATAAGTGTTCTGAAATAACACCAGGCACTAGAAAAAAAATTCACTTATTTTTAGCTGGATTTCAGGGGAAATGGTTCTTACATTGAAAAGTGGACTCCATCGCAGTAAAATAACCCTGAGGAAGGGCAGTCACCCTAATTGTGACTGAGAAACAGTCACCAAACAAGAGAAAGCCAACTTTCTCAAAGAATAACATATTCCTTAACTGACCATAGAGGCAAAACCATTAAGTTGAGACAAAAACTTGTAAGAAAATGAATATAGCAAGTTGAGACAGTATGTCATAATATCTACCTCTGGAAGGATTCTTGTCATTGGGAAGGATCTCAATGTAGCAAGTATCTCGAAAAGACGTCACTAAACAAATTTTCGCTCCAAACTGAACAGAAAAATAAAAATAAAATAAGTAAAAAAAATCATCTTTAAAAGATGTCAAAGCTGATATAGCAGAACTTGACAACCTCTAGACATTAGCAAGGAGAACTTAAATTGATTAAACACAAAATAAACATTGGAAGATATCAGTTGTATAAAAGAGTCGTAAGGCGGTTATAGTCATGTCAACAATGGTTGTGCAGAGAGTTATATATCACGGACTAGAACCCAATTAACAAATAGGACTTTCTAGCAACTTATAAGTTAACTAGCAAAAGAGTATCCATCTTGAGTAACAAAAGTGGGCAAATACAATTCCACAAGCAAAAGGGAGGTTTTCAGGTCAATGAGTTACGAAGGCAAGTTGATGCCTAACCAGAGATGGCTCAATGATTACATCCAGGCCCGGCCCAGGGGCAAGGCCACCAAGGCCATTGCCTTGGGCCACAATCTGATTACAAATTTAAGGGCCCTCAAATTTCCCAATTAGACCAATACTTGTATTAGTTCAGCCCAAACAAGTTTCAAAGCCCAGTAGAGTTTAAACTCAGGGGCCATTCAGCCTATGGAAAACTGTAGAATACTATTAAAAATAATTATTATAGCTAAGCCCCCCTTGTATTTCGGAAGTTCCATATGAAGCCCTCCTAAATAAACTGAGTTAGGGTTTTATGTTTAGAAAAAAAAAAAAAAAAAACAAGTCAGCCCAAAATGGGTCTCACGACTCTGCTCCACTCCCTCCCTCACCACCACACAACACCCCCCCCCCCCCCCCCCCCCTTCTCTCTCTCTCTCTCTCTCTCTCCTCTTCTTCCATTGTTTGTAGTTGACAGAATTTATGGGATCCAAATTCCTTGGATTGCTTTGAATTTCTTACATTTTTCTACAACGATGGAAGTTAAAATTGTCGGTACCCTAATTTCTACTCTACTAATTGTTGATATTTTGTTGACTTGTGTTGTGATTGTTAGTTGTTGATTTAGTTAAAATTGTGACAAAATTGACGTGGTCCTAATCCTATAAATCAACAATTTTATTGGTTTAGTGGATGTAAAGTTGATGGGAATATAAACTCTTGTATATTCAACATATTAAACTATGAATACAAGGAGCCTATTAATAGGCTTTAGAACAACCTATACTATTGACAGTAAACCGATGTGGGACAGCCACATGCTCACTAAGTATAAAACTATACATACACATATTTACCCTTTAACACTCCCCCTCAAACTGGAGCATACATATCATATGCACCCAGTTTGTTACAAATATATTTCACACGTGTCCCACCCAATGCTTTAGTAAACAAATCAGCTAACTGGTCTGCAGATTTAACATGAACTGTATTAATCACTTTCTGTAGGAGCTTTTCACGAACAAAGTGACAATCAACTTCAATGTGTTTCGTCCTCTCATGAAACACAGGATTAGAAGCAATATGAACCGCTGCCTGGTTATCACAAAATAGGTTCATAGGTTTGGATTGAGTGAACCCCAGTTCCTCCAACAAATGCTTCATCCAAACTAACTCACAAGTAGTATGCGCCATAGCCCTATATTCTGACTCAGCACTTGACCTTGCAACAACTGTTTGTTTCTTGCTTTTCCATGACACAAGATTTCCTCCAACAAGTACACAGTACCCTGTAGTAGACCTTCTATCACTAGGAGATCCAGCCCAATCTGCATCTGTGTAACTCTCAACTCGAATGTGACCATGATCTTTATACAACAAACCACGGCCTGGAGCCCCTTTGAGGTACCTCAAGATTCGTATCACTGCATCCCAATGTGTAGTCCGAGGAGAGTCCATAAACTGACTAATTACACTTACTGCAAAGGCGACATCGGGTCTTGTGACTGTTAGGTAATTAAGTTTTCCAACTAAGCGTCTGTACTGTCCTGGATCATCAAGAAGCTCCCCCTGATCTGGCAATAATTTGGAATTGGGATCCATAGGAGTATCCAAAGGTTTTGATCCCAACATTCCAGTCTCAGTCAGCAAATCAAGAACATATTTTCTTTGAGATAAGCAGATCCCTTCACTAGACCGAGCCACCTCAATGCCTAAGAAATACCTAAGCTGTCCCAAATCTTTGGTCTGAAACTTGATTTGTAAGAAAGATTTCAACTCATGAATGCCCTTAGAGTCATCACCAGTAATGACGATATCATCAACATAAACAATTAATAGGATCTTCCCCGCTACAGTGTGTCTATAGAAAACAGAATGGTCAACACCACATCTCTGAAGACCAAACTCAGCAATTACATCACTAAACCTGCCAAACCAAGCACGAGGAGACTGCTTCAAACCATAAAGAGACTTTTTTAATTTGCAAACCAGACTAGACTCCCCCTGAGCAACAAATCCAGGTGGTTGCTCCATATAAACCTCCTCAAGAAGGGTACCATTTAGAAACGCATTCTTAACATCCAACTGATGAAGGGGCCAGTGATACGTAGTGGCCAACGAGATGAAAAGGCGAACAGAAGCAATCTTGGCCACGGGAGAAAAAGTCTCGGAATAATCAAGTCCATAAACTTGAGTGTAGCCTTTGGCAACAAGGCGTGCCTTTAACCGATCCAGAGTGCCATCAGGACGAACCTTAACTGCATATACCCAACGGCAACCAACCACAGATTTCCCTGGCGGGAGAGGAACCAATTCCCAAGTACCAGTTTCCTTAAGGGCACACATCTCATCCTGCATAGCTTGGTTCCAACCAGAATGGGCAAGTGCCTCTGCAACATTCTTAGGAATAGATATGGTAGACACGGAAGCAACAAATGAAGAAAATGTAGGAGACAAATGATCATAGGAAATAAAGTTAGAAATAGGATGAGAAGTAGTACATGAACGCTTACCCTTCCTGAGAGCAATGGGAAGGTCTAAATCAGTTGGTTCTGGAGAAGCTGGCGGATCTGAGGACACGGTAGGCGGAGGCGGAGCAGCGGAGTCCACTGGAGTCTGGGGAGGTGGACGACGAGTATAAACTTGCAAATCAGGCCGAGACAATCGGGTGGAAGCATCAGGAGTAGGCGGTGTAGTAGTCGGAATAGGGGAGACAGGAAGAGGAACAGGAAGCATAAAGTCCGGATCAGTAGCCGAGTGAGACTCTGAATAAAAGGGTTTAGACTCGAAGAATGTGACATCAGCAGAGACAAAGTATCGATGAATGGAAGGACTATAACAACGGTACCCTTTCTGAGTCCGAGAGTATCCCAAGAAAATACACCGAATGGCTCGTGGGTCTAATTTGTCAGTCCCGGGAGCCAGCTGATGAACGAAGCAAACACACCCAAAAACACGAGGAACGACCGAGAATGGTGACTCAACAGGGAACAAGCTTGAGTGCGGTGTGCGGCCAGTGAGAATAGAAGATGGCATACGGTTAATCAAATAACAAGCAGTGAGAACAGCATCCCCCCAAAAAACTTTTGGAACACGCATTTCAAATAACAAGGTGCGTGTGACCTCTAATAAGTGCCTGTTTTTCCTCTCGGCAACACCATTTTGTTGTGGTGTGTGTACACAAGAAGATTGATGAATCATGCCAGAATGTATCATAAAAGTACTGAAAGGGTCAGAATAATATTCCTTTGCATTATCACTCCGAAGAACACGAATGGGCACACCAAATTGAGTTTTAATTTCAGCACAAAAAGCACAAAAAATAGAAAACAACTCTGAACGATTTTTCATTAAATAAAGCCAAGTTACTCTTGAATAATCATCCACAAACGTAACAAAATACCGATACCCCTTTGTGGAGGTTATACGGTGAGGACCCCATACATCAGAATGCACTAATTGAAAAGGACTAGACGCTCTTTTATTGACCCGGGGAGCAAATTGAACACGGTGATGCTTCCCCAACTGACACGACTCGCACTCTAAAGACTGTAAAGACCCTAAACTCGGAACCAAAAGCTTTAAATTAGCTAATGAAGGATGACCAAGGCGGCAGTGGATCTGATGAGGTGAAATGGTAGCAGGACAGGCTGTTGGTGAAGAAGCAGGGACAGGATCACCATCAAAGTAATAGAGACCATTGGACTCATGCCCGACGCCAATCGTCTTCCGAGTCGTCAAATCCTGAATAAGAACAGAATCAGGAGAAAAAGATACACAACAGTTAAGATCCTTAGTCAACTGACCAACAGACATTAAATTAAAGGACGAACGAGGTATAAACAAAACCGAAGACAAGGATAAAGACGAAGAGGGTTGAGCCGTCCCGATTCCTTCAACAGGAGTCGAGGACCCATCCGCTAAAGTGACTGGGGGAAGGGACGATGATAGCCGAATAGATGTAAAAAGACTAGATATACCTGTCAAATGATTACTAGCGCCAGAATCAATTACCCATGGGGAAGAACCTGAAGCTATGCAAGCAGTATGTGTATCTCCATGCTGAGCTAAGGAAGCAGATGAGGTAGATGCCTGGTGGGCTGCCTGATACTGAAGTAACTGAGAGTATTCCGCGCGAGGAACCGAAACGGTATCCATAGGAGCAGTAGCAGGAGAGTACCCAGAATCAGAGATAGCGGCATTCGCAACTTGGGGAGGACGACCATGGAGCTGCCAGCATGTGTCTCTACTATGCCCATCCCGAAAACAATAAGTGCACTGAAGAGTCTGGCCTCTACCACGGCCCGGACGACCACCCCGAAATCCCCCTACGCGTCTGCCACGATTAGGGCCACCACCCCTACCAGGAGTTGGTGGTGTCTGAGTAATAAGAGCAGAGCGATCAATAAGCGAAGGTGCGGGAAGTGGGTCCCGAGGAGTGCTCCGAAGAACACGCTGATATGTCTCGGCAAAAGTAGGAAGAGCATCACTACCAAGAATTTGAGATCGAATAGCCTCATATTCAGGTTTAAGACCAGCAAGAAACTTCATGACCAACATTTGTTCCCTCTGTTTCTGTTGTTCCTGAACACTGGTGGTAGGAGGCATAACAGTATTCAATTCTTCATGCAACCGCTTCATAGCAGCAAAATAATCCGTAACAGACAAATCATGCTGCTCGAGCTTGAAATATTGAGAGGACAAATCATACATCCTGGTTAAGTTGCTGGAGTAAAGGAGATGAAGATAGTCCCAAATCGCCTTACAAGAGGGCAAGTGATTACAAAGATCGGCAACCTCGGGCTCCATAGAGTTCCATAAAAGGGTCACGAGTTGAGCATCCAACCGTTTCCACTCCCGAACAGCCTTGTCATCAGTGGTGGGAGGTGACTCAGTAAGGTGAGTATCATGGCCTAAGCCAGTAAGAGACATAGTAATAGCGTTGGTCCACTGAAGAAAGTTGTTGCCATTCAACTTACGATTTGTGAGTTGGGTGATAGATTTAGACTCCATGATCAAGGATGGACCCACGATGAACAATATATGGACGAAACCTGAAGGAAAAAGGCTTATTAGAACCAGAAAATGGTCACAGCGGGCTGAAACACAGCAGATCTGAAGGAAAAAGTGTCGCCGGAGCGTCGCCGGTGGTCGCCGGTGGTCGGCGATGGTCGCCGGAGGTTCGCCGGGGGGCGGCGAGGGTGGCCGGAGGGTCGCCGGTGGCTGGGGTGACCTGGGGGTCTGCCGGAGGTGGTGGGGTGACCTGGGGGTCTGCGGATCTGAAGGAAAAATGTCGTCGGAGCGGCGCCGGAGGTCGCCGGTGGTCGGCGATGGTCGCCGGAGGGTCGCCGGGGGGCGGCGAAGGTGGCCGGAGGGTCGCCGGTGGCTGGGGGTCTGCCGGAGGTGGTGGGGTGACCTGGGGGTCTGCGGCTAGGGTTTGGCTGGGGTTTGCGATCTGTTTTTTTTTTTTTTTTTTTTTTTTTTTTTTTGAATGAACAGGACAGAAAGGAAGAGAAAAAAAAATAATCTCAACAAAGAGATTGGCTACCCGAACTTCTCGATCACGACGAAGGCGGAAGAAAATTGAGCAATCCCAGATTCGGGAGGCTCTGATACCATGTAAAGTTGATGGGAATATAAACTCTTGTATATTCAACATATTAAACTATGAATACAAGGAGCCTATTAATAGGCTTTAGAACAACCTATACTATTGACAGTAAACCGATGTGGGACAGCCACATGCTCACTAAGTATAAAACTATACATACACATATTTACCCTTTAACAGTGGAAAAAGATGAAGGAGAATTTTCTAATTTTCTTTATTCATTCTATGCAGTCCATTATATACACATCCGAGATAACAATAAAAGGAAAGAAAATACAAGAAAGGAAATAAGAAAGAAAGGAAATAAAATCATTCTAATCCTAGAATCCTAACTAAATTTCTATGCACGAAATCTTCTCTCCAACACTCCCCCGCAATGTTGAGTCACGTAAACTTGATGAAAAAGTTGGACTTTGAACGATCCTACCATAAGGATGATCCTACCATATGTCGAACAGTCATAACCAAGAAGTGTGGAAGTTCCAGTAGAAGCGAAACAATCCCTTGACAAATTGCCTAGACATCACAGTGCAATAAAACGAACAAGGCCGCGGAAACCACGGCAGAGCTAATCAACTGGAACCGATGAACGAAAGATTGCCCGGACACTCAGTGCAATAAAAAGGTTATGGCTACCAGAAAACACGGCAGAACAAATCAACCGGCGAGCACATACATGTTCAAGCACATCAAGAGAGCCTACAAAGGGGTTGCACACTTGAACTCCCCCGCAAATGGCTGGACAAGGCTTGAAAGGGCTGGCCGTTGGCTTGATAATGCCCATAGGGGCTAGCCGATGTTTGACGGGGGTTGAATATGAAAGTAGCAGAAGGAGTGGTGGTTTATTTGAAAAAAAAAATGGAACAAACGAAGGGTGCACAATAACAACCCAAAAAATTTAACGAAGAAAAGAAGATGACAATGGTCCGGCGAGTGGCGAGCCGCCACCCGCCGGTGTAGCTTGAAGATCTCTGGCTCTGATACCAAGTGGAAAAAGATGAAGGAGAATTTTCTGATATTCTTCATATAAACAGAGAGTATTTGAGAAGAATTCTATACATTGACTCTCTGAATAATTGACTGTGTACAATTCCTATTTAAAGGAAAATACAAGGCATAAAATCAGGAACTAATTTACAGCAAATCACAACCAAATCAGCTAGCCTAATTAACAGCTTTTCCTAATTTACAGGAGTTGACTATCTCTACATTTACAGCCATAAAACACCTAATAAAATCTGAAAATATCCTAACAATAAAATCTGTCCAGAATCTTCTATTTTCCAACACTCCCCCTCAAGCTGGCTTGAAGATATCTTCCACTGCCAGCTTGCCGATCAAGTAGTCAAATTGTTTCTTTTGAAGTCCCTTTGTGAGAATATCAGCAATTTGCTCAGTAGTTGGAACATATGGCATGCAGATCATTCCACTCTCGATCTTTTCTTTAATAAAGTGTTTATCCACCTCCACGTGCTTTGTTCTATCATGAAGAACCGGATTGTGAGCAATTGAGATTGCTGCTTTATTGTCGCAGTATACCTTCATGGGTGTGAAGTCGGGAATCTTCAAGTCTTCTAAAAGCCTTTTAATCCACACCACTTCACAAATCCCATGTGCAATTGATTTAAATTCAGCTTCTGCACTACTCCTAGCCACAACACATTGTTTTTTGCTTCGCCAAGTAACTAGATTACCTCCAACAAAGGTACAATAACCAGACGTTGATCTTCTATCGGTCATACTTCCGGCCCAATCTGCATTAGTGTAGACTTCAATCTGTAAATGTACACGCTTCTTAAACAACAGACCTCTTCCAGGAGTCCCTTTCAAGTACCTCAAGATTCTATACACAGCACCAAAGTGTTCCGTGCCAGGTGAGTGCATGAATTGGCTGACCATGTTTAGTGCAAAGGCTATATCTGGGCGTGTATGGGCCAAATAAATTAGTCTTCCAACAAGTCTTTGGTACTGCTCCCGATTTACCACTTCTTCAGTTTTGGCAGGTTGTAGCTTCAAGTTGGCTTCAATTGGTGTTTCAGCTGCTTTGCATCCAAGCAACCCTGTTTCATCAAGTAAGTCAAGTACATATTTGCGTTGATTGACAAATATACCTTCCTTAGACCTAACAAACTACATCCCAAGGAAATATTTCAAAGCTCCCAAATCCTTGATCTCAAAATCATCAGCAAGCTTATTCTTAAGTCTTTCCAGCTCGACATTGTCATCACCTGTTAAGATTATATCATCCACATAAACAATCAAGATAGGAATTTTACCTTTTCTTGAATGTTTATAAAACATAGTATGATCTGCTTGACTTTGACAGTAACCATGACGTCTTACAGCCTTTCTAAAGCGTTCAAACCACGGTCTAGGAGATTGCTTAAGGCCATATAAAGACTTTTTTAGCCTGCAGACTTTATTGTTTCCTAATCTTCCCTCAAAACCAGGTGGTAAGCTCATAAAGACCTCCTCTTCTAAGTCTCCATTTAGGAAAGCATTTTTAACGTCCAACTGATGTAAGGGCCAGTTGGAATTTACTGCCAAAGATAATAAAACCCGGATTGTGTTTATTTTGGCTACTGGAGCAAATGTTTCTAGATAGTCAATTCCGTATGTTTGTGTGAATCCTTTTGCCACGAGCCTCGCCTTATACCTTTCTATGCTTCCATCAGCTTTGCATTTAATTGTAAACACCCATTTGCACCCTACTTTCTTCTTCTCCCTTGGTAAGTCAACTACCTCCCAAGTGCCACTTTTTCTAAGAGCATTCATCTCTTCCATAACTGCTAACTTCCAATTTGGATCATCTAGAGCTTCCTGAATATTTCTTGGAACAAACAAGTGATAGACCTTTGAGGTAAAAGCTTTATGGTTATTAGAAAGTTTTTGGTACGATAAATATTTGGCAATAGGATGGCTGGTACATGATCAGACTCCCTTTCTAATTGCTATAGGAACATCAAGGTCTATGGGCTCATTATTAGAAGAGTCAATTGAAGCAGGAATAGGAATAGGAATCCCTAGAACTTTCTCAGGACCATCTCCCAGAGATTATGGTTGATCTTGTGTTGGGATGATAGGCAGGTCTTTACCCCTTGTACGAGTTCTTCTTCTAGTATAAACCTGAAGCTCAGCATTTGGATCATCTTGACCCTTTTGTAGTATTTCTCCCCC